>OZ030005.1:51166290-51376290 GCA_964023405.1 Apodemus agrarius | reverse complement strand
CAGTTGTTTTTTCTATCCCATTCTGCCCTCGGTTATTTCCCTATTCCATTCCACATCCACGATCTCCAAGAAAATGAGCTTGCCCCCACAAATCTCCCATACCCCATCAGGCCTCCCCATTCCCTGGGGCCTCAAGTCTCTGAAGGCTTAGGAGAGTCTCCTTCCATTGAGGCCAGACCATGAAGTATGTGTTTTTAAATGAAGGCACCAGAGAAGTAAAAGCAGAGTTTATCCACTGGTGGCCATGTGTCCCTGAAAACTATATGTCCTGCTCTCATTAAAAAAATACGTGTGTGTGCATGATGTACATTCACACACACACACACACACAAACACACACACACAAACACACACAAACACACAAACACACAAACACACACACAATTCCCACACACAGGGGGGGAGAAAGAGAGAGAGACAGAGAGAGAGAGATGGGGGGGAGGGAGGGAGGGAGGAAGAAGGAGAAAATAACAGAAAGAAGTATTAAATTAATATATATTTTATGTTAGGTTATAGAAATCTCTCTAAATGATTTCTTGGCCCTCATGGCCATTTAGGATAATCGATACACACTCAGTATCTTGCTTTAACAGAGTTGAAAATCAACATTTCATTCTTTAATGCAAGCTGCATATTTCAGGGAACTCCAATAGAAAGAATGTTCTAATCAAGGCTGAAGACCTAAGTATGTAATAATTGCCCTGGAGGAGAATAACATACTCATCTTGCCAAGATTAAGCATCAAGGTGCACTTTCCAGCCACGAATCAGGTTCAGATAAGAATGGTCTAGACCACAATGGAATCTTCCCATTTAAAAGCCAGGATCTATTTCCAGGAGTAAAGATATATGCTCAGTCTCCTGGTGCCACAGGTTGTTTTTGTTTTTTGTTCCTTAGAGCCAAAACCAAGATTAAATTATATTGTATTCATTTCCTTTCATTTTCTCTGTTTCTGCTGCAGCACAAAAGGGAGAGGGGAGAGAGAAAAAGCAAGAGCTTTGCTTCAAATCTCCCTAGATACAGTGGATTTTTTTAAATCTCTATCCCTTGGCCTGATGTCTCGCTTTTGATTGGTCCTAGTTCTTTCTTGAATGGACACACTGAACCAATCATAGGCAAACAGAGCTAATAAAAGTCCCTGAACACAGGGATTTTTCAAGTCAGGCTCCTGGATAGAGTCTGGGTCTGAGCTGGATCCAGGCTCTAGCCAGGGCTTGGCTACATGCTGCTCAGTATAGAAGCGGGACTGTTCCTGGAACTGCAGGAGACAGAGCCAATAGAAATATAGAGTAAGTACTGTGGTGTTTCATATCTGGATTTCCCACAGTTTTCCTGAGAGTCATTCAGTGCGCGTTTCATTTGTTGGAAATTTATTTCTGCCTCTGAGACAACTGATATATATTTTTTACACAGTCATCAATCTTAAATTTATCTGAAAGAGATGATTCATCTTAATTTTCAATATCTAACAGAGACTGGAGACTTGATGCTTCTCACACTCCCTTCCTGACCAACTATGTAAATAATTGCTATTTAATTACATCTCTCCCTGTCACCATGAATCTGAAAAATGGCAGAGCTAAAACATTTGCTAAGAATGATCTCATTTTGTGCTGTTCCATGTTATTGTAGATTTATTTTATATAATATCTTATTTGAGTTTCTCCTTCCCAGTCAAGTAAGATGCTATGTGCCATTCAAACTTGCAATTCTGTTCTCTTTCTTTCTGTCTTTCATGAGAAGGTAATGTAAGAAGGTAATGTAACAGAAATACATTACTGCTGCTGCTACTACTCTGACTACTGCTCCTGCTACTACTGCTGATACTATTACCACCACCACCACCACCACCACCACCACCACCACCACCACCACCACTACTACTACTACTACTACTACTATTACTACTACTACAACTACTGCTGTACCTTGTTTGTAAAAACGCAAAATGACCACCAAGAATCACAACCCACTGTAATCATATCAGGGTCTTTATTCAAGCTTGAGCTTGGGCCACCAACTTTGATTGGACAGAAAAGAGAGTGAAACCCCAGATCTAATTGATATGGGTTTATAATTGAAAAAAACTTCAAGTGGTTTTTTAAGCCTTCGCACTAAAAAAAGGAATCTCATCCTGAAAATCTGATGTTTTTTCAGACAGTGGGGCAGAACTGTGAGACCAGAAAGGTACTTTTCCAACTTGAGAAAATAACTTGTGCTATCAGAACCTGTTGTATTTTAAAACTGGCCACTAGTTTCTGAGAACATTAATTTTTCTTTGTCATACACCAAGCATGGGCTATTATCATGTTAAGGGTATTCTGTTTCTTTAAAGGGTAGAAACCATCTGTACAGGAGAATGTTGGTTGCTAATCAAAAGTAGATGTGAGTTTCAGTGAGGCTGGCATATGCTGCTTTTTTATGTCTGTTCCCAAGGCTGGCATTTGCCTCCCCCTGGGTGGGGGCAAACATCAGGTGGAGGGAGTGCTACCTGCTCTAGTCTTGCTCAGGTTCAGGAGAGTATAGGGTTTGAAGCACAGGTTTCTCCTGCCTCTTCATTCTTCCCTCTGCTAGTAACGTTAGAGGCCCATCCTGGGCTCTCTAAAACCTGGATTGCATATAATAACAGGTTGATACTGGGATTTCATATAGGGCTGCCTTTAAGCTATTGTAATTGTTTTGTTGTAACATCAGTGCATCTATTTCAGTGCCAACTCTGGCTAGACCTGTAGGCTAAGCCTAAGAAGATAGGAGGGAATCATCTGTTTCCCTTTTCTGTCTTATAAGTTTGCTTTTAATGTGTCCTACCAGAGTTCTCAGCACTGTATCTTCTGAATAATAAGTTGTTGGGGCAATGACTGGACTAAAATATAGAACTCCTTTGGGTAGAGGAATTAAGGACCTCTCTATGTACACATGGGGTCAGTCCCTTTGAACAATCCGACCATGTCTCCTTAGGGGAAACAATCTATTTGGAATGAATGGTGGGTATTGATCAATTGTAAAGTGTCTAGGTGAGGAGGGATCTTCCCCAGGTTGTTACCTTTTTTCTGGATATGGTCTGTAGTGTTAAAACCAGACCTACTTCTGGCCATCTATATGCAGTGTTTCAGATCATTTATATTAACTTAACTTATATATAAAAGGGGGTTCTAGCATTATAACATAAGAAACAAGAGTTGGTAAGTTTTGGAAAGACTGATAAGTGTCAGGCCATGAGTTATCATCAGCTGACACAAATCAAAAGTCACATCTGAGAACCAGGGTGTCCCAACTGTTATTTTTGTATAGGCTAGTTGTGCTTGATAGTCAGTCTTAGGATTTTCAATTATCCAGGTAATGGGTAGGCTGATGTAAGTTAGGGGCTGTAATGCAAATAGTTAACAAAATCTGTAGGTTCAGGACAGGGTTAATTTAAAATTAAGAGGATTGGTATAATTTTGAACTTTTTATTTTATCAGTGACTATGGAATATGGTGATCTTCCTCTGTGGAGAGTGGATCATCTGTTTTTCTGTCTACTTTACAGGCAGTCAGCCTTTTCAGCAGAATGATGAAAGGTCTTTTCCATCTGGGCTCTAGAAAGTCCCTGTGAAACTTCTTCATGTAGATCCAGTCATTTTGTTGAAAGTTGTGTGGTTCACGAACTGGGTCTGTTTTATTTTTGGCACCCAGTTTAGGCTAAACATACTCATGAGTCCACTTGGTAGTTCTGGCATTAGCTCTAAGTTTATTAACTTCTAATTCTGCAATAGCTGTCTACTGAAGGTTAGGTATCATGGGAGCAGGGACACAGTGCATAATTTTAAGGGGGTTAGTGTCATCTGGCAAGGAGAATTCCTCATCTAATACAGGGAAATTGAAAGAGCATCATCTAGTCTACCAGTTTCCAAAGCTAATTTATTTAAGGTATATTTTCTTTTCTTTTTATTTCTTTTTTGTAAAATTTATTTGATATATTCTTAATTTACATTTCATATGATTTCCACTTTCCAGGCACCCCCTTTTTGAAAGTCCCATATGCCTTCTTCCTTCCCCCTCTCCCCCCATCTGTCCCTTCCCTCTTCCCTGTTCTGGGATTTCCCTACATTGCTGCATTAAGCCTTTCCAGAACTGGAGCTATTCCTTCCTTCTTCTTGGATATCATTTGATATGTGGATTTTGTTTTAGGTATTCCAGTTTTCTAGGCTAATATCTGCTTTTCAGTGAGTGCCTACTATGAGTGTTCTTTTGAGACTGGGTTACCTCATTTAGGATGATGTTTTCTAGCTGCATTCATTTTTCTAAGACTTTCATGAATTCGTTGTTTCTAATGGCTGAATAGTACTCCATTGTGAATATATACCATATTTTCGGTATCCGTTCCTCCATTGAGGGACATCTGGGTTCTCTCCAGCTTCTGGCTATTGTATATAGGGCTGCTATGAACATAGTGGAACAATTATCCTTATTACATGCTGGAGAATCCTATGGGTATATGTGTTAATGTTATTGTCTTTGCCTTTTGAGCTAAAGTGTCTTTAGGAAGAGACTGGTTCCGGATTACCTCCATTCCTGTAGTTACTATTACCCCTGCATGACTCTCCTTCTGTCAGTAAACGAGGTCCACTATGTCTCTGACAGAGGAGAGTCTCTCTAGTGAGGTCAGATACTGTGTATCTGGACCAGAATCTTGTCACATTGATGGAGTGTACAGTGTAAGTCAGGTTTGGGTAGGAGAGACAAAGAGTTGAGGAAAACAGGAAGCTGGAAATTAACTCAGTCAGGGGTGATTAGTAGAGTCTGATAATTAATCCTGTAGGCATTACTGAGCCAACAATCAGAAGCATGTTGAGTACCCCTTTAATTGCATGGGGGTAGTCACAATGAAATTACATCTCAAAGTAATTAATATTTATCTTTATTCAACAATGTTGTGGCTATAATAATATATGGGCAAGGTGGCCATCCTGTTGCCACTGGGTCTAGTTTCTGTAATAAACAAGCCTCTTTTCTTTTCTAAGGTCCTAGATTTTGTAAGACCCATTTAGTTACTCTTCTTTTAGTAATCTATTGAAATATATATATATATATATATATATATATATATATATATATATGATCTGACTTTCACTAGATCCCTCAATGAATTTTTAAATCTTTTTTTGAATTTGTAATTTATTTTAAATGTCTTGCACTAACTAAATGATGAAATCCAAGGCTACTGTGTAAGAATTCTCTGTTTTCTAGGGGCCTTTATGTATATTGCCTAACATGTAGCCTTTATGTCCCGTTTAAGAAATGCCACTGGACTTTTATCAATTTTCTGTCTAATATCATATCTAAACCTTGGTCAAATTATTATTGAGATCTGCTGAAAGGGCCTGGTTATAAAAATGGAGATATTCCTTATCCTTCACCGTCTTGAAGTCCCAGTCTCTGTGGGTTCCCTATAGGAACATGAGCCAGTTTGTTGTCCTCTGTCTGTGGTGCAAATAACTTGTAAGAACTTTAGGGGTGTAGGCATCTGCACTGAATATCATAAGGCACATGGAAGGGAGTGTTTGTTGCTTCTCAGTGGGCTGATTGTTGCAGGATAGTGTCAGTGAATACTTTTGCTTTATAACTCAGAGGCAATATCTGTTCAGACAGGGAGTCAGCACATCTCCTGGCAAGGAAAATAGCCATTTCTTGAACTAAATAAGTGACCAGGAATCTGTTGTATGCTCTGGATGTATATATCTGTTTACATGGTACCTCTCCTGTTTAGTCTGTCAAGTATAGATTTCTGTTATTTGGGAACTCACCTCTTGATTTAGGGAAATCCTTGTTAGGACCATACTAGGCCCAGTATTAGACCTTCTAGGGTCCCTGTATGCCAGTGTACACAGTGCCTGCACTGGACAGAGAGGTAGGGGAATTGGTTAATATGCCTGTGTGAATTATAAAACAAGGAGAAAAAGGGGGATCACAAAATGAGTCCTGGGAATTGAATATAGGGTCTCTGGAAGAGAGATTAGTACTGTCAACCTCTGAGCTATCTCTCTAACCTGGAATCTGATGTCACCAAGAAGGGTGGAGCCGGCTGGTGGTCTGGAGACAGCTTGGCTCATGTTGTTTCTTGTCACCTTGTGACCTTTCCTGTTTACAAAGAAGTGCCCTCAAGATAAAAAGGGTAGACTTTCAAAACTCTTTATTTTTCCCTTTTAACAGTCTGTGGAAATAAAAGGTCCCCCTGTGCTGGCTATTTAATATAAAAAAGATGGCCACTCAATGTTGTAATAAGTGGTCCATTGCCCCAGTGTCCTTATAATGAGTCAGAATACAATGAAGATGAGAAAAATTCTGTCCCATGGCATCTGTCATAGTCCAATGTAAGTAAAGACCAAACCACAAAAGAACAAAGTAGACAGGCACAAAATAATTGCTCAACATCTGAAAACAAAAATGAATCCAAAGACATAGAATCACATATTCCTGATTTAAAAACTGAAAGCAACTGACAGTGCTCTCAGCTTCCAAAAAGATTTCTAAACTTTGAGACTCACAGAATCACAGATTCACTCTTCTGGAACAGAAAGCAACTGACAGGTGGTACCTCATCCACTTGGAGTCAGGAATCTGACTCCAGGGACTGTGGCCCTCTGTTGAAAATAGTGTGTGCTGATTTCCTTCTGTTCCCAAGGCTATCATTTGGCCCCCTACCAGTGGGGCATTATCAGGGGGAGGGAGTGCGAACTGCTCTAGCTCTGTGCAGGGACAGGAGAGTGTGGGATTTGATTTTTATTTTTAGGTTTCTTGTCTCTTCTCTATGACTACTTCTTCTACTTCTACTACTACTACTTCTCCTCCTACTACTACTACTCTAACAATCATAGGTTAAAACATATAAACAATAAACAGAAAAAAACAAATAAAAGAAAAGTAACCAGAAGCAAAGTACAAGACACCTGGGTGTGAGACACTTATGTTCACACTCAAGAAATTCCAAAAAAAAAAAAAACCACAGTATCATAAACTGGAATATATAAGCAAGGAGACTGCCAGGTGAAAAAATGGCCACTAAAATCATTATGAGACAAAATTCCTCAATAAATGAAATTGTGTGCTTTATGTCTGAACCATCTACTTTTAAGCTCAGCCCTTTAGAGAAGTTCTTATATGCAGGGATATTCCACTGGAGGAAAATATATATATATATATATATATATATATATATATATATATATATATATACATATATATATATATATATATATATATATATATATATATATATATATATATGTAATATGTGAATTATTCCTGTAACTTATCTATTTAACAGAGTTTCAGTTTTTCTGATGGAGTCTTTTATTGACATTCTCTTCCCTGATATTCACCAATGCCATTCTTAGTGATTAAGTACTCTAACAGTGACATCCTCCTTTATTTATCCTGCTATCATTAATAAGTCTCACAGAGCATATTTTTTAATCCAGGTATGAATTGCACCTGGATTGGGCCAAAGATACACACACACACACACACACACACACACACACACACACACACACATAGATAGATATAGATATACACTTTTCTTCTTTGTCTTCTTCTTCTTCTTCTTCTTCTTCTTCTTCTTCTTCTTCTTCTTCTTCTTCTTCTTCTTCCTCTTTTTCTTCTTTTTCTTACTCTTCTGTAAATTCTATTATCTGAAATCTAATGAAGGAAAAAATAATCTATAAGCCTATAGAAAGAACATTTCTTCAAATGTATCCACTCGTATACTTTTTGATTTTTGAGTTTATGATTTCACAAGATCATATATCATTTTCTTTCATACCTTCCATATACACATTCACACTCTTGTATATTCATGTCCTCTCTATTTGCTAACATATGACATATATATATATATTCATATATATATATTATATGAACATTGTTATCTTCACTTAGTTTACAGTGTGTGCTTGCACCATCTGTTTTCACCAGTCACATCAATGAGGTAAGTACTCTTTGTTAATGCAGTTAAATTACATGCAGTGTCTTTTGAAATTCTAAGCCATTTTCATCTTATTAAGTTATTTTCTCATATCTACTCTATTCCCGGTCACTGGTTCTCAAACTTTGTATTTAACCACTTATTGCATTTCCTTGTGTTATGGTGACTATTAACCATACAACAATCTTAATTGGTACTTTAAAACTATTGTTTAGCTTCTGTCCCAATGTGAGACACATCCCATGGTTGAGAGCCAACTCCTGAACTATTAATGATACTCAGCTATTTTTGCAGACAGAAGCCCAGAATAATAAATCCCTGGGAATCTTCACTGAGCAGTTTATGAATACATAAGCAATATTTTAGGTCATCACATAAGACAGAGCATAGGACCCTTGCAAAAGTATAGGAGGAAATGTTAAGGGAGACAGTGGTGTCAAGGACATCACAAGAAGACATAAGAATGCTACTAACATGTATCCATGGGGACTCACAAAGACTGAACCTCCAACCAAAGGACATGCATAGATTGGGCCTAGGTTTCCTACATATTTTTGGCATATGTGCAGCCTTATCTTCACCTAGTTCTCCCAACAATATGAGCAGTGGCTGTTCATAACTGTTATTGCCTGCCTTTTGATCACTTTAACCTAGTAGGGCTACCTTGTCAGGCTTCAGAGGGAGAGAATGCACTTAATCTTGCTACAACTTGAAGTGCCAGGCATGTTGCTACACCTAGGGGCTTCCCCTTCTCTGTGGAGAAGTTAAGTGTTTAGTGTTGTAAGGGGAATTTATGTGGGTGTGCCTTGGAGGTGAGGAGGGAAGGGAGACTGCAATCAGGATGTAAATTTATTAAATAAATTATTTTAAAAGAGAATATAATTTAGTTACAAAATTTCTTCCTTTCCTTGCTCTTCATACAGTTCTACAGTTACATTCTCCCTCTCCTTCACACACATAACCTCCTTTTTCACTAAACAATATTGGATATATATACTTACATATATATTATTAAATAAAAACCATTCATTGTGTGTAATATTTGTTGCATTTTTCTTTCAGGGTTGATTGTTTAGACTTGTCATCTTCACATAGAATATAGTGTCTGCTTGTCTGCATCTGTTTCCACCGGTCCCTACAGAGAGGTAAGTTGATTATATTAATGCAGTTAAATTGCTGAGTGAACCTTAGACATTGTAAACCATTTTTTTAATTTATTAGATATCATTTCTGACTACTGTAGGTTTTGTCAATGGCTTTTAACCTTCCTAATTCTGTTACATGTTGATAAAGTTCCACATATTGTCTTCACCCTCAACCTTAAAATTACTTTTGTTTTCTTAAACTGTAATGTTTCTTCTATTATTAATTGCAATTTAAATATCTGAGTTTTCTAATATTCTCAGATAATCCCTGTAAAAGTTTCATTCAACCAAAAATGGGTCTCAAACTTCAGGTTGAGAACCTTTGCCTCATCGTAATTTTGTTCTCTGATAAGTTCCATTCTTGTGTCATATGTTGAGATGAAAATGTTTCAGCATTAGTAGCTGTGGTCAAGGGACACAAATTGGAGACAATTCACAAAAGCTTAGTCAACGGAAGAAGTGTTTTGTAACTTAGAGATCTCAGTAGAAGAAATTCTTATGCTAAAAATTTAATGGAATGATGGTTTAATAAGAGAACATAGGAAAGCTGAAGTTATAAATAGAGATACTCATAGAGCTGATAATTAAATAGGTACAGAGAAATGCAGAGAGAAGGGGGGGTTACATCCCTTTTTTATTGTGCACAACATATTTTGAAAATCCTTCTCATTCTTCATCAGTTTGGAGTACACAAGCAGGTTTCCAGGAGTTCTCCCAGTAAGTGGAAGTTTTGCTGTTCTCTCCATAGACATTATTAGTTGGAGGCTCACCAGATAGTCTCCAATATTAATCTGACTTGTTATAACAACTTTTTACACTAGGGATGTATCCCACAATCAGGGTGTCTGAATGGATTGCTTTGAGAAAGCTTAAGGAATCAAAAAGAATGTAGTCTACCCTGATATAGTCTCTTTTGTAGCATTGTTAACTTGATATCCAAGAATTAGGAATTCTCTGTTATTGAAATTGTGATTACAGTCCCTGAAATTTTAATAGTTCAAAGATAATTACTTTTTATCTGAATCCATTTTAATTATTCTTAATTTAAATTTAAATCAAAACTAACATTTGTATTTTGTTATCATAAAACAGTAAGCACGCGTAACTGGTTCTTTCAAATGGAAAGTCAAGGAAAATATTTTTTGTACTAATAATTACATATTTTTTGAAAGAGACAGAAAAGTAGACAGAGGTGTCTGAATATAGTTATTGTTAATTACCCAGATATATGAATAATTAAAAACTTTCTACTCCTACAAATTCACCGTGGCAAATAAACTTGTATATATCACATCATAGATTTTAAGTGCAATCAATGAAAATTTCATACAAGACTTATTACGATTTTCCAATTTTATATTATTTAATGTTTAAAATATTCATTCCTTCATTTAATGGAGATTTTTCATATCTATAATTACACCACTAATCTCAAATTTATTTTCATGTCCCTCTTGTTTAATAATTTATGTATTTTTATAATCATTTATTTTAATTAGTCTATCACACATGTACACATGAAGTAAATAAAAACAGAAGATTATTCAACAGTTTCAACAATGAAACAGAAAGAGGGGGACTACCTTTGAGAGAAAACATATGTAGTATGGTAAAAATTATTTATGATAGTGTAGAAATTTTCATAAAATTGTCATGGGTTGTGATTAGTCTACATAAGTTTCTATGCTTAATTCATCTTGATTTTTAATCACATCAGTTATGTGACATTGCTATATTTGTGACATCCATGTCAGCTGAAATTTAGAAAGATGGAAATTGGTGTCTCTTGTTTCTATTTAGTCTATATCTGTGCTTTGCAAATGTGTATTTGGATTTGTTACCCTATACATTGTCCTAGGGTTACTGTTGCTGTGATTAAATTCCATAATCAAAAGCACCCTGAGGGGATAGTGTTTATTTGATTTACACTCCCATATAAATATATGTCATAGAAATATATCAGGACAGAGCCTCAATTTGTTCAAAAACCTGTATACACAACCTAATGCATAGACTCTGGGGAAGTACTGCTTACTTCTTTTTCTGATAGCTTTGCTCAAAATGCTTTCTTAGGGAACCTATAACTACCAGCCCATAAATGGTACCACCAACAAGGGTTTGACTGTCACACAGCAATCAATAATTAAGATAATGCCCTATACTTCCTAGCTACAGTCATATCTTAGAGAAATAGTTTACAGTTAATATTTCCTTCTCTCTAATGACTCTAACCTTGTATTTACAAGAAACTAGCCAGCACACAAATGGAACTCTTGTGCCAGTTGCAGGAACAACAACCCTGTCACTGGGTGCCAAGCCTCAGCTGCTCTACAAAACTTCTTCAAGTCTTCAACCACCTCATCACCTGAGCCACATTTATACATCAACTTTGGCTGCCAGCATGACCAACACTGGAAAACAACATCTGTGTGGTAATCTCAGGGCATAATTACTAGAATATATAAGCTCCATGATGCTGGTCTTTTCTTAATCACAACCTATTCTTCAGCCCTAACTTCCCACCATCCATTGTCCCAACTAAAATTTTGGTATAGTGTGTCTCCTACCCTCCTGTCCCATTTTCTCTGTTTGGTTGTGTGTGCGGGAAGATCTGGGAATTCTCAAATATTAGGGATGTGAGAAGCTTCCAGAACACAATGTAGATGACCTTAGCTGAAATTCCCAACAGTGGGAAGAAGGAATCTAAAGTGACCACATCTAGTATGCATAGAGAGATAGACATAGCACCAATTTGAGCCATGGTGACACCCACCCATCTTCAAAACTGTTCCAGTCTAAAGGAAATGGTGGGAATAAAATGGATCAGAGATTGAAGGAAAGGCCCAGATTGCGATCCATCCTATACTCGGGCACCAAACTCCAGCACTATTACTGTTGACATGTTGAATTTACAGACAGGAACCTAACATGGCTGTCCTCTTAGAGGCACTACCAGAAGCTGCCTGAGACAGATGCAGATACTTACAGCCAACCATTGCACTGAGGTCACGGACCCCCTATGGAAGACTTAGGTGATATTGTGAAGAAGCCATAGGGGATTGATAGGAAGAACAACCCTATTGCCTAACACAGA
This sequence comes from Apodemus agrarius, assembly GCA_964023405.1. NCBI lineage: Eukaryota > Metazoa > Chordata > Mammalia > Rodentia > Muridae > Apodemus > Apodemus agrarius. The sequence goes on along the minus strand of OZ030005.1, from coordinate 51,364,086 downwards.
GCCCCTCAGACATCTCAGAGTCTAAACCACCAACCAAACAGCATGCATGGGCTGTTGCGTGGTCCCTGTTACATATGTAGCAGAGACATATGCTTTGTCTGGACTGAGAGGGAGAAGATGTGCTTAATTATGTAAAAATGTAGTACGCCAGAAAATGGGGCTGATAGCAGAGTGAGGAATGGGTTTGTAGTTAGGTAAGACCATCTCAGTCGCAAAGGGGAGGAGACATGTGGTATAGATCTTGTGGAGCAGAGACCAGGGATGGGAGCAATATTTAAATTGTAAATAAACTAATAATAAAAAAATAGATCATTTTCTCAAATATTTTATATAATGTTGTCTCATATATCATAATAACCTAATTATTGTTTCTTCTCTCTTAGTTCTCTTATATATATACCAGAAAATATACCATGTAACAGAATTACATCACATTGTGCATTGCCAATCCAAGAGAGATGGATTTAAATCTTCAGTTATGTATCTCAAACACATCAGGTTTGTAACAGAGGAATTATTAGATTATATTCTTGGTGTAGGGAAATCATAGTGTAAATACAGGAAAAAATACCAGATAACAAGTCCTCTAGAGAAAAGTCTAGGCATCAGTTAAGATCCGCTAATATATTGTGATCACACATTGAAGCTGATATGCCCCCAAAAGTCAAGGATACTCTTTTAATATTCATAACTATGCTGCATCTCTACCATATTTATATTCAGTTAGAACATTAATTCCTGTCTTATACGGCTTTGGAAAAGAATGACATGCAGCCTAGCCCACATTCCTGTCTTCTGTGCCATAGTAGCATAATGGATGTAGGGCACTTCAGTTTTATGGAGTGAACTTAATGATAGTATTTTCTTCTATTGACTCTGAAACTGGAGAATCAAACTCACAATCCTCCCTTGATTTATGGAGGCTTATCTTGTCCACAAGACTTTTATTGTCAATCAATCAAAGTAAATATCTACTTGATTTAATTGATACATTTAAACCCAGCATTATAAGCAATGTGTCTATGATTAACGCAGATTATTTAACCCATACTAGGAAAAGAGACTCATTCTTTTTTATCATTTTGATGCAAGCTGGATATATTTTTGAAAACGACTCTCAATTTACTAATTATGCATTTCAGGTTGGTGTGTGGGAAAGATTTGATTGTCTCCTTAATTAATGTTTGTTTTTGCTGAATAATTCTCTGTCTATCTGTTTTTGGCAAGTTACATTATGAATACATTGCAGCAATCCTAGTTAAATATGTGGTAAGACATAAGTCACAACTTTGTCAATGCACTACTTGTGATGAAAGTGAGTATACATTGTATACTTGAGCCAAACACCTTACTATTCTATGCATGGAATTTGACAAGAGATCACTATAGGTGATTTTGTACCATATCATTTGAGAGGAAGCTGTGCTTGGACAGTATTTCATGAAGTGGAAATCTTTGCCACCATATCCAGTCTCACATGAGAAAGGATTTGATAATTCCACAGGTCTGAGGCAGTGGGTTCCTAGAGATGACTGTTGTCCCCATGCCTAAGTAAACACATTTGTTGTGTGTAGTTTTAATAAACACCCTACAGCCTTTCCTGGGAGCATATCCTGTGTTTTGCCCCCTCCTGATTTAGCTCTGAGATTGGCTGCCACCAGACCAGGACCACCTTTTCCTCAGGCTCTTTGCCAATTTGTTCCTTCAGTTTTTCAGACAGGAACAATTCTGGGTGATAGTTTTTGACTATGGAATAGCTACCCTTGACACCCTGTCTTTTTACCAGAAGTTAACTCTGCAAGGTCACTCTCCCTACATATGGCATTTCATCTAATGTGAGTCCTGAGAGTCTCTCACCTCCCAGGTTTCAGTCATGTATAGAGGGTCCACTCACTTCCCACCAACAGGGTTACATATTTCCATTCATTCTGCTGTACCTCAGGATTTCTCTCCTGCCTCCTCCAACCAACACCTGGCCATGTTACCTCCCCACCAGGCCCCACCCTTTCTCTCTTCCTTCCCCCAACCAGGCCATTCCCACTCCTGCTTCCAGTGATTGCTTTCTTCTCTTTCCCAAGTGGGATTAAACCATCCTCACTTCAGCCCTTCAACATTTTAACTTTCTTGAGCTCTGTGGATTGTAGCCTAGATATTCTTTACTTTGGGGGCTAATATACACTCATTCATGAATGCATACCATGCATGTACTTTTGGGTCTGGGTTACCTTACCCAGGATGATATTTTCTAGTTCTATTCAAAGAAGGGGTAGAGAAAATGTGGTTCCTTTACACAAAGGAATATTATTCAGCCATTATGGACCAGGACATCATGAGTTTTGAGAAACCTTTTATGTAATATATTTTTTAGTAATTTTTAAGATATGTTAAATGAAAATTAGTAAATGGTATTTTTAAGCCTTCACTCAATATGCATTAAGTAATTTTCTTTTTTTTCTTTTTTTCTTTTCTATATTCTTTGTTTACATTTCAAATGATTTTCCCTTTCCTGGTTTCCCACTGCCCATAATTCCCATAAGACCTCTTCCCTCCACCCATCCCCAATCACCCCCTCCCATTTCTTTGTTCTGGTAATCCCCTAAAATGTTGCATCAAGCCTTTCCAGGACCAGGACACTCTCCTTACTTCTTCTTGGGAATGATTTGATGTGTGAGTTGTGTCTTGGGTATTCAGAGCTTTTGGGCTAATATCCACTTATCAGTGACTGCATTCCATGTGTGTTCTTTTGTGATTGGATTACCTCACTCAGGATGATATTTTCTAGTTCCAACCATTTGCCTAATAATTTAATGAATTCATTGTTTTAATTGCTGAGTAGTATTCCATTGTGTAAATATACCACATTTTCTGTATCCATTCCTTCATTGAGGGACATGTGGGTTCTTTCCAACTTCTTACTATTACAAGTAAGGCTGCTATGACATACTGGAACATGTTTCATTGTTGCATGATGGCAAATCCTCTGGGTATATGCTCAGGAGTGGTATAGCAGGGTCCTCCTAAATTGTCATGCCCAGGTTTCTAAGGAATCACCAGACTGCTTTTCAGAGTGGTTGTACCAGCTTGCAAACATACCAGCTTGCAAACTCACCAGCAGGAGAGGAGTGTTTCTCTTTCTCCACATCGTTTCCCACACCTGCTATCTCCTGAGATTTTAATCTTAGCCATTATAATTTGTAATAATATTAAATATATTTGCCTAGGAATTTAGGACTTTCTCAATCTCAGTTGGATCTTACCAATCATATGAAAATTATTTACTGTTTAATGAACATAGGTAAAAAGTTCTTCACTATTTATTCATAAATATTTTGCCTTCCCTTTTGTATTATTCAGAGTCTCTCTGTGCTGCTTTTGTGATGACCTCAAACTCAAGCACTGAGGACTTACTTCTCTCCCAAGTTATGAGAAGCTTTTCTTGGAAATAGAGTCATCACACCTAGCTGGTGGTATAGTAATCCATGGGCATTTTTATTTCCTATTTAATTATTTACATTGTGAAAAATATTCTCACTTGTTTTCAATTATTAATTTCTTACATGTAAAATACACTTAAAACTTTAATGTTTTCTTATATTTGCATAATTTCCAATACATATGTTTAAATCTGTTAATTTGTACATGTCTTATTGTTTCTGTTGAATAATGTTCTTTTCAACAAGATATAGATTATAGATTATGAAACACCTACTGTACATTTTCTATACTAAATTCCCAGTAGATTTCATCCAGTAAATGTTGTGTGGCTTGGTAACTATTTGTACCATTTTACTTCTAATTTTTGGAAAATTACTAATTCTTTTAGGATGCTAGCTATTTTCATTCATTTATATTTACTATATTTTAGTAGTGTTATTTTAAAATTTATATATATTAAATTCCTTTACCGATTCCTGGGAGCCTCCACTGTCTCAGCTGTCTGGTTGGTCCCAGTGATAATCCCCATTAATTTTGTTCTCTCTCCTAGTCTTCAACCACCCACCTTTCCCGACTTCAAACCACCATTCTTTCCTCACTCCTTCTCCCACCTAATTTCCTCCCTCTGCCCTCCTACAATGTCTGTTTTATTTCCACTTCTGTGTGAGTTCATGCCTCCCATCTTGTTCCCACCATATTATGTAGTTGTTTTGAGTTCTTTCTTTTTCTACAGCATAGAGATAATTTGATATAACTTGTTTTTATTCAACTCTGACAACAGTAGAATTGGCTTTGCGGATAGGCTAGAGTATACAAGACAGAGATTCCAAAGCTAGAGGGACTTTAACAGTGTACCTCTAGGAAAGCTATCATCTGTGCTGGGGAAATAGTATCTGATTTAAATTTGAGGTTGGGTAAAAGAAAGATGTAGATGAAGCTATGAATGTTGAGTTTGGAAATAGTAATGATTTTATACTTGATATTAGAAAAGAGACAGTTAATTGAAGAAAATTAGCAGAAATTAGAGCAGATTAGAGAGGGAAAATTTCCTGGTGGATTTTCCTTGTAAGAGAGCAGGAAGAGGAATGGGAAATATCCAGGTAAGATATAGCCCTAAGATGAGGATGCTTGGACAGTGTCTGTGAGTTTAACTATTTTTTTCTGAGTTGTTTCAGTGACAGATATGCCTGATTGACATATAACTGGTTTCTCCCTCAGAATGCCACATCAATAGCAGAAATCATGGTGACGGCTGCAGAAGCATCATGGGTGCTACTGTGGATACTGAAAAATATGTCTAATGGTAAGTTTTCGCCCTGAAAGTTATTTCTGTATAAGGTTTAGATAACCATAGTAAATGCATGTGGGTATGAACATTTGTTATTGGCCTCTGATAGAGCAGATATGTTGTAGAAAAAGAGTAATTGAAAAGTTAGTGTTATTTATAGATATGAAGACTAAAAGAGCAAGATTTCTTTTTTACAAAAATTCTAATTCGTTGACAGACCAGCTATATAGAACCATATCAAGTACTCCGACATAAAATCTTATTGAAGTTCAGTACAATTAGTTTAGGTGTTTGAAGTAATAATCCTTAAATACAATTCAATGCTGAAATTCCTAGGGTTACAGAAAACTTCAGTATGGCACAGCTTTACTAATTTTTGTAATTTTATGCATATAAATGCATATGATTAATGAACATATGCTATAACCTTCAACAGTTTAATATTTCTTGATTATAGTCTGTGTGCATGCCTTTAGGACTGAACTCTTAGTAAAACCTGTTCTATCTAAGGGATCAACCATGGAGAAGAAGCTCCAGTAGTTCTTTTTATTCATTCTTCAACTTATTTTACAGTCCAATCATTATTCTCCCTCATGCTCTGCTCTCTGACTGTTCCTCATCTCATTTTCCAGTAGTTGTTTTTTTTAATGTGATAATTGTATTTCTTTTTTATTGGATATATTCTATATTTACAATTCATTTCTTTTTCTGGTTCCCCACCCCCCCAAAGGTCCCACATTCCCTTTCCATCCCCCTGCTCGCTCTTCCACCCTTTCCCTCTTCCCTGTTCTTGTATTCCCCTACACTGATGCTTTGATCCTTTCCAGCACCAGTGTCCACTGCATGAATGAAAATACTATTATATAGAAGTTTTTGCAGGAGGAAAAGGAAGATAGAAGTGCAATTAAATTGCACTGTTAAAAATAAAGAAATACCTATTCCCTCACATTCAGCCATTTATACACATAAACACACATGTAGGTGTTCATGAACATGTGCATGTACATGCTCATACATACATAAAGAAGATGGAGTTATAGATATCAGCATAGATAGTATTAGTAAGGATAAGTAGAGATTTTCTGTTAAGGACTGAATCTTTAACATAAATACAATATTTATTTGTGTATTTGAATTGAATATTTTAAGAAATTAAAGTACCAGAGAAAGAATAGTAGAGTTGGTACTTTGTAGTTTACCTGCATGTACACATTGGTTCAGTTCATAGCAGAACTGCATGTCTACATGCACATGAACACACACACACACACACACACACACACACACACACACACACACACACACACCATCTATATATTCAATAATTTACAAAAATAAAGGCACCACAGAACCAATTTAAGAATTTGACCACAGGCAGTCATATGACTGTGAACAAAAGTATAACCTCTGTACATTCAAAGCCGCATTTGCTGCATTTGAATACTCATGGAAATACACACACACACACACACACACACACACACACACACATACGCACATGCACACCAACACATAAAATATCTAAAACATATACTTTTACTTTTCTAAAATAACTCTTAAATTATTTCTTGACAGTCATGCCACCTTGGGCACTAAACTGCTCAGTGGATGTATTTTATGCCCAGGGCTCAAATCAAAATTTCTTTCTTTAATGGAAATATCCATTGATAGAGCATCCTAATAGACATAAAGCTTTAGTCCAATGTATAGGCTCATGTGTATAATCACAGGACTTGGGAACACTGTCACAGACAGATTGCAGAGAGTCATCATCAAGCTGCAATTTTAGCTCAGGTTCTGAACCAGAAAGGTACAGAGCAAAATAGAAACATTCTGGTTAATATCCAGGCTCTAGTTCCAAGCATACAGATACATACTCATCCTATAGGTACTAAACACTGTTTTTTTTCTGTTGTCCATTGCATTGAGAACACACATTAAATTATATTTTAATCCATTTTGCTTTTAATTTCCTATCTTTTGAGGCAACATTTAGGAATAGTGAAGAGGTAGATATAACAACAGCTTTGTTGGGAATCACCATAGTTACATTAGGTTTTTGATGTCCATCCCTAGGTTTGATATCTCTGTCATGAATAGTCCTACATCCATTTTCAGTAAGAATGTGCACACTCAGCTAATTCAAGCCAAACTCTTTTAGTTGATTTTTAGGCCATTTACAAACTTTTATTATTTGCTCTTGAGTATTAGTTGCTGGCCTTTGAATCACAATGCAATAGGTCTGTGAACACAGGGTTGTTGACAGAGAGACAATTCTAGGTGGAGTCCAGCCCTTGGCTGTATCCTGGTTATAGACAAGGCTGCATTATATGTCTCTCAATAGAGAAGGAGATCTGGTCCCAGGACCTGGAGGAGATAGAGCCAATAGAATTTCAGTGTGAATACTTAGATGAAAGGAAGGAAGGGAGTCAAGATATAAAGTGAATAAATAAATAAATTCCTGGATAAAACATGTTGTGACACTGTCCCTTCATGTACCAGACCACATCACTTCCTCTGTGTCAACAGTTTGTCAGCACTCTGTTTCATAGGCTAATTTAAGGTCACAGACACAGGTGCAGTCATATATATACTGAAACGGCCAGAGATAAAGGAACATAACACCTGCACCTTGACTCTCTTTGCACAGTACAGCACTGGAGATATTTATACCTTACTAGTCAGCTGGTTAAAATGATTTCTGGTTAGGCAGTGGCACCCAAAAATACAAATTCTTCTAAAGGAGAATGCCAAGTTGCTATAAAATGTAGTATCACTCCAGAATTCTCATGGAAACACTCAAACTGCTTTTATCTTACTTGAGTGTTAACCTGGCCTTCTGGCATCAAGCATCAATGACTTTGCTTCCATCTATTTAACTTTGGGTGAGATAGTGTTTAACTTTGGCTGCGTTTATTTTGTTAAGGAATAGTAGTTCTTGTTAACCAAACTGTTAGTATTCTCAAGTGAGTGTGTCAAAAGCCTCACATCTCTCCTGTGTGTAAACAGACTTGGCTTAATCAGCTTCAAAGTAAAACAGCATCTAGACCACTTCTACTTTTTCACAAATTTTATGATACTCAAATAGATGCTGATAAATTGTAATTTAGTAAGAGTTCACTATATTATTGAGATAGTGATAACAGTCTGTATTTTCATACTTAACTCTAACATTTTAATTATGAGATGACTTATTGGAATCAATTTTAATTTAAGTTTAATTTTAAATTTAAATTTATATGTGCATTTGGTTTTTTTAGCACGGTATACTAGTGTTCTAAGACACAGAAACTCAAATCCATGCGCGCGCGCGCGTGTGTGTGTGTGTGTGTGTGTGTGTGTGTGTGGTGTGTGTGTGTGTGTGTGCTCTCATATTGATTTTTTGAATGGAGTGTCAAAATTAATATTTGATTGTATTAATGGTGATGTAATTTTCATTGACAGAGATCAGAGCATAGCAACATACCTGTGTATATGATTATGCTTAGGTACTCAAACATGTGATTTATGGAAAACCCCATCAGCTCCTTCAGTTACACTATGAGGATCATTGTTTGATGATTCTCATACAGCTACAAAGTCAGTCCTTAGGAAATGGGTCTGTGATAATTCTTCATTCCATATAACAATTGCAGTAATGAAATATTTCTAAGTCATATTTCTTTAATAGCTAATATTAGTTTTTGTGCAAAGACTGAGGAGCTAATAATTAAATCATATATTTTGACACAAGAGTCCATCAAAGACTGTTCAACATTAGAACTCCTAGAATTAGAGAAGGGTTCAGTAACCAAGGAAATATGCCAGCCTCTCTTGTGTGTTCACTGGGTATGGGCACAAATTGGGTCAGTGTTTGAGCTGTGGAAGCAAAGACATTGAGCAATATATCCTCCTATCCCATTTGGATATAGTCTTCATAAATGGAGGCTGTAGATGGTAATCAATTTCTGTTCAATTATCTCTTATGAGCTGTAAAAAATACTGTTACAACACTAGAGAAATTCCCCATGGATATTACCCATGGATTGGATACTTGAAAACAGTAGAGGTAGGAATAGTACTATTGACATAATTCAGTATGAGTAAAGAAATATTAGATATCCATTTGACTGAGACTGATAGGTAAAATAATGTTCACTACTGACTTAAGGAGAGCAAGTACTAAGAAAGACATTGAGGCTGGCATGTAGTTTTTATAGTATTTATGATCAGTTTGGTTTTATTAAAATAAAGTTGGAAAGGCGTTAGCAGATTTATGTAGTTACAGCAATCTTCAGAGATTATCTGTAAAGTGTGATTGATCCCTAGATGTGGGAAAGGGAAGAATAAGCAGTAAGAGCCAGGCTGTGGTATGTGAAGTCATATGTGGGAAGTTCCTAAGAGAATAACTGAAGACAGCACATACTTTTCTCATGAATTATTATATGGATTTAAACACTCACCTAAAATTGAATAGAAAAATGAAGACAAGCTTATATCAGTGTAATTATCTCTATTAAGCAGTGTTATTACTTATCTCTATTAATCAGTGTTTCATTGTCTTTTCCACTAGGCCCTGGTCCCACCTAGCCTCAGGTTTTGTTACCCTATCAATGTTCTCTATTGGTTCAGCTTTATGGATTACACCATAAATTCATAAAAATGAATGATTACCCCAATGACTTGTACATTGGATTCCCCAGCGCATTGTACAGGCATATTACTATTGCAGGTTGCATCATTTGTATCTGGCTGGGTATTATTGCTGATTTCTTCCTTCCACCAGTTATATGTAGAGTACATCCCGATAACAAGTTTTCTAGTCAGCAATTGTGAAGTTTCCAATTTTTTACCAGCTCAATTTCTCTGTGAATGATGTCATAAATAAGTAGCATTTCCAGTAATATACCTCACAATTAAGTTGTATAGAATAGCAAATATCCTTGTCTCTATCCTGTGATGGCTTTAGAGTCTATGTGACTCTCTTAATGAAATCAATCAAGAAATAGCCCATTTCCAATACTGGGCATTTTACTTGGTATACTAAATATTCAGTTGGGGACTATCCCCTTTTGTAATGTCAATCTACTGAATTCCATTCTTAAATGAATACATTTTAGGGATTTTTCAATTATGTTTCATGTATTTATATATGTGTATATGATTTAGTGATTACTTACACAATTTCTTCTTTCATCCACAACTCTTCTCCTATATGACCAATGCAATTTCAAATTCTAGACATATTGTTATGCATTTTGTAATTATATACACATAATTATGTATATCTAATGACTATTTGCTGGATTGCAGAAGTGTTGAACATATATATACATATATATAATTATATATATATAATACATATGCATATATGCATTGTGTCTTGTGTATGGGTGTTGGTGTGGGTGGGTGTGTGCATGTTCACATGCTCATATATTTCTGTTTAGTGCAAAATTCTTCAGATATTCTGTCCCTTCAAAGCCTCATTCTAGGAGAAATTGACTATATTTCTTAAACTCCATTATTACTCAAAGCTCTTCAGGTAGTCTTGTGATTTTTTCAATACCTCCAATGACATTTAAAATTGTAGTCTTGCTATATCATTCCTATTTAAGGTTTATGATTGAAATTTCATGCTAGAGCTTCACTGTCATATACTGAAGGGTGTTTCTCAGAGAAGGCATAATGTTTCTTTGGGTTTACAGTATTTTTTCCATATCTTCTGCAATACTCTGATGTTTGAGTGCTGATGATATAATGGTCCCTGTTTGTTGCAAAATGAAGTTCTTTTGCAGATGGTTCATGTCACATTAATCTGTGGATATAAAGATGAATATTTATAATGTGATTATAAATAATACAGGTTTGATAAATTAGCCACTGCAGGTTGTTTTCCAAGAGTGGTTATTTCACTGTCTGTGGATATTTGGCTTGGTTATTAGTGTATGGCATAGTTCATTTCCTGATCATATAAAACTACTGATTATCATGGACATTACAATCAATCATGACCAATTCATGTGTGGCTTTGAATCATTAAATCTCTTTTACTGTGGTGAGGGCTATGATTTGTCTACTGATGACACTTGTGTGAAGTGGTAAAATATTGAAGATTACCTACAGGTTTTATAGCATTCTTATCTTATTGTTCACTCAGACATTGCTTGGTGGTAAGGTATAGATCAAATATGAAAATAAGAGACACAGGGACTCTCTTTCCTACATCGATATTTTAAGAAATTATAAAATCGACCATATTGGAAGTGACAATAAGTGTGAATATTTTGTTTATAGCTTGCCTGTCTTTCCTATAATGTAGAACATAGTAGAGAGTTATTCCACTACCTGTGGCTCAAAACAAAATAATGCTTATCCTTTTCCATTACCTAATATTTTAGAGAACAAAACAGTGAAACATTAGAAAAATCAGAGACAATCATCATGTTTGTGGTAAAAATAGATTTCTCAAATATATATTGCAAATATTTTTGTGGACAATGGGTTATTTTTTATTTTAAGTTCAAATATGCCTAGGTCTTAGGATGGCCCACTCAGTAACATAGTTCTTTTGATTTTATGAGCTTTTCAGCTTATTTCTAGAATACACAGGTGTAAATCCCTGTGAAGTGCTTTGAGTATACACTCCCATGTATAAGAAGATACATAGATTTTCATTAGAGATGCATGGCCTACATAGCCCCAATTTGACAAGTTGGTATTTACAAGAGAGGAAGAATTAGCTACACTGATCTATAGTTTAACTCCCTATGGTTTTCTGAAATAATCATCTTTTAAAATGAGAAGATTCATTATGAGTGGAGAAGACTAAATTTAGCTTATTCAGACTGATGGTTTTAGATTGATGTTATATTATCCTAATATATATTCTGTTGTTACATTGGATTCTTATTTTAAAACAAATCAATTATTTTTGTAGTCTAGTCATTTTAATAGATAAAATGTTCGAATCCAGTGTGAAAGCTCATGCTCATAGTCATAGTGTTTGTAATCAGAGGTACAGCTGTGTAGAAAATATCTGCAGCAGCTGTACCTGTAACTGGCAGGTCGAAATAACAATCAGTAATGCCAAGACAGACAAGGACACTTCCTGGTAGATGGGCAGAACTCATTTCAAAGCAACCAGATGTATGTTCAGCCTTGCACACACCCCTGGCTATTTTTGACGTTTTTCAAGGGGAACCAGAATCTGAGTAAAATTGCATTTATTTAATCATTCTCATGTCATTGTCCGTGCTTGCTACAGCAAACAGGGAGGAGGAACTGATGCATACAAGTTTGTAAAAAATCTCCCTGGTTACATCATGCTCTTGATTTACATAGCTAGCTTTGAGATCTCTCACTTGATTGGTCCTAAGCCCATTCTTTTTGTGAATGTGCACACTCAGCCAATCATAGGCAACGTGAGCTAGAATAAGTCTGTGAACACAGGGATTTTGCCAGTCAGTTTCCTGGCTAGAGTCCAGCTCTCAGCTGGTTCCAGGCTCTAGCTAGGAACTGACTATAACCAATGTAGCAGTGAAGGGGATGCCCCTATTAAGGTGTGCCAGGGAACAGCAACAATGGAAATCCAGCATAGACAGGTACTTGCTAAAAGACACCATACTCTGAAAATATATCATTCCCAGAGCCTAAGGTGACTAAAGCCATAGTCCTGGAGCCTGAGTTCATCTGTGCTAGGTCTTTTGAAAATGTGATTTGTTTAGCTTGGGGTTCTGTGGCACTGCCCACAGTCAGCATGGGGATGTCTCTGACTCTTGCTGCCTGCTCTTGGTATTTGTTTTCTCCTCCTGTTTTGCCGCATTCAGCCATGATATAAAGAATTTTTGTAGTGTTAGTGCATCTCGTTATGCTGTGTCATGTGATATCAATTGGAAGCCTGCTCATTCTGAAGAGAAAATGAGGAACTCATTATCCAGAGGAGAGGGGAAGCAGGGAGGGTGGTGACTGAGAGGAGTGGAGGGAGGGAAGGTTGCACTTGGGATGTACTGTATGAGGGAAGTATAAATACATCTTATTTTACCTTGGATTTTGGCTTTTTTCTGCCATACGTGTGATTCATCTCAGCCTTCAGCATCTAAGAGAGACAGGAGAAGTACTGCTCCTCTGACTCCTCTCACAGACATACTGTGAGGAGAACTGCTATCTACATATAGATCTAATCTGGCAAGCTAAAATCTGAGAGGAAGGTCAGAGCTAAAACATTGACCGACCAATTTTATAAGGGGTATTCCTTATAATGAAGATAGATTTGATTTCACATAATATATTTCTGTTTTACCTTTCACCAACTTCTTTAACATCATACAAATTTCAACCCACCCAAATATGCACTTTATTCTTCTCTGTCTAATGAAAACATATACATTAAATTAATAATAATAATAATAATAATAATAATAATAATAAATTTTTTTACAATCAGAATAAGACAAAATAAACAAACAAATAAGAAATTAGCCAAAGAAAAGGAGAAAAGTTCAGACACAGGTTCACACAATCATAAATGGCACAACAACATAATACCATAAACCATTATCTACTATAAACATGCCCACAGAGGACATGTAAGCACCACCACCAACAACAACAAGAACCAAAAAAATAGAATACAAAACACTGAGTGAGCATTATGAGAAAAAGAGCCTCCAAAAATGCCTTTGATTAATTTTCTGTGTTCTGTCAACTTCTGAGTTTTGCCCACTTAAGGGAAATTTCTATATGTGATGAAATTCCATTAACGGAAACATAATTTTTCTTTTGCTTGCAGTCATCAATTGGCGACAGCTTGTGGTTTTGTGAGAGGCCATTGCGTATTTTCTCTTGCCTTAGAGCCACTAATTATCTGGAGGCATAGAAGTGTGAAACTGGCATCAAGAGTATCACAGATTCTATGTTCTAATCAATATTCCGTTTTTCCTGTTAAATATTGTTTCTGCTGTGTGAGAAATATATATGTTTACTATTCCATGCCTGGATACTCTAGTTTGAGATCAGACAAGGTAAATTACCTGACCATATCTTGACGAAAAAAAAACATTTATATGAGAATTTTCTATTTTTTCTCTTGAAAATTTTATTTAATCACAAAAATATTCCAATTTGCCTTCTCTCTACATCATTCTGTATTCCCTTTCCCACTCTTCTTCTTATCCTATTATTTCAATTTATGCTTCCGATATGTATGCATGATATGAATACAAAGAAAAGAACTTTCAACATTTTTAAGAAGATAGGAACATTATAGAGGAGACTAGTGGGACAGAGGGACATATAATCTAATATCATGTAGGAAAGTTCTCAAAATCTCCTTTGGGTTTTTTGTTTTGATAAAATAATGTGGAAACCATGATATCACTATTACCCTGAACCTGAGAGGTAGTTCCCTTGCATTTTTGTTTAGTGACTCAACAGAGTCATTTAATATTTGTATAAGTGTTTCTCTGCAAATTTTGTCAGGAGGGAGTTTAATTAATTGTGGATAACTAGATTTACCTTATCAATTATGTTTCAAATGACATTGAAATGGAAAACTAAAAGGTAGGTAAGGTCACTGCATTGGAAAGACTATGCTGAGCTTACATTCACATGTTTATATAGCATGAAATCATAAGCATCCATTACTATATACAATAGTAATTCAAATGATATTGTAGTAAATTGCATTAGTAATAGTTGATGAGGTATTTTTAAAATTGTTGAAAATTTAAATTATCATTTTTAAAGAAATGGACAGGATACTCTAGCTTGTTCTTTATGGTGTCTGGGTCTACATAGGTCCCACCCACCATTTTCTCTTCATTGCCAGGGCTTTGGTCCCTCTAAGGTAGTATAAGAAAATCCTTGATCTGTGTCCAATCTTTTTCCTTTTCTGAGAGATAATTTCTCGAATTTGATGGCACCATTTTGTTCTCCCAGAATGGGATTTCTAGTGAAATTCTCATTCCTCTGTTGTCCATTATTTCTCTACTCTGATATATTAAGTGGTTTGCGTATCTTTAGAGTGCCTTCATTTCTTCTACAAAAACTCATGTGAAGTCATCTCATCTACTCATATAGTCAGCTTACACTGTGTCTATAACTTTTATGGCTTTTGTTTGTCCGTCAATTTTCTCACTGTAAATCCTATTACCAGGATGGTAAGCTGTTAAACTTTTATAATCCATATTTGCAAATAAGGTTCCTGCAATCTGCTATTTCATTCTCTGTATGTTCAAATCTTTATTGACAGTATCCAAAGCAGGGCCAGGCACATACTTGGTTTTCAATAAATAATGTTTGGGTTAGGCACCTTGAGATCCTCTTATAAGACATATGATGATATCAAGATATGTCTGTGAGAGGTATATGCATATCACTACATATTTATCATGCCTTCTAGAAAGAGATCAAACAGACCTGGTAATTCTCCCTAACACCCAATGGAGGCTGTAAAAGGAACATTCTATAGCCTTTTCACACCTGAGTCTTGTTATAAAGCTCTATTTTAGTTGTTCCTCAGTCCTTGTGCCACTGACCAGGGTTAAATGGCTGTGGAACACTTTATTACTTGTTCAAATAGCAGTATGTGGAAATCATAAGCCATGCTGTTGTGATATAGGAGGACTACCCACTGATGAACACAGGCTACAAAGAGAGACCTAGAAGACTTTCTGTGGCATGTTTAGCCAGGGTAGAGGTAGACAAGTTACATCAGCCTAGCCATTCATGGTTGTGTTTCTGTCCACAGCTCACACTTTGCTGGCAGTGCACTCAGATTTCCTTCTGGATGAAATCCCCTGACTTTTGTGTAGTTCCATCAGGACCCCCTGTTCCTACCACTGAGAATAATTTTATTTCTCTATTCCTGTAGTATTTTTTCTTATTTTGTTATCTTTAATCTTTTCTTTATAATTCAGTCATTTCTGCCTCTCATTGTACCCTCCAACAGTTTTGCATTCCATTCTTCCTCCCCTATCTTCAAGATGATGTCCCACCATGCACACTCACACCTGACAGACCTCCCCATTCCATAGCCCTCTAGTGTCTCATGGTTTACCTGCCTTGTCTCGCATTGAGGCCATATCAAGCAGTCATTTTATTTAATTAATGAAGGCTCATGAGAAGCAATAGCAGAGTTTATCGAATGGATGTCATATGTCTATGAGCACCTCTAATGTCCTCCACTCATCAACAACTACCAGATTATGCATGTGATGTATGCCTACATACATGTACACACACACACACACACACACACACACACACAACATAACACAAAGAAGTATTCAATTTATGTAGAATTTAACAGATTTGTTTTACTAATTTGTCTCTAAATGATTAACTGTCCATCATGGTATACTTCAGACACACTGAAAATATTGCTTGATCAGGGTTCAAAACAACATTTGTTTCTTTAATGCAGGCAGCACATTGCAGGACTATCTAATGGAAATAAAATTCTAATTGGGGGTGATATTCTAATGATGGGCCTGCAGGAAAGTGGCACAGGCAGATTGAAAAGGCTAAGCAGCAGCTGTACTTTCCAGTCAAGAATCAAAATCAGATTGGTGCAGACCAAAATGGAGTCTTTCTGGTTAAAAGCCAGGATCTAGATTCAAGCAGCCAGATACATGTTCAGCCTCCAGATGCCACTGACTGCTTTATGAAATGTTCACTGTAGCCAGAGCCCAGACTAAATTATATTTTTCCATTTCCTTTCAAATCCTCAGCTTCTACTGCAACATACAGGGAGAGGGGAGAGATAGATGTATCAATAACTTTGCTTTTAATCTCCCTAAATACAGAAGGTTTTTGACACCCCCTTGTTTTGAGATCCCTCTCTTGATTGGTCCTAGCTGCATGCACACATCCAACCAATCATAGGCAAACAGAACTAATAAAAGTCAGTGAACATAAATGCACAAAGAGTAGACAATGTTGTTGAAGTCAACATAAAATTGTGAATGTAGCCGCCGGAGAGTATTTTAGGTCAGTTTGGGAGGTATATATTTGCATATATAAAATATGTATATATTTATTTTTAACATAATATTATTAAGAAATTTGAACCAGTGAAAAAAGAGGAGACTTTGTGCTCTGTATTGTTCTTATATTCTTAGGTCAGTTCACTCTTCATACCAGAATTGCATGTATACTAACTCTCTCTCTCTCTCTCTCTCTCTCTCTCTCTCTCTCTCTCTCTCTCTCTCACACACACACACACACACACACACACAGACACACACACAAACACATACATACACATACACCACCCATTCACATACTTATGCACATATCAACATACACATTTTTGCAAAATGTGCATGCAAATATACATATAACACCAATATAGTTCTCAAAAATAGAATAAATTAGTGATAATGATTTGATTGTTTTTAGATTAAAAACAAAATATAGATGTTTATATTGAATATTTTAAATAGAATGCAGAAAAGGGAATTTATTTAGTACAGGAATATTGGGGAGACAAAGTAATGCAGTGTTCACCTCACTTCCATCTTCCAGGTCCACAACAGACTACATTTTACAGAGAATAGCAGGTTCATGAGAAAATATTAGGACTCTGTCAAATATATTTCCCTTTCTGGGAGATAATTTCTCCATATGTGTGAATTCTCTTCCTTCTCCCAGAATGGAATTTGTATTAGAATTCTCATTCCTCTGGTGTCCATTATTTCAGTACTGATAGATTAAGAGTCTTATGTCTCTTCAGAGTGCCTTCAAAAAAATATTAAGACCAAAATTTCAGGGAATTTGCAGTGATATTATATCTTTAAGTAATATCAGAAATTTGACATAGCAACATGACAGAGATAAAATTCAGTGACTATTTGACACACATGAACATGCCAAATTGGGCAAAGAAATTCCCACAAGCACTCAAAAGCTATACAAAGTACAATATGCAACTAAGGAAATCTGGCAAAGAAATGTTGGCTTTCTCAGAGAAGAGTGCACCAATATTGTCCAGTACTAATAGTTCTGCTTTGAAATCATTCATGCAGGTAGCTTTGGGATTGTTTAAGTTATATTTATGAGTATATCTGCATGTATGTAGGCATATGTACATTCATCAGTGTACCTACACACTCACACACAGAGACACACACATATACACACGCATGTGCACACACACACACACACACACACACACAGAGAGAAGGGTTTGAAGGAGTTGGGTGAAATCAGAAAAGTTCCAATTTAATTATATTGCCAAAATAGAAAGTAATAGCCTCCTCATACACATATAGGCACTCATAAATACAAACATGCACATGCAAATTTGTGTGCCTGTATATGTACATGCACACATGCAGAAAGGGAAGACAATGCTGTTAACGTCAGCATAAAAAAGTTATAGTATTGGCAGATGAGGATTTTAGGTCAAATTGTGGGAGGCATCTTTTACACATATAAAATATATATTTATATTTAATAAAATATTGTGTAGAAAATAGGGCACCAGAGTAAGAAGAGGAGTTTTTGTTGTCTGTATTTTACATGCATTCCTAGGTTAGTTCAGCATTCATTCAACAACTGCATGTACACCAACTCTATCATACCCAAACATACACACACAGCATACACAAACACACATTTGTGTACAGCATATGCATGCCCATATACACAAAGCACCAAGATATTTCTCAAAGTACCCATAGATTACTTATAAAAGGTATTTGAAATATTTTAGATTACAAACACAAAATTTGCATTTTTATATTTAATATTTTAATATGAAGCAAACTAGGAATATAGGAAAGAGAAAGAAACTAATTCAGGATGCACTTCAAGCTCACTTTCAGGTCCAAGACAGGCTAAAGCTTACATAGAACAGAAGGATTATGAACATCTCAGCAGGGTGGGTCTAAATGGTTTCCCCTTCAACCATTTTATCTTCATTGCCAGGTTTTTGGTCCCTCTAAGGTAGTGTGAGAAAATAATAGAACTGTGTCGAATCTTTTTCCCTTTCTGGAAGACAATTTCTCCAATCTATCTGGCACCTTTTACTTCTCCAAGAATGGGATTTCTAGTGAATTTCTCATCCGTCTGGTGTCCATTATTTCAATAATCTGAGAGATTAAAGGGCTCATGTCTCTTTAGAGTAACTTCATTTTTTCTATTCAAACTAACATCACACCATCTCATCTACTCATTAAGTCAGCTTGCACTGTGTCTATAACTTTTATGTCTTTTGTTTTCCCTCAATTTTCTCACTGTGAAGCCTATTGCCATGATGCTAAGCTGTTACCCTTTTAACAACACTGTTAAATGGGTGTGGAAGACTTTATTTCTTTTTCAAAATAGCAGTCTGCCAAAACCATGAGCCATGCTATTGTGGAAAACTAGGAGGACAACCCACATCCTTGGAATGAGATTGATGAATATAGGTTACAGAGAGAGACCCAAGAATCTTCCTGTAGCATGCTCAGTCACGGTACAGGTAGACAAGCTACAACAGCCTCGGCTTTCCTGCTTTTGATTCCATCCACATCTCATGCTTTGCTGGCAGTGCACTCAGATTTCCTTTGCAAGTAAGGGTTCTGCAGGCTGCTCTTTCATTCTCTGTATGTTCAAATCTTTATCCTCAGGGTCTAAAGCAGGGCCAGGCACCTCTTTGGTTTTCAATAAATAATTTCTGGATAATGCACCTTGACTTCCTCTTCTAAGTAATATTATGGTATCAAGAAGTATCTGTGACAGGTATATGAATGTCACTGAACATTTATCATGCCTTCTAGAAAGAGTTCAAAGCAGAGCTGTTAATACTCCCCAACCACAAAGGGAAACTGTAAATGTCACATGCAATGTCCATCTCACTGCAGAGTCTTATTATATAGGTCAATTTTAGTTGTTCCTCAGTCCATGAGCAACTGGCCAACGTTAAATGGGTGTGGAAGAATTTATTTCTTTTTCAAAATAGTAGTCTGCCAAAACCATGAGCCATTCTTTTTTGGAAAACTAGAAGGATAACCCACATCCAGGGTCTGATAACATTGATATATACAGGCTACAGAGAGAGACGCAAGAGTCTTCCTGTGGCATGCTCAGCCAGGGTACCGGTAGACAAGCTCCAACAGCCTCAGGTTTCCTGCTTTTGATTCCATCCACTTTACATGCTTTGGTGGTAGTGCACTCACATATCCTTCTGTCTGTAATCCCCTAGATTCTGTGGGGTAGCATCAGGACCCCATGTTCCTACCACTGAGAATATTTTTACTTCTCAATTCCTGTAGAATTTTCTTTGTTTTCTTATCATTAATCTTTTTTTTTCAATTTAAGTAATTTCCCCTCCCATTCTACCCTCCAAAAGTAGAGTTCTGTTTTCAGAAGATGCCCTTATACCCACATCCACACCCACCAGGCCTCCTAATTCCTGGAGCCTTTATTATCTCAAGGCCTGGGTGAAATGTTTCTCATTGAGGCCATATCAGACAGTCTTTTTTCTAAATAATGAAGGCAACAGAGAAGCAATAGCAGAGTTTGTCCTATGAATACCCTATATCTATGACCATCTCTATGCCCTCCTCTCAACAAAAAGTACCTGATTGTGCATGTGATAAATACACAGATACTCATAAACAAATATATACAAACAATAACCTAAAATATTTAATTTATGTAGAATTTAAGAGGATTTTTCCAAAATATCTGTAAATGATTGTCAATCATGGGATAGTTCAGACCCACTGAAAATGTTGTTTGAACTGGGTTCAAAACAACATTTGTTTCTTTAATGCAAGCAGAACATTGCAGGGCTATCTAATGGAAATAAAGTTCTAATTGGGGGTGATATTCTAATGATGGGCCTGCAGGAAAGTGAACAGGCAGATTGAAAAGATTAAGCAGCAGCTGTACTTTCCAGTCAAGAATCAAAATCAGATTGGTGCAGACCAAAATGGAGTCTTTCTGGTTAAAAGCCAGGATGAAGATTCAAGCAGCCAGATACATGTTCAGCCTCCAGATGCCACTGGCTCCTTTTTTAAATGTTCATTGTAGCCAGAGTCCAGACTAAATTATATTTTATCCATGTCCTTTCAATTTCTGACCTTCTGCTGCAGCATACAGGGAGAGGGGAGAGAGATGAAACAAGAGCTTTGCTTTAAATCTCCCTAGTTACAGTAGGCTTTTGATCTCCACCCCTTGGTTTGAGATCTCTCTCTTGATTGGTCCTAGCTGCATTCTCCATATGAATGCACACACTCAGCCAATAATGGGCAAACTGAGCAAATAGAAGTCAGTGAATACAGTGATTTTGCAAGTCAGGCTCCTGGCTGGAGTCTGGGTCTGAGCTGGATCCAGGCTCTAGCCAGGGCTTGACTATATGTTGCTCACTAGAGAAGGAGGACTGCTTCTGGGAGCCTCAGGAGACAGAGCCAAAATAAGTGTAATATAAGTACTGTGGGCTGCCATATTGGGATTTCCCACAGTTTTCCTTAGAGTAGTCATTCGGTGCCTTTTTTACCTGTTGGAAATTTATTCCTACATCTGTGACCAGTGATGTTTCAGTTTTACACAGCCATCATTAAAATCATTCTTGAATTTATCTGAAATAAGTGTGATTCTTCTTAACTTTCTATATCTAACTGAGACTGGAGATTGATTCTTCTCTCAATCCCTTCATGACATACTATGCTAGTAACATCTATTTCATTACTTCTCTCTCTGGAAGAATGATCTCAGAAAGCTTTGATCTAAAATATTTGATAAAAGTCTTCGTTTTGGTTTGTCAATTTTATTGTAACTTTTTTTGATACAATATATTATGAATTGAGTTTCTCCTTCCTATACCTTCTAGATATTCTATACTAATTCAGCCTCCCAAATCTACACTCTTTCTTCTCCAGTCTTTCATTAGATGATAAACAAACATGATCCTACTACTACTAATGGTACTATAACTACTGATACTTCTAATCCAAAAAGCATAAAAAATAAAATTACAAAAAAACAGTAGAAAAGAAAAATAGACCATACTTACTTGTGAGACACCCATGTTTATATTCACAAATATTACTAGATACCTCAATGAATTTTTAAATCTATTTTTGAACTTGTAATTTATTTTAAATGTCTTATACTAATTGATGAAATTCAAGGCTACTGTGTAGGAATTCTCTGTTTTCTTGCGTCCTTTATGTATATAGCCTAACACATGTAGTCTTTATGCCCTATTTAAGAACTGCCACTTGACTTTTATCAATTTTCTGTCTAATATCATATCTAAACCTTGGTCAAATTATTATTGAGATCTGTTGAAAGGGCCTGGTTGTAAATATTGAGATATTCCTTATCCTTCACGTTGTTGAAGTACCATTCTGTGTGGGTTCCCTACAGGGACATGAGCCAGTTTCTCGACCTCTGCTGTGGAGAAAAGATCTTTTAAGAACTTTGAGGATATAGGTATCTCCACTCGATGTCATAAGGCACATGGAATGGAGTGATTGTTGTTTCTCAGTGGCTGATTGTTGTAGGATAGTGTCAGTGAATACTTTTTCTTTATAACTCAGAGACAATATCTGTTCAGACAGGGAGTCAGCACTTCTCTTGACAAGAAAAATAGCAATTTCCTGAACAAAATGAGTGACCAGGAATCTGCTGTATGCTCGGGATGGATACATCTGTTTACTTGGAGCCTCTCCTGTTTAGTCTGTCCAAGTATAGATTCCTGTTCTTTGGGAACTCACCTCTCAATTTAGGGAAATCCTGGTTAGCACCATAATAGGTCCCAGTATTATACCTTCTAGGGTCCCTAGATGCCAGTTTACACTGTGACTGCACTGGGCAGAGAGGTAGGGGAAGAGGGTAATAAATTTTTGTGAGATATAAAACAGGGAGGAAAAAAGGGATGTTACTCTAACAGTGATATCCTTCTTTATTTATCCTGCTATCTTTAATAAGTTTCACAGAGCATATTTTTCAATCCTGGTATGCATTGCAGCTGGTTTGAGCCATATATATATATATATATATATATATATATATATATATATATATATATATATATACACACATATGTACACTCTTTTCTTCTTCTTCTTCTTCTTCTTCTTCTTCTTCTTCTTCTTCCTTCTCATCCTCCTCCTCCTCTTCGTCTTCTTTCTTCTTCTTCTTTCTTCTCCTCCTCTGCTTCTTCTGTAAATTCTATTATCTGAAATCTAAAGAAGAAAAAAAGAATCAATAGAACTATAGAAACAACATTTCTTCAAATGTATCCACTCTTACATATTTTTTTTTTTTTTTTGAGTTCATGATTTCACAAGAACATATATCATATTCTTTCCATAACTTCCGTATACACATTCACACTCTGGTATATTAATGTCCTCCCTATTTACTAACATACAACATGTATATATAAAAGAGAATATAATTTAGTTACAACATTTATTTCTTTCCTTCCTGTTCATATAGTTCTACATACCCATTCTCCCTCTCTTTCACACACATAACCTCCATTTTCACTAAACAATATTGCATGTATATACTTACATACATATATTCTTAAATAAACCCTTTCGTTGTGTGTAATGTTGTTACATTTTTCTTTCAGGGTTGATTGTTTAGACTTGTCATCTTCACTTAGTATATAGTGTCCCTTTATCTGCATCAGTTTCCACGAGTCACTACAGAGAGGTAAGTTGTTTATATTAATGCAGTTAAATTACTGAGTGAACCTTGGAAATGTAAAGCATTTTTTAAATTTATTACATATCATTTCTGACTACTGTAGGTTTTGTCAGTGGTTTTAACCTTCCTAAGTCTGCAACATTTTGATAAAATTCCACATATTGTCTTCACCTTCAACATTAAAATTGCGTTTGTTTTCTTAAACTGTAAAGTTTCTATTATTAATTGCAATTTAAATATTTGTGTTTTCTAATATTCTCAGATAATCCCTGTAAAAGATTCATTCAATGAAAAATGAGTCTCAAACTTCAGGTTGAGAACCTTTGCCACATCATAATTTTGTTCCCTGAGAAGTTCCATTCTTGTGCCATATTTTGAGATGAAATTGATTCAGCATTAGTAGTTGTGGTCAAGGGACACAAATTGGAGACAATTCAGGAAAGCTTATACAACCAAAGAAGTGTTTTGTAACTTAGAGATCTCAGTGAAAGAAATTCTTATGCTAAAAATTTAATGGAATGATGGATTAATAAGAGAACATGGGAAAGCTGAAGATATAAATAGATACTCATAGAGCTGAAAATTAAATAGGAACAGAAAAATGCAGAGGGAAGGGGGGCTAAATCCCCCCTTTTTTATCATGCACAACATATTTTGAAAAGCCTTTTTATTCCTCATCAGTTTGGAGGACACAAGCAGGTTTTCAGGAGTTCTCCCAGTAACTCTGGAAGTTTTGCTGCTTCTCTCTCCTTAGGCATTATTAGTTGGAGGCTCACTGGACATTCTCCAATATTGATCTGACTTGTTATAACAAGTTATTACACTAGGGATGTATTCCAAATTCAGGGTGTCTGAATGGGTTACTTTAAGGAAGTTTAAGGAATCAGAACCTTAAGAATATAGTCTACTCTGATAAGGCTCTTTTGTAGCATTGTAAACCTGATACCCAAGAATTAAGAATTCTCTGTTATTCAAATTGTGATTACAGTCCCTGAAATTTTAATAGTTCAAAGATAATTACTTTTTACCTGAATGCCTTTTTATTTATTCTTAATTCAAATTTAAATTTAACATTAGTATTTTTTATCTTAGAAAAATAAGCACTCAAAACTGATTCTTTCAAATGGAAAGTCAAGTCCTGCCCCAGACCTGAGTCCCGGGAGGTCTTAAACTCGGGCTGTCTCTGGTACCTGGTTCCGCCAGCAGGGTCTCAGTGCCTGGCCAGCTGGCTAGGTCTGGCTGACCTGTTACCAGCTGGATGGGGAGCTGCAGACAAGATGGCGCTGCCTGCAGGGGGTTCAGGGTCTGGCCTGCGAGCGCAGAGCGCAGGCAAGGCCGCTGTACTCCAAACCGCTAGTCTGTGTGCAGTTTCTGCCCCAGACCTGAGTCCCCAGAGGTCTTAAACTTGGGCTGTCTCTGGTACCTGGTTCCGCTGGCAGGGTCTCAGCACCTGGCAAGCTGGCTAGGTCTGGCTGAGCTGCTACAGGCAAGGAAAATATTGTTTATACTAATAATTATATAATTTTATAAACAGAGACAGAAAATTAGATATAAAGGTGTCTGAATATGGTTATTCTTAGTTACACAGACATGAGAATCTTTAAAATCCTTCTACTCCTACAGATTCACTGTGGCAAATATATATATATATATATATATATATATATATATATCCATCATAGATTAGAAGTACAATCAATGATAATTTCACGATAATTTCACGTAAGACATTACTATTTTGTAATTTTATATTATTTAATATTTAAAATTTTTGTTCATTCATTTAATGGAGGTTTATCATATGTACAACTACACGACTAATCTCAAATTGAATTTCATGTCCCTCTTGTTTAATAATTTATGTATGTTTCATAATCATTGACTTTAATTAGTCTATTGCACATGTACACAGGAGGTAAATAAAGACAGAAGATTATTCAACAGTTTCAACAATGAAACAGAAAAAGGAGGGACTAGTCTTGATAGAAAAGATATGTAGTGAGGTAAAAATTATTTATGATAGTCTAGAAATGTTAATATAATTGTCATGGTTTGTGATTAGTCTATACATGTTTCTATGCTTAATTCATCTTGATTTTTAATCACATCAGATATGTTACATGGCTACATTTGTGACACCCTTGTCAGTAGAAGTTTAGAAAGAGAGAAATTGTTGTCTCTTGATTCTTCTTAGTCTATACCTGTGCTTTGCAAATGTGTATTTAGATTTATACCCTGTAGATTGTCCTGTGTTATTGTTGCTGTGATTAAATTCCATAATCAAAATCTCACTGGGCAGATATTGTTTATTTGATTTACACTTCCATATAATAGTATATCATAGAATTATATCAGGGCACAAACTCGATTTGGGCAAAAACCTGTATACAGTATCTAATGCATAGACTCTGGGAAGTACTGTTAGCTTCCTTGTTCCGAGAGCTTTGCTCAACATGCTTTCTTAGGGAACCTATAACCAGCAGCCCATAAATGGTACCACCAACAAGGGTTTGGCTGTCACACACCAATTAGTAATTAAGAAAATCCCCTATAATTCCTAGCTACTGTCATATCTTACAGAAATAGTTTACAGTTAATTTTTCCTTCTCGCTAATGATTCTCACCTTATATTTACAAGAAACTAGCCAGCACACAAATGGAACTCTTGTGCCAGTTGCAGGAACACCAACCCTGTCACAGGGTGCCAAGCCTCAGCTGCTCTACAAATCCTCTTGAAGTCTTCAAACACCTCATCACCTGAGCCACATTTATACAGCAACTTTGGCTGCCAGTATGATCAACACTGGAAAACAACATCTGTGTGGTAATCTCAGGGCATAATTACTGGAATATGTAAGCTCAATGATGCTGATCTTTTCTTAATCACAACCTATTCTTCAGCCCCAACTTCCCAGCATCCATTGTCCCAGCTAAGAGTTTTGGTATAGTGTGTCTCCTACCTTCCTGTCCCATTTTCTCTGTTTGGCTGTGTGTGTGGGAACATCTGGGAATTCTCAAATATTAGGGATGTGAGAAGCTTCTAGAACACTATGTGGATGACCTTAGCTGAAAATCCCAACAGTGGGAAGAAGCAATCTAAAGTGACCACCTCTAGTATGCATAGAGAGATAGACATAGCACCTATTTGAGCCATGGTTACATCACATTGTGCATTGCCAATAAAAGAGAGATGGATTTGAATCTTCAGTTATGTATCTCAGACATATCAGGTTTGTAACAGTGGAATTATTAGATTATATTCTTGGTGTAGGGAAATCATAATGTAAATACAGGAAAAATACCAGTTAACAAGTCCTCTAGAGAAAAGTCTAGGCATCAGATAAGATCCTCTAATATATTGTGAGCACACATTGAAGATGATATGCCCCAAAAAGTCAAGGCTACTACTTTAATATTCATAACTATTCTTTATATCTACCATATTTATATTCAGTTAGAACATTAATTCCTTTATAAGGCTTTGAAAAGGAATGACATCCAGCCTAGCCCACATCGCTGTCTTCTATGTCATTGTAGCATAATGGATGTTGGGCACTTCACTTTTATGGAGAGAGCTTAAGGATAGTTTTTTTTTCTAATGATTCTGAAACTGGAGAATCAAACTCACAATCCCCCCTTGATTTATGGAGGTTTATCCTGTCGAGAAGATTTTTTATTATCACTCCCTCAAGGTAAATATCTACTTAATTTAATTGATACATTAAAACCCAGAAGTATAAGCAATGTGTCTATCATTAAAGCCTATTTCTTTTTACCAATACTAGGAACAGTGACTCTTTTTTTATCCTTTTGATACAATCTGGATATATTTTTGAAAATGACTCTCAATTTACTAATTATGCATTTCAAGTTGGTCTGTGGGAATGATTTGATTGTCTCCTTAATGCTTGTTTTGCTGAATAACTCTGTATCAATCTGTTTTTGGCAGTTTGCACTATGAAGAAATTGCATCAATCCTAGTTAAATATGTGGTAAGACATAAGTCACAACTTTGACAATGCACTACTTGTGATGAAAGTGATTATATGTTGTATACTTGAACCAAACACCTTACTATTCTATGCATGGAACTAATTTTGAGAAGAGATCACTATAGGTGATTTTGTACCATATCATTTGAGAGGAAGCTGTGCTTGGATAGTATTACATGAAGTGGAAATCTTTGCCACCATATCCAGTCTCACATGAAAAAGGATTTGATAATTCCACAATTCAAAGGGAGTGGGTTCTTAGAGATGATTGTTGTCCCCAATGTCTAAGTAAACATATTTGTTGTGTGTAGTTTTAATAAACACCCTACAGCCTTTCCTGGGAGCATATCCTGTGTTTTTCCTCTCCTGATATAGCTCTGAGATCTGTCACCAGGCTCACTCCAGGCTTGTCCTGGAGCTGCAGTCCTTACCATGCCTGCTCTCCACTCCTTCATCCTGGATTAGCTTCTCCAAGCCAAGATCAGTGACCAGGCTTCCCACTCTATCCACATTTGCTCTGCTGATGAAAAACACTCAGATAGCTTTATTATTTTAGAATTTGCATTCTAGCACAAATTGCTGGGTACAGAATCTCCTGACATAAACTTATCAGTTAACCTGTATCAGCTAGGTTCTGCCAACATCCTCTGATCATGTCTAGGTGGAGGCTGTAGGCTCTAACTGGCCTGATGCCTTACATGCCTCGGTTTCCTACTCATCCCCATCAATGTATGGCAGCAAAAGCCTCTTCACTTTCCCTGAATCTCATTTTTCCTCCTGGGACCTGGAATTGCCACTTGTCCCTTCTTCCCAGCATAAGGCTACAGGCTTTCTTTATTAACCAAATCAAGAACCACTTAGTGAACCAGACTCAGCACATCCCCCCATGCACATTTTTTAGTCGTTGGATTGTCACTAATTTTTAACATTTTGTTTTGCTGTACTTAGGCTTTGATATATATCAAACTGTTTCTTTGCATTTGCAGGCTGTAAAGCATCCCATATTTGAACATATGATAATACAAAGAAATGGGGGCTATAACTATGTATTATTGTATTCCTTACTGTTCAACATATTAATTTTTGATATATCATGTCTACTTTACCTTTCTTCTTTTCAAATCAACTCCATATTCTTCTCCTTGTTCACTTGTAAATATATGTCCTCTTCTTATTGTTTAATATTTTTAAAAGCACACATACACAAGTACTCGTACAGGCAGACTCGAATGCTTGTATACACACACACACACACACACACACACACACTCTCACACACACACGCTCATAAATACAAATATCAACAATATGTACTATGTGAGTTAAAAAAAGTTTTGCCAGTTATCCATTTTTCAGTAGATTTGAGAAACTTTTATAAAGAACTTTTTACTACATTTAGGTTTTTATTTTTCCAGACCAACCTTACAGAATTCCTTATCCCATTTCCCCTTCTGACTGTCTCAAAGAGGATATTCCCTCTCCCAGATCCTAGGTGCCTCAAGTCTCTGTGGGGTTTGGCACATCTTCTCTCACTGAGGACGCACAAGTCTTCTGCAGTGTATGTGTTGGAGGCCTCATACCAGCTAGTGTGTGCTGCCTGGTTGGTGGCTCAGTGTCTGAGAGATCTTAGGGCTCTGTGTTAGTTGAGACTGCTGGTCTACCTATAGGGTCACCATCATGCTCAGTTTCTTCCAGCCTTTCTCTAATTCAATCTCAGGGGTCCCCAATGTCAGTCCATTGCTTGGGTGTTAAGTATCTGTATCGATCTCTGTCAGCTGCTTGTTGGTTCTCTAGGAGGACACTCATGCCAGGCTCTAGTCTGTAAGCACAGAATAGCATCAGCAATATTGTCATTCCTTGGAGTCTCCAGTTGAGATGGGTCCCAATTTGGGCAGTCACAGGCGACCTTTTCCTCAGGCTCTTCTCCATTTTTGTTCCTGCAGTTTTTCAGACAGGAACAATTCCGGGTGATAGTTTTTGACTGTGGGATAGCTAACCTTGACATCCTGTCTTTTTACCAGATGTGAGCTCTGCAGTCTCACTCTCCCCACTGTATGGCATTTCATCTAAGGTCCCTACCTTTTTGTCCTGAGAGTCTCCCACCTCCCAGGTCTCTGGAATGTCTAGAGAGTCCCCTCACTTTCCACCTGCCAGGGTTACATATTTCGATTCATCCTGCTGTCCCTCAGGATTTCTTTCCTGTCTCCTCCAACCAAGTACCAGGTAATGTTCCCTTCCCCCACACCCCAAACCTGCTCTCTCCCTTCTGCCACCCAGGCCCCTCCCTCTCTTGCCTCCTGTGATTGCTTTCTTCTCCTTCGCAAATGGGATTAAACTATCCTCACTTTAGACCTTCTACTTCTTAACTTTTTTGAGTTCTGTGGATTGTATCCTAGATGAATGCATACCATGCATGTACTTTTGGGTCTGAGTTACCTTACCCAGGATGATATTTTCTAGTTCTATCCAAAGAAGGGGTAGAGAAAATGTGGTTCCTTTACACAATGGAATACTATTCACCTATTTTTAACCAGGACACCATGAGATTTGAGAAACATTTTATGCTATATATATATATATATTTATATATATATATATATATATATAGGCAGATTTCTAAGATGTGTTCGATGCCAGCCTGGTCTACAGAGTGAGTTCTACAGAGTGAGTTCTAGGATAGCCAGGGATGTACAGAGAAACCCTGTCTCGAAAAAAAAAAAAAAAAAAAATGTGTTAAATGAAAATTAGTTAATGGTATTTTTAAGCCTTAACTCAATATATATTAAGTAATTTTCTTTTTTTTCTATTTTTCTTTTCTATATTATTTGTTTACATTTCAAATGATTTTCCCTTTCCCAGTTCCTCCTCCCCATAATCCCCGTAAGCCTTCTTCCCTCTTCCCATCCCCAATCAACCCCCTCCCACTTCTGTGTTCTGGTAATCCCCTAAAATGCTACATCAAGCCTTTCTAGGACCACAGATCTCTCCTTCCATCTTCTTGGGAATGATTTGATATGTGAGTTGTATCTTGGGTATTCAGAGCTTCCGGGTTAATATCCACTTATCAGTGACTGCATTCCATGTGTGTTCTTTTGTGAATCAGCTACCTCACTCAGGATGATATTTTCCAGTTCCAACCATTTGCCTAAGAATTTAATTAATTCATTGTTTTAATTGCTGAGTAGTATTCCATTGTGTATATATACCACATTTTCTGTATCCATTCCTTCAATGAGGGACATCTGGGTTCTTTCCAGCATCTGGCTATTATAAATAAGTCGGCTATGAACATAGTAGAGCATGTGTCCTTATTGACACATTGCCTGGGAATCCTATGGGATGCCCAGGAGTGGCATAGCAGGGTCCTCCGGAAGTGTCATGCCAGTTTTCTAAGGAACTGCTAGACTGATTTCCAGAATGGTTGTACCAGCTTGTAATCCCACCAGCAGAGAAGGAGTGTTTCTCTTTCTCTACATCCTTCCCAACACCTGCTATCTCCTGAGATTTTAATCTTAGTCATCAGAATTTGTAATAATATTGAATATATTTACCTAGGAATTTAGGACTTTCTCAATCTCTGATAGATCTTACTAATTATATGAAAATTATACACTGTTTAATTGAACTTAGTTAAAAAGTTCTTCACTATTTATTCATAAATATTTTCCTTTCCCTGGTATACTTATTCAGGGTCTCTCCGTGCTGCTTGTGATGATCTCAAACTCAGGCACTTAGGACTTATTCTCTCCAAAGTTCTGAGAAGCTTTTCTTGGAAATAGACTCAACCCACCTAGCTTGTGGTATAGTAAGTCATGGGCATTTTTATTTCCTATTTAATTATTTATTTTGTGGAAAATCTCTTTTGTTTTCAGTTATTAATTTGTTACATGTAAAATACAATTAAAACTTTAATGTTTTCTTTTCTTTCCATATTTCTAATTCATATGTGTAAATCTGTAATGTTGTGCATGTCTTATTGTTTCTGTTGAATAATATTTGTTTCAACAAGAATTATGATTTTTCCCTTAGAAAAACCTACTGTACATTTTCTATACTAAATTCGTAGAAGATTTTAACTAGTAAATGTTGTGTGACTTGGTAACTATTTGTACCATTTTCCCCCTAATTTTTGGAAAATTACTAATTATTTTAGGGTACTAGCTATTTTCATTCATTTATATTTACTATATTTGAGTAGTGTAATTTTTAAATATTTAAAATTATTACATTCCAGTACTGATTCCTGAGAGCCTCCTCTGTCTCAGATCTGTGCTTGGTCCCAATGATGATCCCTGTTACTTTTTATTCTCTCTCCCAGACTTCAACCACCCACCTTTCCCTAATTTGAATCACCATTCCCCTCCTCACTCCTTCTCCTTCCTAGATTCCTCCCTCTGTCCTCCTACAATGTCTGTTTTATTTTCACTTCTGTGTGAGTGTATGCCTCCTACCTTGTTCCATCCACATTACATAGTTGCTTTGGGTTCTTTCTTTTTCTATAGCATTCAGGTAATTTAATACGACTTGTTTTATTCAACTCTGACCAAAGTAGAATATTGCTTTGTGGATTGGCTAGAGTATACAGGACAGAGATTCCAGAGCTAGAGTGATGTTAACTGTGTAGCTATATGAAAGCTATCATCTGTGCTGGGGAAAATAGTAACTGATTTAAATTTGAGGTGGGTACAAGAATGATGTAGATCAAGCTATAAATGTTAAGTTTGGAAACAGTAATGATTTTATTATTTGTCTTGGCAAAGAGTCATGTAACTGAAGAAAATTAGTGCAGATTAGAGAGGGAAAATTTACCTGGTGCATTTTCCTTGTAGGAGAACAAGAAGAATTGGAAATATCCTAGAAAGATATAGCACTAAGATGAAGATGCTTGGACAGTGGCTGTGAGTTTAACAGTGTTTTCTGTGTCGCTCATTGACAGATATGCTGGATTGACATATAACTGGTTTCTCACTCAGAATGCCAAATCAATAACAGAATTCTTTGTGAGCAGCTGCAGAAGCATCATGATTGATACTGTGGATACTAAAAAAATTTTTAAATGGTGAGTTTTTGCCCTGAAAGTTATTTCTGTATATAGTAATAGATAACCATAGTAAACGCATGTGGGTATGAACATTTGTTATTGGCCTCTGATAGAGCAGGAATGTTGTAGAAAATGAGGAATTGAAACTTTAGTGTTCTTTATAGATATGAAGAGTAAAAGTACAAGATTTTTTAAAAAATATCTAATTCCTAGATAGACCAGCTGTATAGAATCATATCAAGTAGCCCCAAATAGAATCCTATTGAAGTTCTGTACAATTAGTTTAGGAGTTTGAGGTAATTATCATCAAACACAATTCAACGCTGAAATTCCTAAAGTTACAGACAACTTCAGCATGGCATAGCTTTACTTATTTTTGTAATTTTATGCATATAAATGCACATAACTAATGAAAAACTGCTAGAACTGTCAGCAGTTTAATATTTCTCAATTATAGTCTGTGTGCATGCATTTGGGACTGAAGTCTTAGTATAACCTGTCCTATCTAAGGGATTAACCATAGAGAAGAAACTCCAGTAGTTCTTTTTATTAATTCTTTAATTTATTTTACAGTCCAGTCATTATTCCCCCTCTGCTCTGCCCTCTGTTTCCTCCTCATTCCATTTTCCAGTAGTTCTTAATCTAGCAGCAGGACCTTTTGAGTTTCTTCTCTTCACTCTGGCATTTCAACATAATGTCATACATATTCAATCTGTAAGTATGTGTTTTGGGAGTTTATTGGATCCAGCTCTGTCATGTATTTATCACACATTTTTACAGCAGACATACTATAACTATAAACATTACTCTGTGTCATAACTTCCGTCCTTTACCATGATATAATCCAACTTGACTGAATAGGAATATCATTAACAATTTACATGTTGCTTTGACCTGAATAGTCCCTAATGCCTAAAGAAAGGCAAATATTTAGGCATTTGAAGTTACATAAGAAACCTTGGTAAAAACCTGTGAATTTACCTAAGAGTTTATAGCAGGCTTATATGTAGCATTAACCTTTAGCTAGCATGGTGATAAAAAGGGCACTAAATATAATGCTGAAGTACATGGCAGACTCTTTGCAACTTTAATATTGTAAGGAATTCTAAAATCAATCAGTGGGAAAATTCTTTATATGTGAATATTTTCACAGAAATTTGGCTTCTGTGGAATGTAAGACAGAGTTATCTGTTTTCTTGTTACCTCACTACATCTTAATGGCTCACAAAGATGGTATAGCTCAGTCAGTTTGTTATTTCCTAACATTTAAGAAAACTATAATTTAAACTCTAGTAGAATCTCAGTGGAAACTTGAGAAGTGTGGTAGTGAAGACTCGAGATTTACATAGAGAGGGATGCCTTTAGATTCTGGAATTATATCAAAATGTATATTATTCTTCTAATATCATATATGCCAGAAAGGAACGTTGAAACAGGCAGGAACACACTTATATTCAATGATGAGCATTTGCATTTAATTATGGATTAAGGAAATATAAATCCATGGATAGTGTTGTGGTTGTACACTTTTAGAACATGGTTGCCAATAACAGATCTCTGAAATTTAGTGGCCAGCACAAGTAGATTAGTTGGTGAATTTTAGTGAGGATCAATATCTAAAATTAGTAAGAAATGGTAGATATTTGAAACAAAATAGTATTTGCTGAACATAACGAGAAAATTGCACAGATAAGTTCTTAGCATTTAAGATTGTGTACACAAGACTTCTGCCAAAGCAAGGTAGCAAAACACTAACATGTCAGTATGACATTTAATGGGGTGCCAGACTAGGTTGAGTCACTTTTATTCAGACATATTTGATTTTTATAGGCTGTCAGAATCCCACAGATTAATACACATGTGTGCATAAACATGATTTGCTAATCATGTAGTATGAAGAACTGGATACAGGCCTACAAAATTCTGTATTTTGATAGACATATATTTTGTTTTGTTTTGTTTTATTTTTGATTTGTAAAAGCATTATCTATTTCAAAAAGAAGTTTCTTTACAATGTGAGAAGACTAACTTATGCTTGGGTTTGAGCATACATATAAATTGTAGTTAAAGATTATGTTGGTTTACTGTATCTGTGGTTGTAGGTTCTCATCCAGGGACTGTGATTCAGTACCACTGAGTAGTTACTTACGTTTCCAGTACTAAGCATGATCTCTCTTGTTGACCAGGTCACATATGAAATTACAGAGTTGTTCATTATTGCCCAGACATATGTGCCAATGTTTTACTGCTAGGCTTATTTTATGGATTAGTGATTATTTATATTTTAGCCATAATAGTTGGGTCATAGTATTGGTTTTATTTTCTTTTGGCAGCATACATAGACATGATAAATACATGTACCGAACTTTCCATATAGAATTGGTAGGCAAATTTGCATCAAATATGAAAAATTTCAAAGCATGATGTTCAGAAGTTTTGCTATGATATTGTATCTTGTTGATAATATCAGATTGAGACTGAGCAAAAAGGCTGACCAAAAATCAGCTGAAGAATATGATGGAAATGAACTTTCTTTTTTCTTTTTTTTTTTTACATATTTTTAAATTTTCTGTATTCTTTGTTTACATTCCAAAGGCTTTCCCCTTACCCTGTTCCCCTCTCACCATATGTCCCATATGTCCTCTTCCACCCCACCTCACCCCTCGCCTATTCCCCAATCACCACCCCACCATTTCTCTGCTCTATTCTGGTACTCTCCTACAAAACTGGATCCAGTCCTTTCAGGACCAGGGTCCTCTCCTTCCTTCTTCTTGGGAATCTTTTGACTTGCTAATTGAGCCTTGAGTATTCAGAGCTTCTGTGCTCATTAATATCCACTTATCAGTGATTGCATTTCATGTGTATTCTTTTGTGATTGGGTTAACCCACTTTGGATGATATCTTCCAGATCCAACCATTTGCCTACAAATTGCATGAATTCATTATTTTTAATTGCTGAGTCGTATTCCATTGCATACATATACCACATTTTCTGTATCCATTCTTCCTTTGAGGGAAATTTGGGCTCCTTCCAACTTCTGGCTATTATAAATAAGGCTGCTATGAACATAGTGGAGCATGTGTCTCTATTGTATGCAGCGGAATCCTCTGGGTATATGCCCAGGAGTGGTATGACAGGGTCCTCTGTAAGTGTCATGCCCAATTTTCCATCAATGTAATCCACTACATAAACAAACTAAAAGAAAAAAGCACATGGTCATCACATTAGATGCTGAAAAAGCATTTGAAAAAATTCAGCATCCTTTCATGCTAAAAGTCCTGGAAAGATCAGGAATTCAAGGCCCATACCTAAATATAGTAAAAGCAATCTACAGCAAACCAGTAGCCAACATCAAAATAAATGGAGGGAAACTTGAAGCAATCCCACTAAAATCAGGGACTAGACAAGGCTGCCCTCTCTCTCCATATCTTTTCAATATAGTACTTGAAGTTCTAGTGAGAGCAATTAGACAACATAAGGAAGTCAAAGGGATACAAATTGGAAAGGAAGAAGTCAAACTATCACTATTTGCAGATGACATGATAGTATACTTAAGCGATCCAAAAAACTCTGCCAGAGAACTCCTATAGCTGATAAACAACTTCAGCAAAGTGGCTGGTTATAAAAACAACTCAAGCAAATTGGTAGCCTTCCTGTACTCAAAGGAAATAAACTTTCAAAATAGAAAAAAGAAAGACCATAAGGATTCAGCCCTATACAAATTATGAAAGGCAAACAAGGGAATCTGAAAAAGGGAGATGGTGGCTTTTTCAGAGAAGAGAATACCAGTTGGTTCTTTAGTAGCAAACATTCTCCTTTGAAGACACACATTCAGGTAACATTAAGAGTACAAAATGTTATATATTTAAGAATACATATGTACATATATATACACTTATGTGTCTAGCAATGATTATTTTAAAAATGAGACCATATAATTGAGTGAAAATACTATTATATAGAACTGTTTGCAGGAGGAAAAGGAAGGCAGAAGTATAATTAAATTGTACTGTTAAAAATAAAAAAGAAATACCTATTCCCCCATATTCAGCCATTTATACACATGAACATGCATCCACATGTTTTCATGGACATGTGCATGTACATGTTCATGCCTACATAAAAGAGGATGGAGTTGTAGATATCAGCATAGATAGTATTGGTAAGGATAAGTAGAGATTTTTGGTTAAGGACTGAAGCTTTAACGTACATACAATATTTGTGTGTTTGAATGGAATATTTTAAGAAATTAAGGCACCAGAGAAAGAATAGTAGAGTTTGTCCTTTGTAGTTTACCTGCATGCACACATTGGTTCACTTCATAGCAGAACTGCATGTCCACATGCTCACGACAATACACACACACACACACACACACACACACACACACATACACAAACTATGTATTCAATAATTTTCAAAAATTAACGCACTAGAGAGCTAATTTAAGAATTTAACCACTGGCAGTCATATGAACATGAACAAAAGGGTAACCTCTCTACATTAAAAATTGCATTTGTTACATTTGCATACTCACACACACACACACACACACACACACACACACACACACACCAGCACACAAAATAGCTAAAATATATACTTGTACTTTTCTAAAATACATTTTAAATTATTTCTTGACAGTCATGCCACCTTGAGCACTACACTGCTCACTGGATGTATTTCATGCCTAAGGATCAATATCAAAATTTCTTTCTTTAATGCAAATATCCATTGATAGAGCATCCTAATAGACATAAAGCTTTAATCCAATGTATAAGCTCATGTGTATAATCACAGGACTTGGGAACACTGTCACAGAGAGATTGCAGAGTTTTCATTACACTGTAATTGTAGCCCAGGTTCAGAACCAGAATGGTACACAACAAATTAGAAACTTTGTGGTTAATATGCAGGCTATAGTTCCAAGCAGCCAGATACATTCTCAAGCTCTAGGTATTGAACAATATTTTTTGTCTGTTGTGTATTGCATCCAGATTTTAATCCATTTTGCTTTTAATTTCCTATCTTTGATATAACATTGAGGAATAGTGAAGAGGTAGATATAACCACAGATTTGACAGAAATCACCGTAGTTATGGTAAGTTTTTGATGTTTATCCCTAGGTCTGACCTCCCTGTCTTGAATAGTCCTACATCCATTTTCAGTAAGAATGTGCACACTCAGCTAATTCAAGCCTAACTCTTTTACTTGCTCTTTAGGCCATTTATTTATAAACTTTTATTTTGCTCTTGAGTATTAGTTACTGGCTTTTGAAATAAAATGCAATAAGTGTGAACACAGAGTTTTTGCCAGACAGACTCCTAACTGGACTACAGCCCTTGGCTATAAGCTGGTTATAGTCAAGTTTAGATTACATGTCTCTCAATAGAGAAGGAGGTCTGGTCCCAGGACTTGCAGAAGATAGAGCCAATAGAATTTTAGTGTGAATACTTAGATGAAAGGAGGGAAGGGAGTCAGGATATAAAGTGAATAAATAAATAATTTCCTGGAAAAAACATATTGTTACACTGTCCCTTCATGCACCAGACCACATCCCTTCCTCTGTGTTAACAGTTTGCCAGAACTCTGTTTCACGAGCTGATTCAAGGTCACAGACAAAGGTGCAGTCATATATCTATATATACTGAAACTGCCAGAGGTAAAGGAACATAACACCTGCATTTTGCCGCAGTAGGCACAGTACACCACTGGAGATGCTTATACATTTCTAGTCAGCTGGATAAAATGTTTTTTGGTAAGGAAGTGGCACCCAAAAATACATTCACCTAAAGGAGAAAGCCAAGGTGCTCTAAAATGTAGTATCTCTCCAGACTTCCCATGGAAACACTCAAACTGCTTTTATCTTACTTGAGTGTTAACCTTGCCTTCTGGCATCATGGACCTGCACCAATGCTTTTTGCTTCCATCTATTTAAGTTCAGGTGAGATGGTGTTTAACTTAGCTGCATTTATTTTGTGAAGGAAAAATAGTTGTTGTTAACCAAACTGCTAGTATTCTCAAATAAGAGTACCAAAGCCTCACATCTCTCCTGTGTGTAAACAGACTTGGTTAAACAGCTAAAAATTAAAACAGCATTTTCACCTCTTCTACTTTTTCATAACTTTAATGACATCCAGATAGATGCTGATAAATTCTAATTTAGTGAGAATTCACTATATTATTGAGATAGTGATAACAATTTGTGTTTTCATATTTCACTCTCTAGTATTTCAATTATCTGAGAACTTATTGGAATCAATTATAATTTTAAATTCAAATTTATATAAACATTATGTTTCTTCAAACAGTGTACTGCTGTTCTAAGACACAGAAACTCCCATCCACATATGTGTTTGTGTTGTGTGTGTGTGTGTGTGTGTGGGTGTGTGTGCTCTCATAATGATTTCTTTGAAATGGAGTGTGATTGTATTAATGATGATGTAAATTTCATTGACAGAGATTAAACCATAGCAATAACACTGTGTATATAATTATGCTTAGGTACTCAAGCATGTGATTTATGGAAAACCCCATCAGCTCCTTCAGGTACACTATGAAGATCATCATTTGCTGAATATCATAAAATACAAACCAATCCTTAGGAAATAGGTTTGTGATGATTCTTCATTCCATATAAGAATTGCAGTAGTAAAACATTTCTAAGTCATATTTCATTAATAGCTAATATTAGTTTTTGTGCAAAGACTGAGCTGATAATTAAATAAATAAATTAAGATTAGAAAGTAGATCTAGTAATTTGTACAGACCAGAATATACTGGACTACTCATGGAAACTTCACTTAGACTTCACATCACACCAAGACTTGGGTCCTCTCACCTCTTTCTTGCCTAATTCTGAACCTGAGTTGAAAGTAGTAATAAGTGAATAGCCTATCCTTCAGGTTAGGCTCATTTGTCTCCAATAGTCTTTGGCTATAAAACCTAGAATGGCACATGAATATTCTCTTTGGTGAATCTACATTATGTGAATATATGTGTTGAATTATTTCTCCTTGGAAGAATATTTCAAGTACTATGGGCACGGGATTCACTCCCACAATTAAAGAAACTCATAAACTTACATGTTTGAAAAGTCCTCGTAACCCTGATTCATTTATGTAATAGTAAATAATGATTATAGTATTGGTGGCTGCTCATACTGAGCTGCTGTCAGTTTTGGCAGAGAAGATCTAGGTCTGTGGCTCTCCCAAGTCATCACCACAGCTGGGTGGGGGTTTTGGTTTTTGATAAAGATGATTGACCTCATCTGTAACCTTAATAAGCTAATTGGTTCACTAAGCAGGAGTTTAGAGAAAACATTTCAAGTTTGTAGATGCTGTGTTCAGAATAAACAGAACATTCCTGTCTCTCTAGGAATAAATAGCAAGAAAGTGTGTCAAGTTGAAAGGAAGAATATTAAAATTATCTGACTTTTTGTATTTATAAATTTATCCCTATGATTTCTTCTTCCAAACACTCCTATATGCTCCTTGAATTCAAATCCATGATCTATTTTTACATAAATTTCAGTTACATGTATATAACTATATACCTGCGTGTGTGTGTGTGTGTGTGTGTGTGTGTGTGCGCGCGCGTATGTGTGTGTATTTTCAAATAAATACTGGCAGATCGGTCTACTGTTACTTTTTTTATTTTTAGGTTTGACAATTTGGTATATAAACACTTGTTTTATATGTTTTTTTCCTTGTTACTCTAAAGGATCTTTATTGAGTACATCATTAATTCACTTTACATTGGCAAATGAGCTCCCCAATTTCTCCATCTAGTCTGTCCATCTCACCTACACTCTGTCCCTATCAAGCTCTGTACCCCTTCTTCCTAGAAAAGTGAAGGCATCCCATGGACAACAAAAAGCCCTGGCATTTCAGCCTCAGCACCATTAGGGCTAATGTCTTCCAGTAAAGCTAGATAAGGTACCCTACATAAGATAAAATACTTCAATTTCATTTTATTTTAACTTTCTAGATGACATGTACTTTTTGCAGCATTATTTGTTTTACTTCATATGAAAGATAGATTTTATTCTTATGAATGTTGCTATTGACACATCTTAAACTTACTGGAAACTCAAAATGCCAATAGAGTATTTCTTACATTTCAGAAGTGAATGTTTTATTAAATTGCTTGAGATCCAGTATCCTCTTATTCTTCCTCTATTGCCTGTACCCTTAGGAACCTGAAATTGTTTCTCTAACATACTGTAGTAGTGTAGGAGCCTGTGGTATTGTTCAAGATAGCTCCATCTACCAATGGTGACTTAGAATATATCACCATTTTAATAAAATCTATGGATGTACAGCATAGAAACCATTGTTTTATTAAAATTTTTTAAACTATAATATAAATGCTGCATTTCTCCTTTTTCTTTTTGTTTTCCAAATTGTCACATAAACTCCTCATTCACATTTAAAGTTATGAGCTCATTTTTTGCATTGTTTGAATTTACACATCCATACATGTACACATACATGCATATATGCCTGTACACAGACAAACATACATATAAACAATACTAAATACTAAAAACAAATATATGTTACATAGTCATATGAGTTATAGATATTATGAGTAAAAATTCTAATTGTACTGTAATACTCATTTGTGCTAGAATAATTAACATACTTCATATATATGTATATATGCATATATGTATATATATACATTTATATAATATATATAGGAAGTTTAAGATTAGTTGAATGATAATTAGTATATGTTTGAGCCCTTAAATTACCTCAATTAATTGTGTAATATTGTGTGTGTATGTTGTTATACTGTATGTTTTGAAAACAGGAAAAGTGATTGGAATGCTTTCACTTGTTTTTATTTTCAGTCAAATGTATTGATGCTGTATTTCTTATGGTTCTGTACAAATTGTAGAATTATTTTGTGAGGCCTCAGGAGGGATAAAATAGATATGGCTGCTTAATTTACATTTTCTGATTCTACTCCAAGGATTAAAAAGCTATTCTTTGCCATTTGGGAAGGCTTTCCAGGCCTGGATGTTGTCTTGACTTCATTTCCCAATTCTCACAGGCCCTTTGGGAGAAGTAAGAGGAGACCATCAAGTTCATGCTCTCATAATGTTGTAAAGGAGGGACTGAATGGTGGGAATAAGAACTGTTAAGATAGGCATTTTATCATATAGGAAATGAATCTGTGATTATTCTTCATTCCATTACAATAAATTATATATTGAAATCAGTTTAAATATTAAAACACAATGTCTACACATATGATGAGCTGAGGTCATTGGCCAATTGTCAGTCTCAGACTGAGACTGAAAAATTATTGCAAGGCCTTTTATTGTTCAGGCCAAAATTATGGAATTTGGAAAACATGATAGGTACATGTAAACAAGGTAAAAAACAAGGATTGAATACTAAATTATGCCTAGTATACAACTATTGTATTTATTTAAAAATTGATATAAGAGGGGTGCCTACACACCTGTTATCTTCCAGGAATCTGGAGGCCACAGGGCTAGTTGAAAACCACAAGAACCATCAACTGTTATAGGCCCAAGATGAGACTTTTGATATAAACACATTGTGTCCAAGTTAGGTCTCAAGAGCTATATCCCAATATTGTTGGA
Source organism: Apodemus agrarius (assembly GCA_964023405.1). Classification (NCBI taxonomy): domain Eukaryota; kingdom Metazoa; phylum Chordata; class Mammalia; order Rodentia; family Muridae; genus Apodemus; species Apodemus agrarius. The sequence goes on along the minus strand of OZ030005.1, from coordinate 51,322,080 downwards.
TGCATGGTTCAATTGTATGGAGAAAGCCTCTTATCTTTAGGTCAGAGTATGTCTGAGCAAACCAAGGGAGTTAGAGCATGGAAAGATAGAGATCAAAAAAGAAAGGTTGGCTGCCCCTGAGGCATATAGTCCTTCCAGGCTCATTAAGTGCTTGAGTGATATTGAGCGAATGTGAACTAGAGAAGTCTGTGTGTGGGTATCAGTTTACTAATAATATACATAATTTTTCCTTCTTGAATCTCTGCACAATAGTTTTTTAACATGAAATGTAATAATGAAACATTTTTATTAGCTCAGCTAGCTCCCAAATAGTGATATAGAGTATTAAATAAGCTGTGAGCACAATAAATGAGCAGATATCCCCAACTCTCTATCTTAAAATCTACCCAGACACATGTCCTCACTTACTTGCATTTATTCTCTACTTTGCTCTCTCTGCTGTAGCATTCGGTTCTAATGGAGAACTCCATTGGAGAATTTTCCCAATGCCTGAACTCTTGGTAAACATTTTCTCCTTCTTACACCTCCTGGCCCTTCTCCTCCTGAATCTTACTTAACCTGCCTCATGGTGAACACCTTCTCTCTGACTTTTCTCCCTGGGATCCTAGGCTGGAATATCTTTGATATATCTCCTGCTCATACATTGGCTTTTCATCTTTTTGTTAACCAATCATATATATTTGGGGAACATACTACACGCAACATTGGCATATTCTTCAATATTCATGACAAATCATATATCTGGATGTTTTCAGCAGGTGCATATACAGAGCTGTATAAAGGAGTAATTTCCAATAACTTTTAGATTTTTGATGAATCTTATTCTGATATAGGGCTTAAAAGACACTAGCAGGAATATAATCTACTATTACAAATAGAAAGGCACAGAACACTCTATCAAAGAAATCATGGCTAATTTGATCACAGTCAAAAAGAGTTTCTATGAGGTTTATTCCAACACCACTTATCTACGATTTTAGAAGTCCTATTTTTTGTTGTTTCGTTTTGTTGGGGTTTTTTTTTTGGATTTTTTTTTGATTTAGTATTTTAGAGAGAGAGCTTCTCTGTATAGCCTTGGCTGTCCTGGAACTCACTCTCCAGACAAGGCTACCCTCGAACTCAGAAATCTGCCTGCCTTTGCCTCCCAGAGTGTGGGGATTACAGCTGTGCACCACCTCTGTCCAGCTAGAAGTCCTATATTCAAGGTTGTATACCGAGTTGAAATCATCCAGAAAAACTTGTATGGACCCTTATATAACCTGCAGTCACCCAAGGAGACCTGATCTGAGAAGAGATCTTTTCACATTGCCTAGTACAGGTGAATTCTCCAGTCAATCAGAACCCCCAATAACAAGGAAAATATAGACTGTGTTTCCATAGAGCAGTGGGTTTGCTAGTGGAGGTGGGGAGTTTTCCCATGCTGAAATCAGTGAGGAAACTTTTACCTGGGGCTGGAGATCAATTAGGAAATACCTTCCTGGGTTTGAAATGGAAAAGCAATTTAACTGTAAATGAAAGTGTAAAGTGTCAAGGTCAGTGTGGACAGTGCTGCCATTTCTGATCACTTTCTCACTCCAAGTTGAGTTTTCGTACTGTGAACTAACAGTAGCAAAATAGAGCCATGAGGGTATGAAACTTGTTCAAATTTCTCTATTGCTTTAAGTTTCCTGCCCCCCATCTACCATCCTAAAACCTGGAATCCATTGGAATATTATAGTAACAGGAATGGAATGACAGAAAAATTAAAAGATACAGCTTGAGTCCTGCATTTGCTAAAGATAAATGGAAAAATCCCTGAGCCAGTATGCAGACATTGCTCTACATTATGTTCAGGTTTCTGAACAAATGTCCATCAAAGACTGTTCAATACTGAAACTCCTAGAATTAGAGAAAAGTTTAAGTAGTCAAGGAAATATGCCAGCCTCTCTTGTGTGTTCGCTGGATATGGGGACAGATTGGGTCAGTGTTTGAGCTGTGGAAGCAAAGATATTGAGCAATATAACCTCCTATCCCATTTGAACGCAATTTTTATAAATTGAGGCTGTAGATGCTGATCACTTTCTGCTTAATTATCTCTTAAGAGTTGTAATGAATACTGTTACAACACTAGAAATTCCCCATGGATATTCCCCATGGATTAGATAGTGTAGTCAGTAGAGAGAGGAAAAGAACTACTGAGGGAATTAGGTATGAGGAAAGAAATATTAGATATCCACTTGACGGAGACTGATAGATAAAATAATGTTCACAACTGTCTTAAGGAAAGCAAGTACTAAGAAAGGTTCTTGAGGCTGGCATGTTGTTTTTATAGTTTTTATGAACAGTTTCATTTTTTTAAATAAAGTTGGAAAGGCATTAGAAGATTTATGTAGTTACACCAATATTCAAAGAGTATCTCTAAAGTGAGATTGATCTCTAGATGTGAGAAAAGGAAGAATACATGCTTTTCTCATGAGTTATTATACAGCTTTAAACACTCACTTAGAATTGAATAGAAAATGAAGTCAAGTGTATATCTAGTCAGTGTAATATTTCTCTTTATTATTTAGTGTTTCATTCTTTTTTTTTGCACTAGACCCTGGTCTCATCTAACCTCAGGTTTTTGTCACTCTATCAATATTCTCTATTTGTTCAGCTTAATGGATTACATCATAAATTCATAAAAATGAATGATTACCCCAATGACTTATACATTGGATTCCCCAGCACATTGTACAGGCATATTACTATTGCAGGATGCATCATTTGGATCTGGGTAGTATTTCTGATTTCTTCCTTCCTCCAGCTCTTCTCCTATATGAGCAATTTAATTACAAATTCTAGGCATATTGTTATGAATTTTTGTAAGTATATACACACAATTATTTATATCTAATGAAAATCTGCTGGATAAAAGAAATGTTGAGCATAAATATATATATATATATATATATATATATATATATATATACATATATATATATATAAATTACATATGGATACATGCATTGTGGCGTGTGTGTGTGTGTGTGTGTGTGTGTGTGTGTGTGTCTGTTCACATACTCATATATTTCTGTTTGGTGCTGAATTCTTCAGATATTCTGTCCCTTTAAAGGCTCATTCTAGGAGAAATTGACTGGGTTTCTTAAACTCCATTATTACTTATAACTCTTCAGGCAGTCATGTGATTTTTCCAATACATCCAATGACATTTAAAATTATAGCCTTGTCATATCAACCGTTTTAGGAATGTTTATGATTGAAGTTTCATGAATACAGCTTCTCTGTTATATACTGAAGGGTGTTTCTCAGAGAAGACAGAATGTTTCCTAGGGTTTACAGTATTATTTCATATCTTCCACAATATTCTTATGTTTGAGTGCTGATGATATAATGGTCCCTTTTTGCTGCAAAATGAAGTTCTTTTGCAGATGGTTCATGTCACATTAATCTGAGAATATAAAGATAAATATTTATATTGTGATTATAAATAATACGGATTTGATAAATTGGCCACTGCAGGTTGTTTTTCAAGATTGGTTACCTCTGTGTCTGTGAATATTTGGCAAGGTTATTAGTGTTTGGCATAGTTCATTTCCTTGATCATATAAAACTGCTGATTATCATGGATATTACACTCAGTCATGACCAATTCATGTGTGGCTTTGGATCACTAAACCTCTATTACTGTGGTGAGGGCTATGATTTGCCAAGTGATGACACTTGAGGAAAGTGGTAAAATATTGAAGTTTACGTACAGGTTTTTGTAGCGTTCTTATCTTATTGTTCATGCAAACATTGCTTGGTGATAATGAATAGATCAAATATAAAAATAAGAGACATAGGGACTCTTTTTCCTACATCAATATTGTAAGAAATTATAAAATAAAACTTATTGGAAATGACAATAAATGTGAATGTTTTGTTTTAGCTTGCCTGTCTTGCCTATAATGTAGAACGTAGTGGAGAGTCATTCCACTACCTGTGGCTCAAAACAAAATAGTGCATACCCTTTTCCATTACCTAATATTTTAGAGAAAAAAACCTTGAAACTTTAGGAATATCAGAGACAATCATTAAGGTTGTGGTAAAATTGATTTCTCAACTACATAGAGAGTACAAATATTCTTGTGGACAATGATTTATTTTTTTATTTTAAGGTCAAATATGCCTAGTTCTTAGGATGGCCCACTGAGTAACATAATTTCTTTGATATTATGAGCTTCTGAGTTCATTTCTAGAATATACAGGTAAGAATCCATGTAAAGTGATTTGGATATGTGATTCAAGGTCATGTTCTTAAGATTGATTACTTTTGCTGGCCAGGCAACTTTTATTATCTGGTGAATTTTGATGTCTCTATCTATAACAAATGAACCAAGGGTAGTAGTCACAAGATTTGAGTTTGATATATGAGCTGTGAGAAGTTAAATCTTCACATAAAGACATGAACAGATCAAGGTAAATAAAAGGAAATATATTGTTCACAGGGCTTGGAAACTAAAGTCTTTAGCATGTCTGCTGTCATCTTCATAAAACCTCATTCCTATTTTACTTGTCATTTGTATTTGATGGACTTGTGGAGAAGGGAAATTCTGTTTTTTTCAGTAATGTTTGGCCTCATAAGATACTGAGATTGCATAGAGATGCATGGCCTATATAGCCCTAATTTGACAAGTTGGTATTTAGAAGACAGGAAGAATTAGCTACACAGATCTATAGTATGACTGGTTATGGTTTTCTAAAATAATCATCTTTTACAATGAGAAGTTTCTTTATGAGTGTAGAATACTAAATTTATCTTAGCTTATTCAGACAAATGTTTATAAGTTGATGTTATATTAGACTAATATAAATTCTATTGTTACATTGCATTCTTATTTTAAAACAAATCAATGATTTCTGTAGTCTAGTCATTCTAATAGAAAAAAAAGTTTGAATTCAGCATGAATGTTTATGCTCATAATCATAGTGCTTATAAACAGAGGTACAGTTGTGTTGAAAATGTCAGGAGCAGCTGTACCTATGCCTGGCAGCTCAAAATCACAATCAGAAATGCCAAGACAGACAAGGATGCTTCGTGGTAGATGGATAGAACTCATCTCCAAGCAATCAGATATATGCTCAGCCTGCATGTACCACTGGCTATTTTTGTCGTTTGTCAAGGGGAACCAAAGTATGAGTAAAATTCATTTTTTTAAATAATTTTCTTGTCAATGTCCTTGCTTGCTACAGCACACAGGAAGGTGGGACTGATGCATACAAGTTTGTATAAAAATCTCCCTGGTTACAGTATGCTCTTGATTTACATAGCTGGCTTTGAGATCTCTATCTTGATTGTTCCTAAGCCCATTCTTTTTGTGAATGTGCACTCTTAGCCAATCATTGGCAAACTGAGTTAGAATAAGTCCGTGAACACATTTTGCCAGTTTCCTGTCTAGATTCCAGCTCTCACCTGGTTCCAGGCTCTATCTAGGAACTGACTAAAACCTTTGTACCAGTGAAGGGGGACCCTATTATGTTGTGCTTGGAAAAAATGTAAATGTAAATTCAGCATAGGCAGGTACTTGGTAAAAGATGCCACACTTTTTAAAAATATATTGTTCACAGGGGCTTAGGAGACTAAAGCCATAGTCCTGGAGCCTGCATTCATCTGTGCTAGGTCCTTTTTAAGCTTCTGCTTGTTGAGCTTGGATGTTCTGTGCACTGCCTACAGTCAGCATGGGGATGGCTCTGAATCTTGCTGACTGCTCTTGATACTTGTTTTCTCCTCCTGTTTTGTCGCATTCAGCTATGATATAAAGATTTTTTTGTAGTGTTATTGCATCTTGTTATGGTGTGTTTAGTTGATATCAATGGGAAGCTTGCTCTTTTCTGAAGGGAAAAGGAGGGACACATTTTCCAGAGGAGAGGGGAAGCATTGCAGGAGGTGACTGAGAGGAGAGGAGGTTGCACTTGGGATGCCCTTATGAGAGAAGTATAAATTTAAGAAAAAATACATCTTATTAACCCCTGTAATTTGGCTTTTTCTGCCATACTTATGATTCATCTCAGCCTTCAGCATCGAATAGAGACAGGAGAGGTGCTGCTCCTCTGACTCTCTTCACAGACCTATTGTGAGGAGAACTGCTATCTTCATGTAGAACTAATCTGGAAACCTTAAACTCTGAGAGGAAGTTCAGAGCTTAAACATTGACTGACTGATTTTATAGGGGGTATTCCTTTTAATGAAGATAGATTTGATTTCACATAATATAAAATTCTGTTTTACCTTTCTCCAACTTATGTAACATCACACAAATCCAACCGACCCTAATCTGTACTTTTTCCTTCTCTGTCTAATGAAAACATAGACATGAATTTAATAATAATAATAATGATGATGATGATGATGATGATGATGATGATGATAAATATTTTAAAAAATCTGAATAGGACAAAATAAAAAAACAAATAAGAAATTAGCCAAAGAAAAGCACAAAAATACTGGCACAGGTTCACACAAATATAAGTGTCACAACAACTGCATACCATATATCATTATTTAGTATAAGCATGCCCACAGAGGCCTTCCTATTCCTGGAGCTTTTATTATCTCAAGGGCTGGGTGAGTTGTCTCTCATTGAGGCCATACCAGACAGACTTTTTTTTCTAAATAATGAAGGCAACAGAGGAACAATAGCAGAGTTTATCCTATGGATACCCTATATCTATGACCATCTCTATGCCCTCCTCTCATCAAAAAGTACCTGATTGTGCATATGATGGATACACACATACTCATACACAAACATATACAAACAATAACCCAAAGAAATATCTAATTTATGTAGAATTTAACACGTTTGTTTTTTCCAAATTATTTTAAATGATTAATTGTCCATCATGGGATAGTTCAGACACACTGAAAATACTGGCTGAACAGGGTTCAAAACAACATTTGTTTCTTTAATGCAAGCAGCACATTGCAGAGCTATCTAATGTAAATAAAGTTCTAATTGGGGTGAAATTCTAATGATGGGCCTGCAGGAAAGTGACACAGGCAGATTGCAAAGATTAAGAAGCACCTGTGCATTCCAGCCAAGGATCAAAATCTGAATGATCCAGACCAAACTGGAGTCTTTATGGTTAAAAGCCAGGATGTAGATTCAAGCAGCCAGATACATGCTCAGCCTCCAGATGCCGCTGGCTGCTTTATTAAATGTTCATTGTAGCCAGAGCCCAGACTAAATTATTTTTTATCCATTTCCATTCAATTCCTCTGCTTCTGCTGCAGCATACAGGGAGAGGGGAGAGAGATGAAACAAGAGCTTTGGTATAAATCTCCCTAGATACAGAAGGGTTTTGATCTCCACCCCTTGGTTTAAGATCTCTCTCTTGATTGGTCCTAGCGGCATTCTCCATATGAATGCACAAGCTCAGCCAATCATGGGCAAACAGAGCAAATAGAAGTCAGTGAACACAGTGATTTTGCAAGTCAGGCTCCTTGCTGGAGTCTGGGTCTGAGCGGATCCAGGCTCTAGCCAGGGCTTGACTGCATGCTGATCAGTAGAGAAGGGGGGCTGCTCCTGGGAGCTGCAGGAGACAGAGCCAATAGATGTGTGGTGTAAGTACTGTGGGCTGGCATATTGGGATTTCCCACAGTTATCCTTAGAGGAGTCATTCAGTGCCTGTTTTACCTGTTGGAAATTTATTTCTACATCTGTGACTAGTGATGTTTCTGTTTTACACAGCCTTCATTAAAACCATTCTTGAATTTATCTGAAATAAGGGTGATTCTTCTGAACTTTCTATATCTAACAGAGACTGGAGACTTGATTCTTCTCACAATCCCTTCATGACATACTGTGTTAGTAATTTCCATTTCATTATTTCTCTCCCTGGCAGCATGATCTCAGAAATTTTTATCTAAAATATTTGCTAAAAAGACTTCATTTGGGTGGTTCATTTTATTGTAATTTTATTTGATACAATATACTATGTTTTGCTTTTCTCCTTCCCACACTTGCTAGATAGTCTGTGCTAATTCAGCCTCCCATATCTACACTCTTTCTCTTCCAGTCTTTCATTAGATGATAAACAAACATATGATCCTCCTCCTACTAATGCTACTCTAACTTCTGCTATTAGTAACCCAAAAAGCATAAAAAATAAAATTACAAAAAAACTGAAGTAGCCAAGAAAAATAGAGGATACTTAGCTGTGAGACAAACATGTTCATATTCACAAAGATTACATTAAATTCACATAACCAAAACCAATAACATATATGCCAGCACACTGTCAGATTCAAAAAAGCCCTGAGAGAGCTTTATGAGGCAAAATATCTCTAAGAATGAAATTCTGTGCATTTTGTGGGATCCATCTCCTGTTAAACCTTTCTTCAAGGAATTTTTATATGCAGTGAGAATCCTTTGGAGGAAATTTTTTTTCTTGTTCTCGGTTATCAATTTGGGAGATTTTCAGATGTGCAGATGGGGTTTTTGCTGACATTCTCTAACCTGATACCTAATGTCCATTCTTAGAATTGGAAGAACTCTAACAGTGGATTCTTCTTTTCTTTCCATCCTGCTACAATCATTAAGTCTCACAGAATATATATTCTAAACCAGTTGTATATTACAACAGGTTTGTGGTAAATATATTTGGTTTGTCTTACTCTTCTGTACCTTTTGTTAGCTGAGATCTAATAAAGGAAAGTACCTAGCCATATGTCCATAGAAAGAACATTTTTCCAAACCATCCTCTCTCTTTTGATTTCCTTTCTCAACACCCTCCATACATATACACACTCAATGTATTTGATATTCATTTCGTCCCATTCTGCTAATTTATATAGTGTGCATACATACCCATTTATATTTTTACATATAGAGATTCCAGTTAGTATAATATTACTCATATGTTTCTTTTCTGGACTAATTATTAGACTTGTAATCCTCACTTAATAAACAGTGCGCACTTACATCTGTTTGTTTCCACCAAGCACATCAGTGAGGTAGGTCATGCATGTTAATGCAGTTAAATTATGTAGTCCTTTTTGAAATTGTGAACCATTTCCCATCATATGTATTAAGTTTTTCCATGTCTACTCTATATCCTGTCACTGATAGTCAATTTTAATAATGCTGTAAGTCTTTAATGCATTTCCTGATGTGGTGGTGACCATTAACTATACACTAATCTTCATTGCTAATTTAGAATTGTAGTTTGGCTAATGACCCAATATGAGACACATCCCATAAGTAGAGAACCAACCCCTGACACTATTAATGATACTCTGGTCTACTTGCACTTTAAATATGGCTGAATCAAAAGGTGACTCAGGGAGCTACATACATACTTTGTAATTAAGGACACTTGTGCTTTTCAGGAAAGCTCTCATCATTTACTATGAACACCTGCATTTATTTTTCCAATATAGAAAGAAATATTCAGGGATAGTATTATAGACGTGCAGTCCCAGAACGTGAAAGTCATTGTCAGATCTTTTAATATTACTGGTCAATCAAACTTGGATATTTGATGAATTTTAGTGAGAGGGACTGTCTCAAATGAGCTAGAAGAGAGATATTTCAATCAAATATTGGTTGTTGAATTGCACAGATAAATTCCTAGCAGTTAGATATTCAAGTTGCATATACAATTCTTCTACCTGGACAAGGTAAAAAAGACATATCCTAAGGGAATTGTTGAAGAACTTGTGGAGTTTCTGTAACACTGTCATTGCTTTTGGCATTTTAGTGATGGTTGAAGAAAAGAAACACCATTATATTCAGACATGTTTGATCTGAGAAGCTACTTACAATCAATTGTATAATTTTCCACATGTCTATGAACAAACAGTCAGTTCAAAATTGGTGTTATGAAGAAGTGGACTCTGGGGCCCACAATTGTGCATTTTGTTAGATATATCTCAAATATATCCATCTTTTTTTTAAAAGAGAATCTTCTTGATGAGGTAAGAAGTTTAAATTATTTTTTCTGAGCACAAACTAGTATAAATAAAAAATTATATGGGTATAAATTTTGTAATTGTTGCTTCCCCTCCAGTGATTGTGAATTCACTAAGCTGAGTAGTTGACTCGTTTTCAATATCAAACAGGATCTCCTTTCTGTTGCTCAGATCATAAGTGTAACTGTTGAGCTGTGTGTTGTCTACAAGATATATTTGGGATCATTCTATCTTAATGGTTATTTTCCCTGCTAATAAGTGCAGTTTCTCAATTCAAGTATAACTGACTCACATTGTTGGTTGTCTTCCTATTTTGGAAGCTTTCACAGACATGATAGTTAGATAAACAGATAGATAGATTGATAGATAGATGGATAGATAGATAGATAGATAGATAGGTTATAAATAGGTAGATAGGAAAATAGTAAATAGATGGATGATAAGTAGATAGGCAGATGATTAGTTAGATAAATAGATTGATGTACATATATTTCCAAACATAGGTATGTTTACCTCAAATGTGGCAGAAAAATATTAAGGTTCAAAATTTAAGGGAACTTGCATAGCTTTTAGTAATATGATTGCAAATTATGTCATAACATGACAGAGTGAAAACTCACTTAGTATATATAGTACACAGGAGCATGCCAAAGTAGACAAAGAAATGCCCACAAGTACTCAATCATACACAAAGTAGAATTGCAATATGCAACTGAGAAAATGTGACAGAGGCCAATGTTGTATTTCTCAGGGAAATGTACACCATTTGGTTGTCCAGTAACTGATGTTCTGCTTTGAAAACCCACTTGTAGGTAGCATTGTGACTTAGCAAGCTATGTTTCCAATATTTCTGCATGTTTATATATATATATATATATATATATATATATATATATATATATATGCATATATATATAGTGTGTGTGTGTGTCTGTGTGTGTGCATGTGTGTGTAAACACATACATATGTGTTGAGAGTTGGAGGATTTGTGTGAAACCAAAACTGTTGTAATTGAATTATAATGTCAAAAATAGAAATAAATATCCTCCTCATACATGTTTGTACTCATAATTACAAGCACATATGTACACATATGTATGCCTGAATACATAAATACTCACATGCACAAAGAGAAGGCAATGTTGTTGATGTCAGCATAGAACTGTGATAGTAGCATCAGGTGAGGATTTTAGGTGAAAATGTGTGAGGTATCTTTCTTTTCACATCTATAAAATATGTTTATATTTATTTTAGCAAAATATTATTAAGGAATTATGGAACCAGAGAAAGAAGAGGAGACTTTGTCCTCTGTATTGGTCTTATATTCCTAGGTTAGTTCACACTTCATAACACAATTGCATGTAGTCTAACTCACATACTCACACACACACAGTCACACACACAAACACACACACAAACATGTGCATGCCAATACAAACATTTGAGAAAAAATGTGCATGCAGATATACACAAAGCACCAATATAGTTCTCAAAGTTAGCATAGATTAGTTAGCAAAGTTAGGATAAATAGATTGACATTTATTTAGTGTAGGACTATAGGGGAGACAGAGTAATGCACTGTGCACTTCACTTCCATCTTCCAGGTCCACAACAGACTGATTTATACAGAGAAGAGCAGAATCATGAACAACTTAGCAAGCTGGGTAAGGTGTCATCCCACCTACCAGTGTCACAGCAGTGCCAATGCTCCAGTCCCTAAAAGGTGATATGAGAAAATATTAGAACTGTATCCAATATCCCTCTATGGGAGATAATTTTTCCATGTGGCTAGATCCTATTGCTTTTCCTAGAATGGGATTTCTAGGAGAATTCTCATTCCTCTGGTATCCATTATTTCAGTACTGATAGATTAAGAGGCTTATGTCTCTTTAGAGTGCCTTCATTTATGTCATTTACACCAATTTAAAACCATCTCATCTACTGAACAAATCAGCTAACGCTGTATTTATAAATGTTTTGACATTTGTTTTACCCTCATTTTCTCACTATAAATCTGAGAGCCAGGATGCTAAGTTGTTAGAATTTAATCAGCTATATTTTATAGTGAGACTTCTGCAGGCTGATAATTTATTTTGTGTGTGTTCAAATATTTCTTATTAGTAACGAGAAAAGGGACAGACACATAGTAGGTATTCAATAAACAATTTTTGAGGGAAGGGAGCTTGAGATCCTATAAGAAGACATATTATGTTATCAGGAAGCATCTGTGAGAGGTACATGAATGTCACTAGTTATCATGCCTTCTAGAAAGAGTTCAAAGCAGAGCTGGTAATAATCCCCAACACCCAAGGAAGGCTCTGAAAGGCACATGCTAGATCTATGTCATTTCAGAGTCTTATCATATAACATTTTATTTAATCCAAAGACCCAGTGCAACGGTCCAGGGTTAAATGTGTGTGGAAAACTTTATTACTGGTTCAAAAGCACAGTATGGTAAAACAGTAAGCCATGCTGTGGGGATGAAGGAGAAGGACATCCCACATCCAGGGTCTGAGGCACTGAAGAGTCCATGCTAAAGAGGGAGACACAAGAGACTTCCTTAGCCATGTATCAGGTTGGAACTGCACAGGGTTAGAGGAAGACCAGGTCCAACAGCCTAGACATTCCTGGCCTTGCATCCATCCACATAGCAAGCTTTGCTGGCAGTGCAGTCAGCTTTCCTTCTGTTCATAATGCCAGGGCTTCCTCTGGGGTAGTCTGACGGCCACATGTTCCTATGCCATGGAATTATTTTTTGCTTCTCTGTTCCTTTAGTATTTTTTTTTCATTTTTATCTTTAAATATTTTTAAAATTCCAGTTGTTTTTTCCGTCCCATTCTGTCCTCAGTTATTTCCCTATTCCATTCCTCCTCCAACATTTCCATGAAAATGAACTTGCCCCCACAAATCTCCCATACCCCATCAGGCCTCCCCATTCCCTGGAGCCTCAAGTCTTCTTCCATTGAGATCAGACCATGAAGTATGTGTTTTTAAATGAAGGCGCCAGAGAAGTAAAAGCAGAGTTTATCCTCTGGTGGCCATGTGTCCCTGAAAACTAAATGTCCTGCTCACATTAAATAATACGTGTGTGTGCATGATGTACATTCACACCACACACACACACACACACACACACACACACACAAACACATAAAATTCACACACACGAGAGGAGGAGAGAGAGAGAGAGAGAGAGAGAGAGAGAGAGAGAGAGAGAACGAGAGAGAGAGGGAGGAGGAGAGAATTAAAGAAAGAAGTAATAAATTAATATATATTTTAAGTTTGGTTATAAAAATCTCTCTAAATGATTTCTTGGCCCTCATGGCCATTTAGCATAATCAAGACACACTCAGTATGTTGCTTGACCAGAGTTGAAAATCAACATTTCTTTCTTTAATGCAAGCTGCATATTGCAGGGAACTCTAATAGAAAGAATGTTCTAATCAAGGCTGAAGACCTAAGTATGTAATAATTGCCCTGGAGGAGAATAACATAGCCATCTTGCCAAGATTAAGCAGCAAGGTGCACTTTCCAGCCAAGAATCAGGTTCAGATCAGAATGGTCTAGACCAAAATGGAATCTTCCCATTTAAAAGCCAGGATCTATTTCCAGGAGGCAAGATATATGCTCAGTCTCCTGGTGCCACTGGTTGTTTTTGTTTTTTGTTCATTAGAGCCAAATCCAAGATTAAATTATATTGTATCCGTTTCCTTTCATTTTCTCTGTTTCTGCTGCAGCACAATATGGAGAGGGGGGAGAGAAAAACCAAGAGCTTTGCTTCAAATCTCCCTAGATACAGTGGATTTTTTTAATCTCTATCCCTTGGCCTGATGTCTCTCTTTTGATTGGTCCTAGTCTTTCTTGAATGGACACAATGAACCAATCATAGGCAAACAGAGCTAATAAAAGTCCCTGAACACAGGGATTTCTCAAGTCAGGCTCCTGGTTAGAGTCTGGGTCTGAGCTGGATCCAGGCTCTAGCCAGGGCTTGGCTACATGCTGCTCAGTATAGAAGGGGGACTGTTCCTGGGAGCTGCAGGAGACAGAGCCAATAGAAATATAGAGCAAGTACTGTGGTGTTTCATATCTGGATTTCCCACAGTTATCCTTAGAGTCATTCAGTGCCCATTTCATTTGTTGGAAATTTATTTCTGCCTCTGAGACAACTGATATATACAGTTTTACACAGTCATCAATCTTAAATTTATCTGAAAGAAATGATTAATCTTAATTTTCAATATCTAACAGAGACTGGAGACACAGTGCTTCTCACACTCCCTTCCTGACCACCTATGTAAATAATTGCTATTTAATTACATCTCTCCCTGTCACCATGAATCTGAAAAATGGTAGAGCTAAAACATTTACTAAGAAAGATCTCATTTTATTCTGTTTCATGTTATTATAGATTTATTTCATATAATATTTGAGTTTCTCCTTCCCACTCAAGTAAGATGCTATGTGCCATTCAAACTTGCAATTCTGTTCTCTTTCTTTCTGTCTTACATTAGAAGGTAATGTAAGAAGGTAATGCAACAGAAATACATTACTGCTGCTGCTACTACTCTGACTACAGCTCCTGCTACTACTACTGCTACTATTACCACCACCACCACCACCACCACCACTACCACCACCACCACCACCACCACTACTACTACTACTACTACTACTACAACTACTACTACAACTACTACTACTACTACAATTACTGCTGTGCCTTGTTTGTAAAAACGCAAAAGTGACCACCAAGAATCACAACCCGCTGTAATCATATCAGGGTCTTTATTCAAGCTTGAGCTTGGGCCACCAACTTTGATTGGACAGGAAAGGGAGTGAAACCCCAGATCTAAGTGATACGGCTTTATAAATGAAAAAACCTCAAGTGTTTTTTAAGCCTTGGCACTAAAAGAGAGGGTAAAGGAATCTCATCCTGAAAATCTGATGTTTGTTCAGACAGTGGGGCAGAACTGTGAGACCAGAAAGGGACCTTTCCAACTTGAGAAAATAACTTGTGCTATCAGAACCTGTTGTATTTTAAAACTGGCCACTAGTTTCTGAGAACACTTAATTTTGTCTTTGTCATAGTCCAAGCATGGACTATTATCATATTAAGGGTATTCTGTTTCTTTAAAGGGCAGGAACCATCTGTACAGGAGAATGTTGTTTGCTAATCAAAAGTGGATGTGAGTTTCAGTGAGGCTGGCATATGCTGCTTTTTTATGTCTGTTCCCAAGGCTGGCATTTGCCTCCCCCTGGCTGGGGGCAATCATCAGGTGGAGGGAGTGCTACCTGCTCTGGTCCTGCTCAGGTTCAGGAGAGTACAGGATTTGAAGCACAGGTTTCTCCTGCCTCTTCATTCTTCCCTCTGCTAGTAACTTTAGAGGCCCATCCTGGGCTCTCTAAAACCTGGATTGCCTATACTAACAGGTTGATACTGGGATTTCATATAGTTCTGCCTTTAAGCTATTTTAATTGTTTTCTTGTAACATCAGTGCATCTATTTCAGTGCCAACTCTGGCTAGTCCTGTAGGCTAACCCTAAGGAGATAGGAGGGAATCATCTGATTCCCTTTTCTGTCTTATACGTTTGCTTTTAATGTATCCTACCAGAGTTCTCAGCACTGTATCTTCTGAATAATAAGTTTTTGGGGGCAATGACTGGACTAAAATATAGAACTCCTTTGGGTAGAGGAATGAAGGACCTCTCTATGTACACATGGTGTCAGTCCCTTTGAACAATCCGGCCATGTCTCTTTAGGGGTAACAATCTATTTGGAATGAATGGCGGGTATTGATCTATTGTAAAGTGTCTATGTGAGGAGGGATCTTCCCCATGTTGTTACCTTGTCTGGATATGGTCTGTAGTGTTAAAACCAGACCTACTTCTGGCCATCTATATGCAGTGTTTCAGATCATTTATATTAACCGAACTTCTTTATAAAAGGGGGGTCTAGCATTATAACATAAGCAACAAGAGTTGGTAAGTTTTGGAAAGACTGATAAGTGTCAGACCATGAGTTATCATCAGCTGACACAAATCAAAAGTCACATCTGAACCAGGGTGTCCCATGTGTTACTTTTGTATAGGCTAGTTGTGCTTGATAGTCAGTCTTAGGATTTTCAATTATCCAGGTAATGGGTAGGCTGATGTGAGTTAGGGACTGTAATGCAAATAGTTAACAAAAACTGTAGGTTCAGGACAGGGTTAATTTAAAATTAAGAGGATTGGTATAATTTTGAACTTTTTATTTTATCAGTGACTATGGAATATGGTGATCTTCCTCTGTGGAGAGTGGATCATCTGTTTTTCTGTCTACTTTACAGGCAGTCAGCCTTGTCAGCAGGATGATGAAAGGTCTTTTACATCTGGGCTCTAGAAAGTCCCTGTGAAATTTCTTCATGTAGATCCAGTCTTTTCGTTGAAAGTTGTGTGGTTCTGGAACTGGGTCTGTTTTATTTTTGGCACCCAGTTTAGGCTAAACATACTCATTAGTCCACTGGGTAGCTCTGGCATTAGCTCTAAGTTTATTATCTCCTAATTCTGCAATAGCTGTCTACTGAAGGTTAGGTGTCATGGGAGCAGGGACACAGTGCTTAATTTTCACGGGGTTTAGTGTCATCTGGCAAGGAGAATTCTTCATCTAATACAGGGCAAATGGAAAGAGCATCATCTAGTTTATTAGTTTCCAAAGCTAATTTATTTAAGGTCTATTTTCTTTTCTTTTTATTTCTTTTTTTAAAATTTATTTGATATATTCTTAATTTACATTTCATATGATTTCCCCCTTTCCAGGCGCCCCTTTTTCGAAAGTCCCATATGTCTTATTACTTTCCCCTCTCCCCCCATCTGTCCCTTCCATCTTCCTTGTTCTGGGATTTCCCTACATTGCTGCATTAAGCCTTTCCAGAACAGGAACTATTCCTTCCTTTTTCTTGGACATCATTTGATATGTGGATTTTGTTTTAGGTATTCCAGGTTTCTAGGTTAATATCTGCTTTTCAGTGAGTGCCTACTATGAGTGTTCTTTTGAGACTGGGTTACCTCATTTAGGATGATGTTTTCTAGCTGCATTCATCTCTCTAAGAATTTCATGAATTCGTTGTTTCTAATGGCTGAATAGTACTCCATTGTGAATATATACCATATATTCGGTATCCGTTCCTCCATTGAGGGACTTCTGGGTTCTCTCCAGCTTCTGGCTACTGTATATAGGGCTGCTATGAATATAGTGGAACAATTATCCTTATTACATGCTGTAGAATCCTCTGGGTATATGTGTTAATGTTATTGTCTTTTCCTTTTGAGCTAAAGTATCTGGAGGAAGAGACTGGGTCCGAATTACCTCCATTCCTGTAGTTACTATTACCCCTGCATGACTCTCCTTCTGTCAGTAAACGAGGTCCACTATGTCTCTGACAGAGGAGAGTCTCTCTATTGAGGTCAGGTACTGCGTATCTGGGCCAGAATCTTGTCACATTGATTGAGTGTACAGTGTAAGTCACGTTTGGGTAGGAGAGTCAAAGGGTTGAGGAAAACAGGAAGCTGGAAAATAACTCAGTCAGGGGCGATTAGTAGAGTCTGATAATGATTCCTGTAGGCATTACTGAGCCATTGATCAGAAGGGTGCTTGAGTATCCCTTTAATTGCAAGGGGTAGTCACAATCAAATTATGTCCCAAAGTTAATTAGTATTTATCTTTATTCAACAGTGTTGTGGCTATAATAATATATGGGCAAGGTGGCCATCCTGTTGCCACTGGGTCTAGTTTCTGTAATAAACAATCCTCTTTTCTTTTCTAAGGTCCTAGATTTTGTATATATATCCTTTGTGTATATATATATATATATATATATATATGTATATATATATATATATATATAGGATCTGACTTTCACTAGATCCCTCAAAGAATTTTTAAATCTTTTTTTGAATTTGTAATTTATTTTAAATGTCTTGCACTAACTAAGTGATGAAATCCAAGGCTACTGTGTAAGAATTCTCTGTGTTCTAGGGGCCTTTATGTATATAGCCTAACATGTAGTCTTTCTGCCCTGTTTAAGAAATGCCAGTGGACTTTTATCAATTTTCTGTCTAATATCATATCTAAACCTTGGCCAAATTATTATTGAGATCTGCTGAAAGGGCCTGGTTATAAACATGGAGATATTCCTTATCCTTCACTGTGTTGAAGTCCCAGTCTCTGTGGGTTCCCTATAGGAACATGAGCCAGTTCATTGACCTCTGTCTGTGGTGAAAAGAACTTGTAAGAACTTTAGGGGTGTAGGCATCTGCACTGAATATCATAAGGCACATGGAAGAGAGTGTTTGTTGCTTTTCAGTGGGCTGATTGTTGCAGGATAGTGTCAGTGAATACTTTTGCTTTATAACTCAGAGGCAATATCTGTTCAGACAGGGAGTCAGCACATCTCCTGGCAAGGAAAATAGCCATTTCTTGAACTAAATAAGTGACCAGGAATCTGTTGTATGCTCTGGATGTATATATCTGTTTACATGGTGCCTCTCCTATTTAGTCTGTCAAGTATAGATTTCTGTTATTTGGGAACTCACCTCTCGATTTAGGGAATTCATTGTTAGGACCATAGTAAGCCCCAGTATTTGACCTTCTAGGGTCCCTGTATGCCAGTGTATACTGTGCCTGCACTGGACAGAGAGGTAGGGGAATTGGTTAATATGCCTGTGTGAATTATAAAACAAGGAGGAAAAGGGGGATCACAAAATGAGTGCTGGGAATTGAATATAGGGTCTCTGGAAGAGAGATTGGTACTGTCAACCTCTGAGCTATCTCTCTAACCTGGAATCTGATGTCACCAAGAAGGGTGGAGCTGGCTGGTGGTCTGGAGACAACTTGGCTCATTTTGTTACTTGTCATCTTGTGACCTTTCCTGTTTACAAAGAAGTGCCCTCAAGATAAAAAGGGTAGACTTTCAAAACTCTTTATTTTCCCCTGTTAGCAGTCTGTGGAAATAAAAGGTCCCCCTCTGCTGGCTATCTAATATGAAAAAAGATGGACACTCAAAGTTGTAATAAGTGGTCCATAGCACCAATGTCCTTATAATGAGTCAGAATACAATGAAGATGAGGAAAATTCTGTCCCATGGCATCTGTCACACTCCAATGTAAGTAAAGACCAAACCACACAAGAACAAAGTAGACAGGCACAAAATAATTGCTCAACATCTGAAAAAAAAATGAATCCAAAGACATAGATTCACATATTCCTGATTTAAAAACTGAAAGCAACTGACAGTGCTCTCCACTTCCAAAAAGATTTCTAAAGTTTGAGATTCACAGGATCAGATTCACACTTCAGGAACTGAAAGCAACTGGCAGGTGGTACCTCATCCACTTGGAGTCAGGAATCTGACTCCAGGGACTGTGGCCCTCTGTTGAAACTAGTGTGTGCTGATTTCCTTCTGTTCCCAAGGCTGTCATTTGGCCCCCTACCAGTGGGGCATTATCAGAGGGAGGGAGTGCGAACTGCTCTAGCTCTGTGCAGGGTCAGGAGAGAGTGGGATTTGATTTTTATTTTTAGGTTTCTTGTGTCTCTTCTCTATGACTACTGGTTCTACTTCTACTACTACTACTTCTACTACTACTACTACTACTACTACTACTACTACTACTCTAACAATCATAGGTTAAAATATATAAATAATAAACAGAAAAAAAACAAATAAAAGAAAAGTAACCAGAAGAAAAGTACAAGACACCTGGGTGCGAGACACTTATGTTCAAACTCAAGAAATTAAAAAAAAAAGAACCCACAGTATCATAAACTGGAATATATAAGCAAGGAGACTGCCAGGTAAAAAAATTGCCACTAAAATCATTATGAGACAAAATGCCTCAATAAATGAAATTGTTGCTTTATGTCGGAATCATCTACTTTTAAGCTCCGCCCTTTAGAAAAGTTCTTATATGCAAGGATAATCCACTTGAGAAACAATATATATATATATATGTAAGTATGTATATTATTTCTGTAACTTATCAATTTAACAGAGTTTCAGTTTTTCTGATGGAGTCTTTTACTGACATTCTCTTCCCTGATACTCACCAATGCCATTCTTAGTGATTAAGTACTCTAACAGTGACATCCTCCTTTATTTATCCTGCTATCATTAATAAGTCTCACAGAGCATATTTTTCAATCCAGGAATGAATTGCAGCTGGATTGGGCCAAAGATATAGATAGATAGATAGATAGATAGATAGATAGATAGATAGATAGATATAGATATAGATATAGATATAGATATAGATATAGATATAGATATAGATATAGATATTGATGTAGATATACTCTTTTCTTCTTCTTCTTCTTCTTCTTCTTCTTCTTCTTCTTCTTCTTCTTTTTCTTCTTTTTCTTCCTCTTCTGCAAATTCTATTATCTGAAATCTAATGAAGGAAAAAATAATCTATAGGCCTATAGAAAGAACATTTCTTCAAATGTATCCACTCATATATCTTTTGATTTTTGAGTTTATGATTATACAAGATCATATATCATTTTCTTTCCATACCTTCCATATATACATTCACACTCTTGTATATTCATGTCCTCCCTATTTGCTTATTTGCTAACATATGATATGTATATATGTACATGTATATATATATATATATATATATATATATATATATATATATATAATATGAACATTGTTGTCTTCACTTAGTTTACAGTGTGTGTTTCCACCATCTGTTTTCACCAGTCACTTCAATGAGGTAAGTACTCTTTGTTAATGCAGTTAAATTACATGCAGTGTCTTTTGAAATTCTAAGCCATTTTCAACTTATTAAGTTATTTTCTCATATCTACTCTATTCCTGGTCACGGGTTCTCAAACTTTGTATTTAACCATTTATTGCATTTCCTTGTGTTATGGTGACTATTGACCATACAACAATATTAATTGGTACTTTAAAACTATTGTTTAGCTACTGTGTCAATGTGAGACACATCCCATGATTGAGAGCCAACTCCTGAACTATTAATGGTACTCAGCTATTTTGTAGACAGAAGCCCAGAATAATAAATCCCTGGGAATCTTCACTGAGCAATTTATGAATACATAAGCAATATTTTAGATCATCTCAAAAGACAGAGCTTAGGACCCTTGCAAAAGTGTAGGAGGAAGGGTTGGGGGAGACACTGGTGTCAAGGACATCACAAGAAGATATAAGAATTCTACTAACCTGCATCCATGGGGACTCACAAAGACTGAACCTCCTACCAAAGGACATGCATAGATTGGGCCTACATTTCCTACATATTTTCGGGATATGTGCAGTCTTATCTTCACGTAGTTCTCCCAACAATGTGAGCAGTGGCTGTCCATAACTGTTATTGCCTGCCTCTTGATCACTTTAACCTAGTAGGGCTTCTTTGTCAGGCTTCAGAGGGAGAGGATGCACTTAATCTTGCTACAACTTGAAGTGCCAGGCAGGTTGGTACACCTAGGGGCTTCCCCTTCTCTGTGGAGAAGTTAAGTGTGTAGTTTTGTAAGGGGAATTTGTGTGGGTGTGACTTGGAGGTGAAGAGGGAAGGGAGACTGCAATCAGGATGTAAAGTTATTAAATAAATTATTTAAAAAGAGAATATAATTTAGTTACAACATTTTTTCCTTTCCTTGCTCTTCATACAGTTCTATAGTCACATTCTCCCTCTCCTTCACACACATAACCTCCTTTTTCACTAAACAATATTGGATATATATACTTACATATATATTATTAAATAAAAACAATTCATTGTGTGTAATATTTGTTGCATTTTTCTTTCAGGGTTGATTGTTTAGACTTGTCATCTTCACATAGTATATAGTGTCTGCTTGTCTGCATCTGTTTCCACCGGTCACTACAGAGAGGTAAGTTGATTATATTAATGCAGTTAAATAGCTGAGTGAACCTTTGACATTGTAAACCATTTTTTTAATTTATTAGATATCATTTCTGACTACTGTAGGTTTTGTCAATGGCTTTTAACTTTCCTAATTCTGCAACATTTTGATAAAGTTCCACATATTGTCTTCACCCTCAACCTTAAAATTACTTTTGTTTTCTTAAACAGTAGTGTTTCTTCCATTATTAACTGCAGTTTAAATATCTGTATTTTCTAATATTCTCAGATAATCCCTGTAAAAGTTTCATTCAACCAAAAATGAGTCTCAAACTTCAGGATGAGAACCTTTGCCTCATGGTAATTTTGTTCTCTGAGATGTTCCATTCTTGTGCCATATGTTGAGATGAAAATCTTTCAGCATTAGTAGCTGTGCTCAAGGGACACAAATTGGAGACAATTCATGAAAGCTTAGTCAATGGAAGAAGTGTTTTGTAACTTAGAGACCTCAGTAGAAGAAATTCTTATGCTAAAAATTTAATGGAATGATGGATTAATAAGAGAACATGGGAAAGCTGAAGTTATAAATAGAGATACTCATAGAGCTGATAATTAAATAGGTACAGAGAAATGCAGAGAGAAGGGGGGTTACATCCCTTTTTTATCATGCACAACATATTTTGAAAAGCCTTCTCATTCTTCATCAGTTTGGAGTACACAAGCAGATATCCAGGAGTTCTCCCAGTAAGTGGAAGTTTTGCTGTTCTCTCCATAGACATTATTAGTTGGAGGCTCACCAGACAGTCTCCAATATGGATCTGACTTGTTATAACAACTTTTTACACTAGGGATGTATCCCACAATCAGGGTGTCTGAATGGATTACTTTGAGTAAGCTTAAGGAATCAAAAAGAATGTAGTCTACCCTGATGTAGTCTCTTTTGTAGCATTGTTAACCTGATATACAAGAATTAGGAATTCTCTGTTATTCAAATTGTGATTATAGTCCCTGAAATTTTAATAGTTCAAAGTTAATTACTTTTTTATCTGAATCCATTTTTAATTATTCTTATTTAAATTTAAGTCTAAACTAGCATTTGTATTTTGTTATCATAGAACAGTAAGCACGCCTAACTGGTTCTTTCAAATGGAAAGTCAAGGAAAATATTTTTTGTACTAATAATTACACAATTTTTGGTGAAAGGGACAGAAAGGTAGGCATAGAGGTGTCTGAATATAGTTATTGTTAATTACCCAGATATATGAATAATTAAAAACTTTCTACTCCTACAAATTCACCATGGCAAATATACTTGTATATATCACATCATAGATTTTAAGTGCAATCAATGAAAATTTCATACAAGACTTATTACTATTTTCCAATTTTATATTATTTAATGTTTAAAATTTTCATTCCTTCATTTAATGGAGATTTTTCATATCTACAATTATACCACCAATCTCAAATTTATTTTCATCTCCCTCTTGTTTAATAATTTATGTATTTTTAATAATCATTTATTTTAATTAGTCTATCAAACATGTACACATGAGGTAAATAAAAACAGAAGATTATTCAACAGTTTCAACAATGAAACAGAAAAAGGGGGTCTAGGTTTGAGAGAAAACATATGTAGTATGGTAAAAATTATTTATGATAGTGTAGAAATTTTCATAAAATTTTCATGGGTTGTGATTAGTCTACATAAGTTTCTATGCTTAATTCATCTTGATTTTTAATCACATCAGTTATGTGACATGGCTATATTTGTGACATCCATGTCAGCTGAAGTTTAGAAAGATGGAAATTGTTGTCTCTTGTTTCTATTTAGTCTATATCTCTGCTTTGAAAATGTGTATTTGGATTTGTTACCCTATACATTGTCCTAGGGTTACTGTTGCTGTGATTAAATTCCATAATCAAAAGCACCCTGGGCGGATAGTGTTTATTTAATTTACACTCCCATAAAATTGTATATCATAGAAATATATCCGGACAGAAACTCAAATTGGTCAAAAACCTGTATACCGTACCTAATGCATAGACTCTGGGGAAGTACTGCTTACTTCTTTTTCTGATAGCTTTGCTCAAAATGCTTTCTTAGGGAACCTATAACCACCAGCCTATAAATGGTACCACCAACAAGGGTTTGACTTTCACACACCAATCAATAATTACGAAAATTCCCTATACTTCCTAGCTACAGTCATATCTTAGAGAAATAGTTTACAGTTAATATTTCCTTCTCTCTAATGACTCTGACCTTGTGTTTACAAGAAACTAGCTAGCACACAAATGGAACTCTTGTGCCAGTTGCAGGAACAGCAACCATGTCACAGGGTGCCAAGCCTCAGCTGCTCTACAAAACCTCTTCAAGTCTTCAACCACCTTATCACCTGAGCCACATTTATACATCAAGTTTGGATGCCAGCATGACCAACACTTGAAAACAACATCTGTGTGGTAATCTCAGGGCATAATTACTAGAATATATAAGCTCAATGATGCTGGTCTTTTCTTAATCACAACCTATTCTTCAGCCCCAACTTCCCAGCATCAATTGTCCCAACTAAAATTTTTGGTATAGTGTGTCTCCTACCCTCCTGTCCCATTTTATCTGTTTGGCTGTGTGTGGGGGAACATATGGGAATTCTCAAATATTAGGGATGTGAGAAGTTTGCAGAACACAATGTAGATGACCTTAGCTGAAATTCCCAACAGTGGGAAGAAGGAATCTAAAGTGACCACCTCTAGTTTGCATATAGAGATAGACATAGCACCAATTTGAGCCATGGTGACACCCACCCATCTTCAAAACTGTTATAGTCTAAAGGAAATGGTGGTAATAAAATGGATCAGAGACTGAACGAAAGGTACAGATTGAGATCCATACCATACTCAGGCACCAAACTCTGACACTATTACTGTTGACATGTTGAAATTACAGACAGGAACCTAACATGGCTGTCCTCTTAGAGGCACTACCAGAAGCTGCCTGAGACAGATGCAAATACTTACAGCCAACCATTGCACTGAGGTCACAGACTCCTATGGAAGATTTAGGTGATATTGTGAAGAAGCCATAGGGGACTGATAGGAAGAACAACCCTATTGCCTAACAAAGAGCCTCTCAGAGCTTTCAGAGTCTAAACCACCAACCAAACAGCATGCATGGGCTGGTGCATCGCCCCTGTTACATATGTAGCAGAGACATATGCTTTGTCTGGACTCAGAAGGAGAAGATGTGCTTAATTATGTAAAAATGTAGTACCCCAGAAAATGAGGCTGATAGCAGAGTGAGGAATGGGTTTGTGAGTAGGTAAGACCATCTCAGTCGCAAAGGGGAAGAGACATGTGGTACAGGACTTGTGAAGCAGAGACCCAGGGATGTGAGCAATATTTAAAATGTAAATAAATAAACTAATAATAAAAAGAAAATAGATCGAGCTGGGCGTGGTGGCACACGCCTGTAATCCCAGCACTTGGGAGGCAGAGGCAGGTGGATTTCTGAGTTCGAGGCCAGGCTGGTCTACAGAGTGAGTTCCAGGACAGCCAGGACTACACAGAGAAACCCTGTCTCGAAAAACCAAAAAAAAAAAAAAAAAAAGAAAGAAAGAAAAAAAGAAAAAGAAAATAGATCATTTTCTCAAATATTTTAAATAATGTAGTCTCATATATTATAACCTAATTATTGTTTCTTGTCTCTTAGTTCTCTTATATATACCAGAAAATATACCATGTGTCAGAATTACATCACATTGTGCATTGCCAAACAAGAGAGGTGGATTTGAATATTCAGTTATGTATCTCAGACACATCAGGTTTGTAACAGAGGAATTATTAGATTATATTCTTGGTGTAGGGAAATCAGAGTGTAAATACAGGAAAAAAATACCAGATAACAAGTCCTCTAGAGAAAAGTCTAGGTATCAGTTAAGATCCGCTAATATATTGTGATCACACATTGAAGCTGATATGCCCCCAAAAGTCAAGGCTATTACTTTAATATTCATAACTATGCTGTATCTTTACCATATTTATATTCAGTTAGAACATTAATCCCTGTCTTATACGGCTTTGGAAAAGAATGACATCCAGCCTAGCCCACATTCCTGTCTTCTGTGTCATGCCATAGTAGCATAATGGATGTAGGGCACTTCAGTTTTATGGAGAGAGCTTAATGATAGTATTTTCTTCTAATGACTCTGAAACTGGAGAATCAAACTCAAAATTCTCCCTTGATTTATGGAGGCTTATCCTGTCCAGAAGATTTTTATTGTCAATCAGTCAAAGTAAATATCTACTTGATTTAATTGATACATTAAAACCCAGCATTATAAGGAATGTGTCTATCTTTAAAGCAGATTTTTTTACACATACTAGGAACAGAGACTCATTTTTTTATCATTTTGATACAACCTGGTTATATTTTTGAAAATGACACTCAATTTACTAATTATGCATTTCAGGTTGGTGTGTGGGAAAGATTTGATTGTCTCCTTAATAAATGTTTGTTTTTGCTGAATAATTCTGTGTCTATCGGTTTTTGACAAGTTACATTATGAAGACATTGCAACAATCCTAGATGAATAAGTGGTAAGTCATAAGTCACAACTTTGTCAATTCAAACAAAGTTTGTGATGAAAATGAGTATACATTGTATTCTTGATCCAAAGACCTTACTGTTCTATACATGGAACTAATTTTGACAAGAGATCACTATAGGTTATTTCGTACCATATCATTTGAGAGGAAGCTGTGCTTGAACAGTATTTCATGAAGTGGAAATCTTTGCAACCATATCCAGTCTCACATGAGAAAGGATTTGTTAATTCTGCAGGTCTGAGGCAGTGGGATTCCTAGAGATGATTGTTGTCCCCATGCCTAAGTAAACACATTTGCTGTGTGTAGTTTTAATAAACACCCTACAGCCTTTCCTGGCAGCATATCCTGTGTTTTTGCCCCTCCTGATATAGCTCTGAGATTGGCTGTCACCGGACCCACTCCAGGGTTGTCCTGTAGCCGCTGCCCTCACCCTGACTGCTCTCCACTCCTTCATCCTGGATTAACTTCTCCAAGCCAACATCACTGACCAGACTTCCCATTCTACCCACCTTTGCTCTGCTGATGAAAAACATTCAGATAGCTTTATTATTTTAGAATTTGCATTCTAGCACAAATTGCTGGGTACAGAATCTCCTGACATAAACTTATCAGTTAACCTGTATCAGCTAGGTTCTGCCAACATCCTCTGATCATGTCTGACGTGGAGGCTGTAGGCTCTAACTGGCCTGACGCCTTACATGCCTCAGTTTCCTACTCATCCCAATCAATGTATGGCAGCAAAAGCCTCTTCACTTTCCCTGAATCTCATTTTTTTCTCCTGGGACCTGGAATTACCACTTGTCCCTTCTACCCAGCATCTGGCTACAGGCTTTCTTTATTAATCAAATCAAGAACCACTTAGTGAACCAGACTAAACACATCCCCCTATGCTCATTGTTTTTATTTTTAGTCGTTGGATCTCCACTAATTTTTAATATTTTGTTTTGCTGTACTTAGGCTTTGATATTTATCAAACTGTTTCTTTGCATTTGCAGGCTGTAAACCATCCCATATGATTGAACATATAATAATACAAAGAAATGGGGGCTATAACTATGTATTATTGTATTCCTTACTTTTGAACATATTAATTTTTGATATATCATGTCTACTTTACCTTCCTTCTTTTGAAATCATCTCCATGTTCTTCTCCTTTTTCACTTATAATATATGTCCTCTTCTTATTGTTTGATATTTTGTATAAGCATACATATAAGCACAAACACACGCAAGCACTCATACAGGCACACTCAAATTCTTGTATACACAAACACACACACACACACACTCACACACACACTCATAAATACAAATATCAACAATATCTATTATGTGAGTTAAGAAAAAAACAGTTTGCCATGTTATCCATTTTTCAGTAGATTTGAGAAACTTTTAAAAGAACTTTTTACTAGTTTTAGGTTTTTATTTTTCCAGCCCAACCTCCCAGAATTCCTTATCCCATTTCCCCTCTGCTAGTCTCAAAGAGGATATTCCCTCTCCCAGATCCTAGGTGCCTCAAGTCTTTATGGCGTTTGGCTCACCATCTCTCAATGAGAACACACAAGTCCTCTGCAGTGTATGTGTTGGAGGCCTCATACCAGCTAGTGTATGCTGCCTGGTTGGTGGCTCAGTGTCTGAGAGATCTCAGGCTCTGTGTTAGTTGAGACTGATTGTCTACCTATAGGGTTACCATCATGATCAGTTTCTTCCAGCCTTTCCCTAATTCAATCACAGGGGTCCCCAACATCAGTCCATTGCTTGGGTGTAAGTATCTGTATTTATCTCAGTCAGCTGCTTGTTGGTTCTCTAGGAGGACACTCATGCCAGGCTCTAGTCTGTAAGCACAGAATAGCATCAGTAATAGTGTGAAACCTTTGGCCTCCAGTTGAGATGGGTCCCAATTTGGGCAGTCACAGGACCACCTTTTCCTCAGGCTCTTCTCCAAGTTTGTTCCTGCAGTTTTTCAGACAGGAACAATTCTGGGTGATAGTTTTTGACTGTGGGATAGCTAACCTTGACATCCTGTCTTTTTACCAGTTGTGAGCTCTGCAGTCTCACTCTCCCCACTGTATGACATTTTATCACATTTTAGTCCTGAGAGTCTAGTCTCTCACCTCCCAGGTCTCTGGAATGTCTAGAGGGTCTACTCACTTTCCACCTGCCAGGGTTACATATTTCCATTCATTCTGCTGTCCCTCAGAATTTCTTTCCTGCCTCCTCCAACCAAGTAACTGGTCATGTTCCCTCCCACCACACCCCACCCCTGCTCTCTCCCATCTCCCACCCAGGCCCCTCTCCCTCCTGCCTCCAGTGATTGCTTGCTTCTCCTTCCAAAGTGCGATTAAGCAATCCTCACTTTAGTCCTTCTACTTCTTAACTTTTTGAGTTCTGTGGAGTTTATCCTAGATATTCTTTACTTTGGGGGCTAATATACACTCATTAATGAGTGTATATCATACATGTACTTTTGGGTCTGAGTTACCTTACCCAGGAGGAATACTATTCAGCTATTATGGACCAGGACATCATGAGTTTTGAGAAACATTTTATGTATATATATATATATATATATATATATATATATATATATATATGTGTGTGTGTGTGTGTGTGTGTGTGTGTGTGTATACATATACACATACACATACACATACATGTATATATATATATATATATATATATATATATATATATAATTTTTAAGATGTGTTAAATAAAATTAGTTAATGGTATTTTTAAGGCTTTACTCAATATACATTAAGTAATTTTTTTCTTTTCTATATTCTTTATTTACATTTCAAATGCTTTTCCCTTTCCCAGTTCACCCTCTCCATAGTTCCCATAAGCCCTCTTCCCTCTGTCCATCCCCAATCAACCCCCTCCCACTTCTCTGTTCTGGTAATCCCCTAAAATGCTATATCAAGCATTTCCAGGACCAGGGGCCTCTCCTTCCATCTTCTTGGGAATGATTTGGTATGTGAGTTGTTTCTTTGCTCTTCAGAGCTTCTGGGCTAATATCCACTTATCATTGACTGCATTCCATGTGTGATCTTTTATGATTGGGTTACCTCACTCAGGATCATATTTTCCAGTTCCAACCATTTGCCTAAGAATTTAATTAATTCATTATTTTTAATTGCTGATTAGTATTCCATTGTGTATATATACTACATTTTCTATATCCATTCCTCCATTGAAGGACATCTGGTTTTCTCCCAGCTTCTGGCTATTATAAATAAGTCTGCTATGAACATAGTAGAGCATGTGTTCTTATTGACACATTGCCTGGGAATCCTCTGGGATGCCCATGAGTGGTATAGCATGCTCCTCCACAAGTATCATGCCAGTTTTCTGAGGAAATGCTAGACTGATTTCCAGAATGTTTGTACCAGCTTGCAAACCCACCAGCAGAGGAGGAGTGTTTCTCTTTCTCCACATCCTTGCCAACACCTTCTGTCTCTTGTGTTTTTAACCTTAGCCATTACAATTTGTAATAATATTAAATATATTTGCCTAGGAATTTAGGACTTTCTCAATCTCAGTTGGATCTTACCAATTATATGAAAATTATTTACTGTTTAATGAACTTAGTTAAATTGTTCTTCACTATTTATTCATAAATATTTTGCTTTCCCTGTTATAGTTATTCAGGGTCTCTCCATGCTGTTTTTGATGATCTCAAACTCAGGCACTGAGGACTTACTTCTCTCCCAAGTTCTGAGAAGCTTTTCTTTGAAATACACTCAACACACCTAGCTGGTGGTATAGTAATCCATGGGAATTTTATTTCATATTTAATTATTTATTTTGTGGAAAATATTCTTATTTGTTTTCAATTATTAATTTCTTACATGTAAAATACAATTAAAACTTTGATGTTTTCTTATATTTGCATAATTCCCAATACATATATTTAAATCTGTTAATTTGTGCATGTCTTATTGTTTCTGTTGAATAATGTTCTTTTCAACTAGATATAAATTATGATTTTTGCCTTAGAAACACCTACTGTACATTTTCTATACTAAATTCCCAGTAGATTTTATCTAGTAAATGTTGTGTGGCTTGGTAATTATTTGTACTATTTTACTTCTAATTTTTGGAAAATTACTAATTTTTTTAGGATGTTAGCTATTTTCATTCATTTATATTTACTATATTTTAGTAGTGATATTTCTAAATTTTAATTATATTATATTCTGGAACCGATTCCTGGGAGCCTCCACTGTCTCAGCTGTCTGTTTGGTCCCAGTGATGATCCACATTAATTTTTTCTCTCTCCCAGTCTTCAACCACCCACCTTTCCCTACTTTAAACCACCATTCCCTCCTCCCTCCTTCTCCCACCTAACTTCCTCCCTCTTCCCTCCTACAATGTCTGTTTTATTTCCACTTCTGTGTGAGTTCATGCCTCCCACCTTGTTACCACCATATTATGTGGTTGTTTTGGGTTCTTTTTTTTCTACAGCATAGAGATAATTTGATATGACTTGTTTTTATTCAACTCTGACAATAGTAGAATTGGCTTTGCAGATAGGCTAGATTATACAGGACAGAGATTCCAAAGCTAGAGGGACTTTAACTGTGTAGCTCTATGAATGCTATCATCTGTGCTGGGGAAATAGTATCTGATTTAAATTTGAGGTTGGGTAAAAGAAAGATGTAGATGAAGCTATGAATGTTGAGTTTGGAAATAGTAATGATTTTATGCTTGATATTAGAAAAGAGACAGTTAATTTAAGAAAATTAGCAGAAATTAGTGCAGATTAGAGAGGGAAAATTCCTGGTGGATTTTCCACATAAGAGAGCAGGAAGAGGAATGGGAAATATCCAGGTAAGATATAGCACTAAGATGAGGATGCTTGGACAGTGTCTGTGAGTTTAACTATTTTTTCTGAGTTGTTTCATTGACAGATATGCCTGACTGACATATAACTGGTTTCTCCCTCAGAATGCCACATCAATAGCAGAAATCATGGTGAGCGGCTGCAGAAGCATCATGGTTGCTATTGTGGATACTGAAAAATATGTCTAGTGGTGAGTTTTGGCCCTGAAAGATATTTCTGTATAAGGTTTAGATAACCATAGTAAATGCATGTGGGTATGAACATTTGTTATTGGCCTCTGATAGAGCAGGTATATTATAGAAAAAGAGTAATTGAAAAGTTAATGTTATTTATAGCTATGAAGACTAAAAGAGCAAGATTTTTTTTACAAAAATTCTAATTCCTAGACAGACCAGCTATGCAGAACTATATCAAGTACTCCCCCATAAAATCTTATTGAAGTTCAGTACAATTAGTTTAGGTGTTTGAAGTCATTTTCCTTAAATACAATTCAGTGCTGAAATTCCTAGGGTTACAGAAAACTCCAGTATGGCACAGCTTTACTAATTTTTGTAATTTTATGCATATAAATGCATATAATTAATGCACATGTGCTATAACCTTTAACAGTTTAATATTTCTTGATTATACTCTGTGTG
This sequence comes from Apodemus agrarius, assembly GCA_964023405.1. NCBI lineage: Eukaryota > Metazoa > Chordata > Mammalia > Rodentia > Muridae > Apodemus > Apodemus agrarius. Next base: position 51,290,189 of record OZ030005.1, on the reverse strand, counting down.
CATGCCCTTAAGACTGACCTCTTAGTATAATCTCTTTTATCTAAGGGATCAACCATGCAGAAGAAGCTCCAGTAGTTCTTTTTATTCATTCTTCAACTTATTTTACAGTCCAATCATTATTCTCCCTCATGCTCTGCTCTCTGACTGTTCCTCATCACATTTTCCAGTAGTTCTTACACTAGCAGCAAGACCTTTTGAATTTCCAACATTCACTCTGACATTTCAATATAATGTCATGCATATTTAATCTGTATGTATGCTTATTTTGGGAGTTTATGGATGCAGATTTGTCATATATTTATCACACATTGTCACAGCATTCATACTGTAGCTATAGACTCTACTGTTTGCCATAACTTCCTTTCTTTACCATGATATAATCATAGTTAACTGAATAGTAATATCATGAATAATTTACCGGTTGCTTTGACCTGAAAAGTCTCTAATGCCTGGAGAAAGCCAAATATTTATGTATTTGAAGTTACATGAGGAACCTTGGTAAAACCTGTAAATTTACCTAAGAGTTTTGTAGCAGCTTACATGCAGCCTTAACCTTTACCTAGCTTGGTAGAAAAGTGAACACTTAAGTATAATGCTGAAGTACATGGAAGAATCTTTACCACTTTAATATTGTAAGGAATTCTAAAATCAATCAATGGGGAAATTATATGTGAATATTTTCACAGAAATTTGGCTCATGTGGAACATAAGGCAGAGTCATCTGTAAAATTGTTATCTCACTACAGCTTAATGGCTCACAGAGATGGAATAGCTCAGTCACTTTGGTATTTCCTAATGTTTAGAAAACTAGAATTTAAATTGTAGTAGGATCTCAGTGGAAACTTCAGAGGTGTGGTAGGGAAGACTCAAGATTTACATAGAATGGGATACCTTTAGATTCTGGAATTATTTCAAAACGTTTATTATTCTTTTAATATCAAGTATGCCTGAGGCAATGTTGAAACAGGCAGCAAAAGACTTACTGTCAATGATGATCACCTGCATTTAATTATAGATTAAGTAAATAAAAATTTAAGGATAGTGTTGTGGTTGTGCACTTTTAGAACATGGTTGCCAATAATAGATCTCTGAATTTTGGTGGTCAGCACAACTAGAGTAGTTGCTGAATTTTAGTGAGGATCAATATCTAAAATTAGCAAGAAATGGTAGAAATTTGAAACAAAATACTATTTGCTGAATATGATGAGAAAATTACACTAATAACTTCTTAGCATTTAATATTGTGTATGCAAGGCTTTTGCTAAATGAAGGTAGCAAAACACTAACATATCAGTATGAAATTTAATGGAGTACCAAAACAGGTAGCGTCAGTTTTACTCAGACATGCTTGATTTTAAAGGCAGTCAAAACCCAGAGACTTATGTACATCTGTGCATAAATATGATTTACTAATCATGTAGTAAAAAGAAATGGATACAGGCCTCCATAGTTCTGTATTTTGATAGATGCATTTTATTTTGTTTTGTTTTGTCTTGATTTTGTAAAAGTATTTATCTATTTCAAAGAGAAGCTTCTTTACAATGAGAGAAGACTAAACTTATCCTTCAGTTTGAGCGTACATGTAAATTGTAGTTAAAGTTAATGTTGGTTTAATATTACTGTGGTTGTAGGTTCTCATGCAGGAACTGTGATTCAGTACCACTGAGTAGTTAACTATGTTTCCAGTACTAAGCATGATCTCTCATGTTGACAAGGTCAATTACAAAGCTGTTTGTTATTGCCCATACATATGTGCCAATGTTTCACCACTAGGCATACTTTATGGATTAGTGATTATTTATATTTTAGTGTTATCATAGTCATTATAGTTGGGTCAGATTGTTGGTTTTCCTCTTCTTGTATCAGCATACACAAACATGATAAATCCATGTGCCATGTACCAAACACTTCCACATATAATTGTTAGGCAACTTTGCATCAAATGTGTTAGAAAAATTGCAAGGCCTGATGTTCAGAATGTTTCCTATGATATTGTGTCTTGGTGATAATATCAGAATGAGGCTGTGCAAAAATCAGCTGAATAATATGGAAATGAACTTGCAAAGGAGAACAAAGAAAGATCATAAGGATTCAACCCTACACAAACTATGATAGGAAACCAAGGAAATCTGAAATAGGAAGATGTTGGCTTTTTCAGAGAAGAGAATACCAATTGGTTGTTTAGCATCAAACATTCTCCTTTAGAGACACACATTCAGGTAACATTAAGAGTACAAAATATTATATATGTAAGAATACATATGTACATGTATATATATACATAAATGCATCTAACAGTGATTATTTTAAAAATGAAGCCATATAATTGAACGAAAATACTATTATATAGAAGTTTTTGCAGGAGGAAAAGGAACGTAGAAGTGTAATTAAACTGCACTGTTAAAAATAAAAAGAAATACCTATTCCCCCACATTCAGCCATTTATAGACATGAACACACATGTAGGTGTTCATGAACATGTGCATGTACATGCTCATATATACATAAAGTAGATGGAGTTGTAGATATCAGCATAGATAGTATTTGTAAGGATAAGTGGAGGTTTTCTGTTAAGGACTGAATAGTTAACATACATACAATATTTATGTGTGTATTTGATTTGAATATTTTAAGAAATTAAAGTACCAGAGAAAGAATAGTAGACTTGGTACTTTGTAGTTTACCTGCAAGCACACATTGGTTACTTCATAGCAGAACTGCATGTCTACATGCACATAACCACACACATACACACACACACACACACACACACACACACACACGCCATCTATTTATTCAATAATTTACAAAAATAAAGGCACTAGAGAACCAATTTAAGAATTTGACCACAGGCAGTCATATGACCGTGAACAAAAGTGTAACCTCTATACATTCAAATCCGTATTTGCTGCATTTGCATACTCATGGAAGCACACAACACACACACACACACACACACACACACACACCAGCACATGAAGTAGCTAAAATATATACTTTTACTTTTCTAAAATACCTCTTAAATTATTTCTTGACAGTCATGCCACCTTGGGCACTAAACTGCTTAGTGGATGTATTTTCTGCCTAGGGCTCAAATCAAAATTTCTTTCTTTAATGGAAATATCCATTGATAGAGCATCCTAATAGACATAATGCTTTAGTCCAATGTTTAGGCTCATGTGTATAATCACAGGACTTGGGAACACTGTCACAGACAGATTGCAGAGAGTCATCAGTAAGCTGTAACTTTAGCCCAGGTTCTGAACCAGAAAGGTACAGAATAAAATAGAAACATTCTGGTTAATATCCAGGCTCTAGTTTCAAGCATCCAGAATCTCATCCTATAGGTACTAAACACTGTTTTTTATCTGTTGTCCATTGCATTGAGAACACACATTAAATCATATTTTAATCCATTTTGCTTTAATTTCCTATCTTTGAGGCAACATTTAGGAATAGTGAAGAGGTAGAAATAACAGCAGCTTTGATGGAAATCACCATAGTTACATTAGGTTTTTTATGTCCATCCCTAGGTTTGACATCTCTGTCATGAATAATCCTACGTCCATTTTCAGTAAGAATGTGCACACTCAGCTAATTCAAGCCAAATTCTTTTAGTTGATCTTTAGGCCATTTATAAACTTTTATTATTTGTTCTTGAGAATTAGTTGCTGGCCTTTGATTCACAATGCAATAAGTCTGTGAATACAGGGTTGTTGACAGACAGACTTCTAGGTGGAGTCCATCCCTTGGCTGTATCCTGGTTATAGACAAGGCTGCATTATATGTCTCTCAATAGAGAAGCAGGTCCCAGGACCTGGAGGAGATAGAGCCAATAGAATTTCAGTGTGAATACTTAGATGAAAGTAAAGTGAATAAATAAATAAATTCCTGGATAAAACATGTTGTTACAGTGTCCCATCATGCACCAGACCACATCCCTTCCTCTGTGTCAACAGTTTGCTGGCACTCTGTTTCAGAGGCTGATTCAAGGTGACAGACACAGGTACACACACACACACACACACACACACACACACACACACACACATACATTGAAACGGCCAGAGATAAAGGAACATAACACCTGCATTTTGCCTCAGTATGCACAGTAAACCACTGGAGATGTTTATACCTTACTAGTCAGCTGGATAAAATGGTTTCTGGTTGGGCAGTGGCACCCCAAAATACAAATTCCTCTAAAGGAGAATGCCAAGTTGCTATAAAATGTAGTATCACTCCAGACTTCCCATGGAAACACTCAAACTGCTTTTATCTTACTTGAGTGTTAACCTTGCCTTCTGGCATCAAGCACCAATGACTTTTGCTTCCATCTATTTAACTTTGGGTGAGATGGTGTTTAACTTTGGCTGCATTTATTTTGTGAAGGAAAAGTAGTTCTTGTTAACCAAACTGCTAGTATTCTCAAGTGAGTGTGTCAAAAACCTCACATTTCTCCTGTGTGTAAACAGACATGGCTTAATCAGCTTCAAAGTAAAACAGGATCTTCACCACTTCTACTTTTTCCCAACTTTTATGATACCCAAATAGATGCTAATAAATTGTAATTTAGTAAGAGTTCACTATATTATTGAGATAGTGATAACAGTCTGTATTTTCATATTAACGCTAATATTTCAATTATAAGATGACTTATAAGAATCAATTTTAAGTTTAATTTTAAATTTAAATTTATATATACATTTTGTTTTCTTAGACGGTATACTGCTGTTCTAAGACAGAGAAACTCCAATCCACGTGTGTGTGTGTGTGTGTGTGTGTGTGTGTGTGTGCGCGCGCGCGCACACGCACGTGCTCTTATATTGATTTCTTTGAATGGAGTATCAAAGGAAATATTTGATTGTCTTAATGATGATGCAATTTTCATTGACAGAGATCAAAGCATAGCAATATAACTGTTTATATGATTATGCTTAGGTACTCAAACATGTGATTTATGGAAAACCCCATCAGCTCTTTCAGTTACACTATGAGGATCATCATTTGATGATTCTCATACAGATACAAAGCCAATCCTTAGGAAATGGGTCTGTGATAATTCTTCATTCCATATAAGAATTGCAGTTATGAAACATTTGTAAGTCATATTTCATTAATAGCTAACATTAGTTTTTGTGCAAAGACTGAGGAGCTAATAATTAAATCATATATTTTGACACAAGAGCCCATCAAAGACTGATCAACATTGGAACTCCTAGAATAAGAGAAGGGTTCAGTAACCAAGGAAATATACCAGCCTTTCTTGTGTGTTCACTGGATATAGGGACAAATTGGGTCAGTGTTTGAGCTGTGGAAGCAAAGATATTGAGCAATATATCCTCCTATCTCATTTGGACATAGTCTTCATAAATGGAGGCTGTAGATGGTAATCAATTTCTGTTCAATTATCTCTTATGAACTGTAATAAATACTGTTACAACACTAGAGAAATTCCACATGGATATTCCCCATGGATTAGATACTTGAAGACAGTAGAGGTAGGAATAGCACTATTGACAGAATTCGGTATGAGGAAAGAAATATTAGAAATCCATTTGACTGAGACTGATAGGTAAAATAATATTCACTACTGACTTAAGGAGAGCAAGTACTAAGAAAGGACATTGAGGCTGGCATGTAGTTTTTATTTTATTTACGAACAGTTTGGTTTTATTAAAATAAAGTTGGAAAGGCATTAGCAGATTTATGTAGTTACAGCAATCTTCAGAGATTATCTGTAAAGTGTGATTGATCCCTAGATGTTGGAAAGGGAAGAATAAGCAGGTATACCTTGGTATACTAAATATTTTGTTGGGGACTATCCCCTTTTGTAATGTCAATCTACTAAATTCCATTTTTAAATGTATACATTTTAGAAAATTTTCAATTATGTTTCATTTATTTATATATGTGTATATGATTTAGTGATTACTTACACGATTTCTTCTTTCATCCACAAATATTCTCCTGTATTACCAATGCAATTTCAAATTCTAGGCATATTGTTATGCATTTTGTAATTATATACACATAATTATGTATATCTAATGACTAATTGCTGGATTGAAGAAGTGCTGAACATATATATATATATATATATATATACACACACACATATATATATATATATATATATATAATACATATGCATATATGCATTGTTGCTTGTGTATGGGTGTCGGTGTGGGTGGGTGTGTGCATGTTCACATTCTCATATATTTCTGTTTAGTGCTAAATTCTTCAGATATTCTGTCACTTCAAAGCCTCATTCTAGGAGAAATTGACTGTATTTCTTAAACTCCATTGTTACTCAAAGCTCTTCAAGTTGTCTTGTGATTTTTTTCAATACCTCCAATGACCTTTAAAATTGTTATCTTGCCATACCATTCCTTTTTAAGAATGTTTATGATTGAAATTTCATGGATACAGCCTCATTTTCATATATTGAAGGGTGTTTCTCAGAGAAGGCATAATGTTTCTTTGGGTTTACAGTATTTTTTCCATATCTTCTGCAATATTCTGATGTTTGAGTGCTGATGATATAATGGTGCCGTTTTGTTGTAAAATGAAGTTCTTTTGCAAATGGTTCATGTCACATTAATCTGTGGATATAAAGGTGAATATTTATAATGTGATTATAAATAATACAGGTTGGATAAATTGGCCACTGCACATTGTTTTCCAAGATTGGTTATTTCACTGTCTGTGGATATTTGGCTAGGTTATTAGTGTATGGCATAGTTAATTTCCTGACCATATAAAACTACTGACTATTATGGACATTACAATCAATCATGACCAATTCATGTGTGGCTTTGAATCACTAAACCTCTATTACTGTGGTGAGGGCTATGATTTGTCTAATGATGACACTTGTGGGAAGTGGTAACATGTTGAAGATTACCTACAGGTTTTATAGCATCCTTATCTTATTGTTCACTCAGACATTGCTTGGTGGTAAGGTATAGATCAAATATAAAAATAAGAGACATAGGGACTCTCTTTCCTACATCAATATTTTAAGAAATTATAAAATCAGCCTTATTGGAAGTGAAAATAAGTGTGAATATTTTGTTTGTAGCTTGCCTGTCTTGCCTATAATGTAGAACATAGTAGAGAGTTATTTCACTACCCGTGGCTCAAATCAAAATAATGCTTATCCTTTTCCATTACCTAATATTTTAGAGAGAAAAAACATTGAAACGTTAGGAAAATCAGAGACAATCATCATGTTTGTGGTAAAAATTGATTTCTCAAATTAATAGAACAAATATTCTTGTGGACAATGGGTTATTTTTTATTTTAAGTTCAAATATGCCTAGGTCTTAGGATGGTCTACTCAGTAACATAATTTTTTGATATTATGAGCTTCTCAGCTTATTTCTAGAATACAAAGGTGTAAATCCCTGTGAATTGCTTTGGTATACACTCCCAGGTATCAGAGGATACCAAGATTTCATTAGAGATGCATGGCCTACATAGCCCCAATTTGACAAGATGGTATTTAGAACAGAGGAAGAATTAGCTACACTGATCTATTGTTTAACTCCCTATGGTTTTCTGAAATAATCATCTTTTAAAATGAGAAGTTTCTTTATGAGTGGAGAAGACTAAATTTAGCTTATTCAAACTGAATAATTGATGTTGTCGTTATATTGGATTCTTATTTTAAAACAAATCAATTATTTTTGTAGTCTAGTCATTTTAATAGATAAAATGTTTCGAATCCAGTGTGAAAGCTCATGCTCATAATCATAGTGTTTATAATCAGAGGTACAGCTGTGTAGAAAATGTATGCAGCAGCGGTACCTTTAACTGGCAGGTTGAAATAAAAATCAGTAATGCCAAGACAGACAAGGACACTTCCTGCTAGATGGGCAGAACTCATTTCCAAGCAACAAGATATATGCTCAGTCTTGCATGCACCACGGGGTATTTTTCTCTTTTTTCAAGGGGAATCAGAGTCTAAGTAAAATTGCATTTATGTAATCATTCTCATGTCATTGTCCCTGCTTGCTACAGCACACAGGGAGGAGGGGGTGATGCATTCAAGCTTGTATAAAAATCCTCCTGGTTACATCATGCTCTTGATTTACATAGGTAGCTTTAAAATCTCTAACTTGATTGGTCCTAAGCCTATTCATTTTGTGAATGCCCACACTCGACCAATCATAGGCTATGTGAGCTAGAATAAGTCTGTGAACACAGGTATTTTGTCAGTCAGTTTCCTGGCTAGAGTCCAGCTGTCAGCTGGTTCCAGGCTCTAGCTAGGAACTGACTAAAACCTATTTAGCAGTGAAGGGGGTGCCCTATTAAGGTGTGCCAGGGAACAGCAACAATGGAAATCCAGCATAGACAGGTACTTGCTAAAAGACACCCTTCTCTGAAAATATATCATTCCCAGAGCCTAAGGAGACTAAAGCCATCGTCATGGAGCCTGCGTTCATCTGTGCTAGGTCTTTTGAAAATGTCTGATTGTTTAGCTTGGGGGTTCTGTGGCATTGCCCACAGTCAGCATGGGGATGTCTCTGACTCTTGTTGCCTGCTCTTGGTACTTTTTTTCTCATCCTGTTTTGCCACATTCAGCCATGCTATAAAGATTTTTTTGTAGTGTTATTGCATCTTGTTATGCTGTGTCATGTGATATCAATTAGAAGCCTGCGCTTTTTGAAGAGAAAATGAGGAACTCATTTTCCAGAGGAGAGGGGAAGCAGGGAGGGTGGTGACTGAGAGGAGTGGAGGGAGAGGAGGTTGCACTTGGGATGTACTGTATGAGGGAAGTATAAATTTAAAAAATATACATCTTATTTTACCTTGGATTTTGACTTTTTTCTTCCATATGTATGATTCATCTCAGCCTTCAACATCTAATAGAGACAGGAGAAGTACTGCTCCTCTGACTCCCTTCACAGACATACTGTGAGGAGAACTACTATCTACATATAGATTTAATCTGGCAAGCTAAAATCTGAGAGGAAGGTCACAGTTTAAACATTGACTGACCAATTTTAGAGGGGGTATTCCATATAATGAAGACAGATTTGATTTCACATAATATATAATTCTGTTTTACCTTTCACCAACTTCTTTAACATCACAAAAATTCGAACCCACCAAAATTTGTACTTTATCTTTCTCTGTCTAATGAAAACATATACATTAAATTAATAATAATAATAACAATAAAAATATTTTTAAAAATAAGAATAAGACAAAATAAACGAACAGAAGAACTTAGCCAAAGAAAAGCAGAAAAGTTCAGACACAGGTTCACACAATTATAAATGGCACAACAACATAATACCATAAACCATTATCTACTACAAGCATGCCCACAGAAGGCATGTAAGCACCACCACCAACAACAACAAGAACCAAAAATAAAAGAATACAAAACAATGAGTGAGCATTACAAGAAAAAGACCCTCCAAAAATGCCCTGAGTAATTTTCTGTGTTCTATCAACTTCTAAGTTTTGGACTGTTAAGGGAAATTTCCATATGCGATGAAATTCCATTAGAGGAAACATAATTTTTCTTTTGCTTGCAGTCATCAATTGGCGACAGCTTGTGGTTTCGTGAGAGGCCATTGCTGAATTTCTCTTGCCTTAGAGCCAGTAATTATCTGGAGGCACAGAAGTGTGAAACTGGCATCAAGAGTATCACAGATTCTGTGTTCTAATCCATATTCCGTTTTTCCTGTTCAATATTGTTTCTGCTGGGTGAGAAATATATATGTTTACTCTTCCATGCCTGGATACTCTAGTTTGAGATCGGACAAGGTAAATTACCTGATCAAATCATATCTTTTTATTTTTTCTCTTGAAAATTTTATTTAATCACAACATATTCCAATTTGCTTTCTCTCTGCATCATTCTCTATACCCTTTCCCACACTTTTTCTTATCCTATTATTTCACTTTTTGCTTCTTATATGTATGTGTGATGTGAATACCATGAAAAGAACTTTCAACTTTTTTAAGAAGATGAGAAAATTATGGAGGAGACTAGTGGGATAGAGGGACATATAATCTAATATCATCTAGGAAAGGTCTCAAAACCTCCATTAGGTTTTTTGTTTGAATAAAATAACATGGACACCATGATATCACTATTACCGTGAACCTGAGAGGTAATTCCCTTAAATTTCTGCTTAGTGACTCAGCAGAATCATTTAATATTTTTATAAGTGTTTCTCTGCAAATTTTGTCAGGAGGGAGTTTAATTAATTGTGGATAATTAGATTTACCTTATCAATTATGTTTCAAATGACATTGAAATGGAAAACAAAAAGGTAGGTAAGGGCATTGCATTGGAAAGATTATGCTGAACTTACATTCACATGTTTATATAGCAAGAAATCACAAGCATCCATTACTATATACAATAGTAATTCAAATGATATAGTAGTTAATTGCATTAGTAATAGTGGATGTTATTTTTTAAAATTGTTGAAAATTAAATTATCATTTTTTAAAGAAATGGACAGGATACTCTAGCTTTTTCATTATGGTGTCTGGGTCTACAAAGGTCCCACCCACCATTTTTTCTTCATTGCCAGGGCTTTGGTCCTTCTACGGTAGTATAAGAAAATCCTTGATCTGTGTCCAATCTTTTTCCCTTTCTGAGAGATAATTTCTCCAATCTAGGTGGCACCATTTTGTTCTCCCAGAATGGGATTTCTAGTGAAATTTTCATTCCTCTGGTGTCCATTATTTCTCTACTCTTATATATTAAGTGGTTTCTGTATCTTTAGAGTGCCTTCATTTCTTCTATTAAAACTAATGTGAACTCATCTCATCTACTCATCTAGTCAGGTTACACTGTGTCTATAACTTTTATGACTTTTGTTTGTCCTTCAATTTTCTCACCGTAAAGCCTATTACCAGGATGGTAAGCTGTTACACTTTTATAATATATATTTGCAAATAAGGTTCCTGCAGTCTGCTATTTCATTCTCTGTATGTTCAAATCTTTATCGACAGTATCCAAAGCAGTGCCACGCACATACTTGGTTTTCAATAAAGAATGCTTGTGTTAGGCACCTTGAGTTCCTCTTATAAGACATATGATGATATCAAGGTGTGTCTGTAGGAGGTATATGCATATCACTATATATTTATCATGCCTTCTAGAAAGTGTTCAAACAGACCTGGTAATACTCTCCAACACTCAATGGAGGCTATAAAAGGAACATGCTATAGCCTTTTCACACCTGAGTCTTGTTATATAGCTCTATTTTAATTGTTCCTCAGTCCTTGTGCCACTGACCAGGGTTAAATGGCTGTGGAACACTTTATTACTTGTCCAAAATAGAAGTATATGGAAACCATAAGCCATGCTGTTGTGATACAGGAGGACAACCCACATCTAGGGTCTGTGACACTGATGAACACAGGCTACAAAGAGAAACCTAGCAGACTTTCTGTGGCATGTTTAGACAGGGTAGGGTAGAAACGTTCCAACAGCCTAGTCATTCATGGCCATGCTTCCATCCACAGCTCACACATTGCTGGCAGTGCACTCAGATTTCCTTCTGGATAAAATCCCCTGTCTTCTGTGTACTTCCATCAGGACCCCCTGTTCCTACCACTGAGAATAATTTTATTTCTCTATTCCTGTAGTATTTTTTCTTATTTTGTTATCTTTAATCTTTTCTTTATAATTCAGTCATTTTCTCCTCCCATTGTATTCGCCATCATTTCTGCATTCCATTCCTCCTCCCCTATCTTGAAGAAGATGTCCCACCATGCACACTCACTCCTGATAGACCTCCCCATTCCATAGCCCTCTAGAGTCTCATGGTTTAGCTGCTTTGTCTCTCATTGAGGCCATTTCAGACAGTCATTTTTTTTAAATAATGAAGGCTCATGAGAAGCAATAGCAGAGTTTATCCAATGGATGTCATAGGTCTACGAGCATCTCTATGTCCTCCTCTCATCAAAATCTACCAGATTATGCATGTGATGTTTGCCTACATACATGTACACACACACACACACACACACGTAGAAGAGTTTGGAGGAGTTGGGTGAATGCAGAAAAGTTCTAATTTAATTATATTTTCAAAATTGAAAGAAATAGCCTCCTCATATAAATATAGGCACTCATAAATACAAACATGCACATGCAAATTTGTGGGCTTGTATATGTACATGCACACATGCAGAAAGGGAAGACAATGTTGTTAAAGTCAGCATAAAAAAGTCATAGTATTGGCAGATGAGGATTTTAGGTCAAATTTTGGGAGGCATCTTTTACACATATAAAATATATATTTATATTTAATAAGATATTATGTAGAAAATAGGGCACCAGAGTAACAAGAGGAGTTTTTGTTGTCTGTATTTTACATGCATTCCTAGGTTAGTTCAGTATTCATTCAAGAACTGCATGTACAAAACCTCTATCATTCCCGAACATACATACACAGCATACACAAACACACATTTGTGTACAATATATGCATGCCCATATACACAAAGCATCAAAATATTTATCAAAGTACCCATAGATTAGTTATAAAAGGTATTTGAAAGATTTTAGATTACAAACACAAAATTTGCATGTTTATATTTAATATTTTAATATGAAGCAAACTAGGAATATTGGGAAGAAAAAGAAACTAATTCAGTATGCACTTCAAGTTCACTTTCAGGTCCAAGAGAGGCTAAAGCATACATAGAACAGAAGGATTATGAACATCTCAGCAGGGTGGGTCTAAATGGTTTTCCCTCCCACCATTTTATCTTCTTTGCCAGGTTTTTGGTCCCTCTAAGGTAGAGTGAGAAAATATTGGAACTGTGTCAAATCTTTTTCCCTTTCTGGCAGACAATTTCTCCAATCTATCTGACACATTTTAGTTCTCCAAGAATGGGATTTCTAGAGAATTTATCATTCCTCTGGTGTCCATTTTTTCAGTAATCTGAGAGATTAAGAGGCTCATGTCTCTTAGAGTAACTTCATTTTTTCTATTCAAACTAACATCACACCATCTCATCTACTCATCAAGTCAGCTTACACTGTGTCTATAACTTTTATGTCTTTTGATTTTCCCTCAATTTTCTCACTGTAAAGTCTATTGCCATGATGTTAAGCTGTTACACATTTAATAACAGTGTTAAATGGGTGTGGAAGAATTTAATTCTTTTTCAAAAGAGTAGTCTGCTAAAACCATGAGCCATGCTGTTGTGGAAAACTAGAAGGACAGCCCACATCCTTGGAATGAGACACTGATGAATACAGGCTACAGAGAGAGACCCAAGAGTCTTCTTGTGGTATACTCAGCCAGGGTACATGTAGACAAGCTAAAACAGCCTTGGCTTTGCTAGCAGTGCACTCAGATTTCCTTTTGTCTGTAATCTACTGACTTCTGTGGAGTAGCATCAGGACCCCATGTTCCTATCACTGAGAATATTTTTACTTCTCTATTCCTGTAGTAGTTTTCTTATCATTAATCTTTTTTTTTTTACAATTCAGTAATTTCCCCTCCCATTCTACCCTCCAACAGTTCTTCATTCCATTCCTCCTCCTCTGTTTTCAGAAGATTCCCTTATGCCCATCCAAGAGGCCTCCTAATCCCAGGAGCCTTTAGTATCTTAAGGGCTGGGTGAGTTGTCTCTCATTGAGGCCATATTAGGCAGTCTCTTTTTTCTAAATAATGAAGGCAACAGAGAAGCAATAGCAGAGTTTATCCTATGGATACCCTATATCTATGACCTCCTGTCAAAAAAAATTACCTGATTGTGCATATGAAGGATACACACATACTCATACACATATACTAACAATAACCCCAAAAGTATTTAATTTATAGAGAATTTAAAGGGATTTTTCCAAACTAGCTCTAAATGATTATTTATCCATCATGGGATAGTTCAGACACATTGAAAATATTGGCTGTACAGGGTTCAAAACAACATTTGGTTCTTTAATGCAAGCAGCACATTGCAGAGCTATCTAATGTAAATAAAGTTCTAATTGGGGTGATATTCTAATGTTAGTCTTGTAGGAAAGTGACACAGGCACATTGCAAAGATTAAGAAACACCCGTGCATTCCAGCCAAGAATCAAAATCCAAATGATCCAGACCAAACTGGTTTCTTTCCGGTTAAAAGCCAGGATGAAGATTCAAGCAGCCAGATACATGCTCAGCCTCCAGATGCCACTGGCTGCTTTATTAAATGTTCATTGTAGCCAGAGCCCAGATTAAATTATTCTTTATTGGTTTCCTTTCAATTCCTCTGCTTCTGCTGCAGCATAAGGGGAGAGGGGAGAGAGATGAAACAAGAACTTTGCTTTAAATCTCCCTAGATACAGAAGGGTTTTGATCTCTCTCTTGATTGGTCCTAGCGGCATTCTCCATATGAATGCACACACTCAGCCAATCATAGGCAAACTGAGCAAATAGAAGTCAGTGAACACACTGATTTTGCAAGTCAGGCTCCTTGCTGGGGTCTGGGTCTGAGCTGGATCCAGGCTCTAGCCAGGGCTTGACTGTATGCTGCTCATTAGAGAAGGGGGGCTGCTCCTGGGAGCTGCAGGAGACAGAGCCAATAGAAGTGTAGTGTAATAACTGTGGGCTGGCATATTGGGATTTCCCACAGTTATCGTTAGAGGAGTCATTCAGTGCCTGTTTTACCTGTTGGAAATTTATTTCTACATCTGTGCCTAGTGATGTTTCAGTTTTACACAGCCATCATTAAAATCATTCTTGAATTTATCTGAAATAAGAGCGATTCTTCTGAACTTTCTATATCTAACAGAGACTGGAGACTTGATCTTCTCACAATCGCTTCATGACATACTGTGTTACTAATTGCCATTTCATTACTTCTCTCCCTGGCAGCATGATCTCAGAAAGCGTTGAGATAAAATATTCGTTAAATGACTTCATTTTGGTGGTTCATTTTATTGTAATTTTATTTGATGCAATATATTATAATTTGCTTTTCTCCTTCTCACCCCTGCTAGATATTCTGTGCAAATTCACCCACCCAAATCTACACTCTTTCTCTTCCAGTCTTTCATTAGATGATAAAGAAACATATGATCTTCCTCCTGCTAATGCTATTCTAACTTCTGTTATTAGTAACCCAAAAAGCATAAAAAAAAATTACAAAAAAAACCTCAAGTAGCAAAGAAAAATAGATGATACTTAGTTGTGAGATACACATGTTAATATTCACAAAAAATACATAAAATTCACATAATCGAAAACAATAACGTATATGCCAGCAAACTGTCAGGTTCAAAAAAGCCCTGAGAGAGCTCTATGAGGCAAAATATCTCTAAGAATGAAATTCTGTTCATTTTGTGGGATCCATCTCCTGCTAAACCTTTCTTCAAGGAATTTTTATATGCAGTGAGAATCCATTGGAGGAAATTTTTTGTTGTTGTTCTCAGTTATCAATTTGGGAGAGCTTCAGATGTGCAGATGTGGTTTTTGCTGACATTCTCTAACCTGATACCTAATGTCCATTCTTAGAATTGGAAGAACTCTAACAGTGGATTCTTCTTTTCTTTCCATTCTTCTACAATCATTAAGTCTCACAGAGTATATTTTCTTTTTCTTTTTTTTTTCTTTTTTTTTAATTTTCTATGTTATATGTTTACATTCCAAAGGCTTTCCCACAGTTTTCCTTAGAGTAGTCATTCGGTGCCTTTTTTACCTGTTGGAAATTTATTTCTACATCTGTGACCAGTGATGTTTCAGTTTTACACAGCCATCATTAAAATCATTCTTGAATTTATCTGAAATAAGGGTGATTTTTCTTAACTTTCTATATCTCACAGAGACTGGAGAATGATTCTTCTCACAATCCCTTCATGACATACTATGCTAGTAATTGGCATTTCATTACTTCTCTCACTGGAAGCATGATCTTAGAAATCTTTGAGCTAAAATATTTGCTAAAAGACTTCATTTGGGTTGGTCCATTTTATTGTAATTTTATTTGATACAATATATTATGATTTGAGTTTCTCCTTCCCAAACCTGCTAGATATTCTGTGCTAATTCAGCCTCCCAAAACTGCACTCTTTCTTTTCCAGTCTTTTATTAGATGATAAGCAAACATGATCCTATTAGTGCTAATGCTACTATAACTACTGATATTAGCAATACAGAAGCATAAAAATTTAAATTACAAAAAAGAGAAGTAGAAAAAATAGATCATACTTAGTTGTGAGACAAACATGTTTATATTCACAAAATTTACAAGATCCCTCAATGAATTTTTAAATATTTTTTTGAATTTGTAATTTATCACTAACTAATTGATGAAATGCAAGGCTTCTGTGTAAGACTTCTCTGTTTTGTAGGGTCCTTTATGTATATAGCCTTACACATGTAGTCTTTGTGTCCTGTTTAAGAACTGCCACTTGACTTTTATCAATTTTCTGTCTAATATCATATCTAAACCTTGGTCAAATTATTACTGAGATCTGCTGAAAGGGCCTGGTTGTAAATATGGAGGTATTCCTTATCCTTCACTGTGTTGAAGTCCCAGTCTGCATGGGTTCCCTATAGGAACATGTGCCAGTTTCTTGACCTCTGTCTGTGATAAAAAGAACTTGTAAGAACTTTGGGGGGCTAGATATTTCCACTGGGTGTCATAAGGCACATGGAAGGGAGTGGTTGCTGCTTCTCAGTGGGCTGATTGCTGTAGGATAGTGTCAGTGAACACTTTTTCTTTATAACTGAGACAATATCTGTTCACAGAGGGAGTCAGCAGTTCACTTGACAAGAAAAATAACCATTTCCTGAACAAAATGAGTGACCAGGAATCTGCTGTAAGCTCGGGATGGATACATCCGTTTACTTGGAGCTTCTCCTATTTAGTCTGTCCAAGTATAGATTTCTGTTCTATGGGAACACACCTCTCAATTTAGAGAAATCCTGGTTAGGACCATAGTAGGACCCAGTATTAGACCTTCTAGGGTCCCTGGATGCCAGTGTACACTGTGCCTGCACTGGGTAGAGAGGTAGGGAAAGAGGGTAATAAGTCTTTTTGAGACATAAAACAGGGAGGAAAAGGGAGATGTTATTCTAACAGTGACATCCTCCTTTATTTATCCTGCTGTCATTAATAAGTCTCACAAAGCATATTTTTCAATCCAGGTTTGCATTGAAGCTGGTTTGAGCCAAATATATATCTTCCTCTTCTACTTCTGTCAATTCTATTATCTGAAATCTAATGAAGTAAAAAATAATCTATAGGCCTATAGAAAGAAACCGAGGGGGGAGGGGGAATGATTGGGGAATAGTTGGGGGGGAGAAGAACTATGGGAACTATGGTGGGTGGGAACTGGGAAAGGGGAAAGCCTTTGAAATGTAAACATAGAATATAGAAAATAAAAATAACTTAAAAAAAAAAAAAGAAAGAACATTTCTTCAAATGTATCCACTCATATATTTTTTGATTTTTGAGTGTATGATTTCACAAGGTCGTATATCATTTTCTTTCCATGCCTTCCATATACACATTCACACTCTGGTACATTAATGTCCTCCCTATTTGCTAACATACAACATGTATATATAGAAGAGAATCTAATTTAGTTACAACATTTATTCCTTTCCTTGCCCTTCATGTACTTCTACATACCCATTCTCCCTCTCCTTCACACACATAGCCTCCTTTTTCACTATACAATATTGCATATATATAATTAAATATATATTCTTAAATAAACCCTAGCATTGTGTGTAATACTGTTGCATCTTTCTTTCAGGGTTTATTTTTTAGACTTGTCATCTTCACTTAGTATATAGTGTCTGCTTATCTTCATCTGTTTCCACGAGTCACTACAGTAAGGTAAGTTGTTTATATTAATGCAGTTAAATTGCTGAGTGAAACTTGGAAATTGTAAACCATTTTTTATTTATTACATATCATTTCTGACTATTGTATGTTTTGTCAGTGGTTTTTAACCTTCGTACAGGCTTTTTTTTTTGAGACAAGGTTTTTCTGTGTAGCCCTGGCTGTCCTGGAACTCACTCTGTAGATCAGGCTGGCCTCGAACTCAGAAATCCACCTGCCTCTGCCTCTGCCTCTGCCTCTGCCTCCCAAGTGCTGGGATTAAAGGCATGTGCCACCACCGCCCGGCTGGTTTTTAACCTTCCTAATTCTGCAACATTTTGATAAAATTCCACATATTGTTTTCACCCTCAACCTCAAAATTACGTTTGTTTTCTTAAACTGTAATGTTTCTTCTATTATTAATTACAATTTAAATATTTGTGTTTTCTAATGTTCTCAGATAATCCCGGTAAAAGTTTCATTCAACGAAAAATGAGTCTCAAACTTCAGGTTGAGAACCTTTGTCTCATTGTAATTTTGTTTCCTGAGAAGTTACATTCTTGTGCCATATTTTGACATGAAAATGATGCAGCATTAGTAGTTGTGGTGAAGGGATACAAATTGGAGACAATTCAGGAAAGCTTAAACAACTAAAGAAGTGTTTTGGAACTTAGAGGTCTCAGTAAAAGAAATTTTTATATTTAAAATTTAATGGAATGATGCATTAATAAGAGAACATGGGAAAGCTGAAGTTATAAATAGAGATACTCACAGAGCTGATAATTAAATAGGAACAGAGAAATGCAGAGAGAAGGGGGGATACATCCCTTTTTTATCATACAAAACATATTTTGTAAAGCCTTTTCATTCTTCATCAGTTTGGAGAACACAAGCATGTTTCCAGGAGATCTCCAGGTAACTTTGGAAGTTTTGCTGTTCCTCTCTCCATAGGCATTTTTAGTAGGAGGCTCACTGGACATTCTCCAATATTGACCTGACTGGTTATAACAACTTATTACCCTAGGGATATATTCCACATTCAGGGTGTCTGAATGGATTACTTTGAGGAAGTTTAAGGAATCAGAACCTTAAGAATGTAGTCTACCCTGATATAGTCTCTTTTGTAGCATTGTTAACCTGATACCCAAGAATTAAGAATTCTCTGTTATTCAAATTGTGATTACAGTCCCTGAAATTTTAATAGTTCAAAGACAATTACTTTTTACCTGAATGCCTTTTTATTTATTCTTAATACAAATTTAATCTAAATTAACATTAAGATTTTGTTACCTTAGAACAATAAGCACTCCTAACTAATTCTTTCAAATGGAAAATCAAGGAAAATATTGTTTGTACTAATAATTATATAATTTTTATTGACAAGGACAGAAAAGTAGATATAAAGGTGTCTGAATATGGTTATTCTTACATAGATATATGAATCATTAAAAACCTAATACTCCTACAGATTCACTGTGGCAAATATACTTGTATATATCCCATCATATATTAGAAGTGCAATCAATGACAATTTCACGTAAGACATTACTATCTTGTAATTTTATATTATTTAATATTAAAAATTTTCATTCATTCATTTAATGGAGATTTATCATATCTAAAATTACACCACTAATCTCAAATTGAATTTCATGTCCCTCTTGTTTAATAATTTATGTATTATTCAAAATCATTGATTTTAATTAGTCTATCGCACATATACACATGAGGTAAATAAAAACAGAAGATTATTCAACAGTTTCAACAATTAAACAGAATAAGGGGGACTAGGTTTGAGAGAAAACATATGTAGTGAGGTAAAAATTATTTATGATAGTCTAGAAATGTTCATGTAAATGTCATGGTTAGTGATTAGTCTATACATGTTTCTATGCTTAATTCATCTTGATTTTTAATCATATCAGATATGTTACATGGCTACATTTGTGACGCCAATGTCAGCAGAAGTTTAGAAAGAGAGAAGTTGTTGGGAATCATTTGACTTGCTAATTGTGTCTTGAGTATTTAGGACTTCTGGGCTCATTAATATCCACTTATCAGTGATTGAATTTCATGCCAAGGGACTGAAAAGATTGGATCCAGTTTTGTAGATCCAGAACAGAGAAATGGTATATGGGGTTGATTGGGGAATAGCTGGGGGGGGGAGAGGACTTATGAGACATATGGTGGGGGGGACTGGGAAAGGGGAAAGACTATGGAATGTAAACATTGAATATAGAAAATAAAATTTAAAACAAGATAATGCCCTATAACTCCTAGCTACAGTCATATCTTACAGAAATAGTTTACAGTTAATATTTCCTTCTCTCTAATGATTCTAATCTTATATTTACAAGAAACTAGCCAGCACACAAATGGAACTCTTGTGCCAGTTGCTGGAACACCAACCCTGTCACAGGGTGCCAAGCCTCAGCTGCGCTACAAAACCTCTCCAAGTCTTCAAACACCTCATCACCTGAGCCACATTTATACACCAACTTTGGCTACCAGCATGATCAACACTGGAAAACAACATCTTTGTGGTAATATCAGGGCATAATTACTAGAATATGTAAGCTCAATATGTTGATCTTTTCTTAATCACAACCTATTCTTCAGCCCCAACTTCCTGGCATCCATTGTCCCAGCTAAAAGTTTTGGCAGTGTGTCTCCCACTCTCCTGTCCGATTTTCTCTGTTTGAATGTGTGTGTCGGAACATCTGGGAATTCTCAAATATTAGGGATGTGAGAAGTTTCCAGAAAAAAATGTGGGTGAATCTAGCTGAAATTCCCAACAGTGGGAAGAAGAAATCTAAACTAACCACATCTAGTATGCATTTAGAGATAGACATAACACCTATTTGAGCCATGGTGACACCCACACATCTTCAAACCTGTTCCTGTCTAAACGAAATGGTAGAAATAAAATGGATCAGAGACTGAAAGAAAGGCCCAACTTGGTATCCATCCCATGGTCAGGCACGAAACCCAGACACTATTACTGATGACATTTTGAACTTACAGACAGGAACCTAGCATGGCTCTTCTCTTAGAGGTGCTAACAGGAGGTGTCTGAGACAGAAGCAGATACTTACAGCCAACCATTGCACTGTCAGGGACGCCCTATGAAAGACTTAGGTGATATTGTGAAGAAGCTGTAGAGGCTTGATATAAACAAGCCTATTACTAACAAAGAGCCCCTCAGAGCTTTCAGAGACTAAACTGACAACCAAAGAGCATGCATGGGCTGGTGCATGGTCCCTGTTTCATATGTAGCAGAGACATATGCTTTGTCTGGACTCAGAGGGAGAAGATGTGCTTAATTATGTAAAAATGCAGTACCCCCCAAAAGGGGGATGCTTGCAGAGTGAGGAGTGGGTATGTGTGTGTAACAACATCTCTGTCAATAAGGGGAAGGAACATGTTGTATAGAACTTGTGGAGCAGAGACCAGGGATGGGAGAAACATTTAAAATGTAAATAAATAAACTAATAATAAAAAGAAAATAGATCATTTTCTCATATATTTAATATGATATAGTCTCATATATCAGAATATCCTAATTATTGTTTCTTAGTTCTCTTATATATACCAGAAAATATACCATGTATCACAATTACATCACATTGTGCATTGCCAATAAAAGAGAGATGGATTTGAATCGTGTTATGTATCTCAGACATATCAGGTTTATAACAGAGGAATTTTTAGATTATATTCTTGGTGTAGGGAAATCGTAGTGTAAATACAGGAAAAATACCAGTTAACAAGTCCTCTAGAGAAAAGTCTAGGCATCAGATAAGATCCTCTAATATATTGTGAGCACACATTGAAGATGATATGCCCCCAAAAGTCAAGGCTACTACTTTACTATTCATAACTATTCTGTATCCCTACCATATTTATATTCAGTTAGAACATTAATTTCTGTCTTATAAGGCTTTGGAAATGAATGACATCCAGCCTAGCCCACATTCCTGTCTTCTGTGTCATAGTAGCATAATAGATGTAGGGCACTTCAGTTTTATGGACAGAGATTAAAGATAGTTTCTTTTTATAATGACTCTGAAACTGGAGAATCAAAGTCACAATCCTCCCTTGATTTATGGAGGTTTATCCTGTCCAGAGGATTTTTATTATCAATCAATCAAAGTAAATATCTACTTTATTTAATTGATACATTAAAACCCAACCTTATAAGCAATGTTTCTTTATCATTAAAGCAGATTTTTTTTTACCCATACTAGGAACAGTGACTCATTTTTTTTAAATCATTTTGATAAACCTGATACAACCTGGATATATTTTTGGAAACGACTCTCACTTATCTAATTATGCATTTCAGGTTGGTCTGTGGAAAAGATTTGATTGTCTCATTAATTAATGCTTGTTTTTGCTGAATAATTCTGTGTCTATATGGTTTTGGCAGTTTACATTATGAAGATATTGCAACAATCCATAGTTAAATATGTGATGTGTCATAACTCACAACTTTGTCATTGCACTAGTTGTGATGAAAGTGAGGATGCATTGTATACTTGAACTAAACAACTTACTATTCTATGCATGGAACTATTTGACAAGAGATCACTATAGGTGATTTTGTACATATCATTTGAGAGGAAGCTGTGCTTGGACAGTATTGCATGAAGTGGAAATCTTTGCCACAATATCCAGTCTCACATGAGAAAGGATTTGATAATTCCACAAGTCTGAGGCAGTGAGTTCCTAGAGATGACTGTTGTTCCCATGTCTAAGTAAACACATTTGTTGTGTGTAGTTTCAATAAACACCCTACAGCCTTTCCTGGGAGCATATCCTGTGTTTTTACCCCTATTGATATAGCTCTGAGATTGGCTGTCACCAGACCAACTCCAGGCTTGTCCTGGAGCTGCTGTCCTCACCCTGGCAGCTCTCCACTCATTCATCCTGGATTAGCTTCTCCAAGCCAACATCACTGACCAGTCTACCCACTCTACTAACCTTTGCTCTGCTGATGAAAAACACTCAGATAGCTTTATTATTTTAGAATTTGCATTCTAGCACATATTGCTAGGTACAGAATCTCCTGTCATAAACTTATCAGTTAACCTGTATCAGCTAGGTTCTGCCAACATCGTCTGATCCTGTCTGACGTGGAGGCTGTAGGCTCTAACTGGCCTGATGCCTTACATGCCTCGGTTTCCTACTCATCCCAATCAATGTATGGCAGCAAAAGCCTCTTCACTTTCCCTGAATCTCATTTTTCCTCCTGAGACCTGGAAGTACCACTTGTCCCTTCTACCCAGCATCTGGCTACAGGCTTTCTTTATTAACCAAATCAAGAACCACTTAGTGAACCAGACTCAGCACATCCCCCTATGCTCATTTTTGTAAAGTCGTTGGATCTCCACTAATTTTTAACATTTTGTTTTGCTGTACTTAGGCTTTCATATTTATCAAACTGTTTCTTTGCATTTGCAGGGTGTAAACCATCCCACATGATTGAACATATGATAATACATAGAAATGGGGGCTATAACTTTGTATTATTGTATTCCTTACTGTTTAACATATTAATTTTTGATATATCATGTCTACTTTACCTTCCTTCTTTTGAAATCATCTCCATGTTCTTCTCCTTTTTCACTTATAATATATGTCCTCTTCTTATTGTTTGATATTTTGTGTAAGCACACATATAAGCACACACACAGAAGCACTCATACAGGCACACTCGAATGCTTGTATATACACACACACTCACACATAAGCTCATAAATACAAATATCAACAATATGTATTATGTGAGTTAAGAAAAAGCCAATTGTGCCATGTTATCCATTTCTCCGTAAATTTGAGAAACTTTTAAAAAGAACTTTTTAATACTTTTAGGATTTTATTTTTCCAGACCAACCTCCCAGAAGTCCTTATCCCATTTCCCCTTCTACCTGTCTCAAAGACAATATTCCCTTTCCCAGATCCTAGGTGCCTCAAGTCTCTATGGGGTTTGGTGCAACTTCTCTCACTGAGGACACACAAGTCCTCTTCAGTGTATGTTTTGGAGGCCTCATATCAGCTAGTGTGTGATGCATGGTTGGTGGCTCAGTGTTGGGGTGAGATCTCAGGGCTCTGTGTTAGTTGAGACTGCTGGTCTTCCTAAAGGGTCACCATCATACTCAGTTTCTTTGACCCTTTCCCTAATTCAATCACAGGGGTCCCCAACGTCAGTTCATTTCATGGGTGTAAGTATCTGTATCTATCTCAGTCAGCTGCTTTTTGGTCCTCTAGGAGGCCAGTCATGCCAGACTCTAATCTGTAAGCACAGAATAGCATCAGTAATAGTGTCAATCCTTGGGCCTCTAGTAGAGATGGGTCCCAATTTGGGCAATCACAGGACTACCTTTTCCTCAGGCTCTTCTCCAATTTTGTTCCTGCAGTTTTTCCAACAGGAACAATTCTGGGTGATAGTTTTTGGCTGTGGGATAGCTAACCTTGACATCCTGTCTTTTTACCAGATGTGAGCTCTGCAGTCTCACTCTCCCCAATGTATGGTATTTCATCTAAGGTCCCTACCTATTTGTCCTGAGACTCTCTCACCTCCCAGGTCTCTGGAATGTCTAGATGGTCCACACACTTTCCACCTGCCAGGGTTACATATTTCCATTCATTCTGCTGTCCCTCAGGATTTCTTTCCTGCCTCCTCCAAACAAGTAACTGGTCATGTTCCCTCCCCCTATACCCCACCCCTGCTCTCTCCCTTCTGCCACCCAGCCCCCTCCCCCTCCTGCCTCCACTGATTTCTTTTTTTCCTTCCAATGTGGGATTAAACTACCATCTCTTTAGCCCTATTACTTCTTATCTTTTTGAGTTCTGTGGATTTTATCCTAGATATTCTTTACTTTGGGGGCTAATATACACTCATTATAGAGTGGATATCATATATGTACTTTTGGGTCTGAGTTACTTTACCCAGGAGGAATACTATTCAGCTATTATGGAACAGGACATCATGAGTTTTGAGAAACATTTTATATAATATGTATATATAATTTTTAACATGTATTAAATGAAAATGAGTGAATGGTATTTTTAAGCCTTCAATCAATATAAATTAAGTAATTTTCTTTTTTTCTTTTCTATATTCTTTGTTTACCTTTCAAATGCTTTTCCCTTTCCCAGTTCCCCCATCCCCATAATTCCCTTAAGCCCTCTTCCCTCTGCCCATCCCCAATCACCCCCCTCCCAATTCTCTGTTCTGGTTATGCCCGAAAATGCTGTATCAAGCTTTCCAGGACCAGGGGCCTCTCCTTCCATCTTCTTGGGAATGATTTGGTATGTGAGTTGTATCTTTGGTATTCAGAGCTTCTAGGCTAAAATCCACTTATCAGTGACTGCATTCCATGTGTGTTCTTTTATGATTGGGTTACATCACTCAGGATCTTATTTTCCAGTTCCAACCATTTGCCTAAGAATTTAATTAATTCATTATTTTTAATTGCTGATTAGTATTCCATTGTTTATATATACCACATTTTCAATATGTATTCTTCCATTGAGGGACATCTGTTTTTTTTCCAGCTTCTGGCTATTATAAATAAGTCTGCTATGAACATAGTAGAGCATGTTTCCTTATTGACACATTGCCTGGGAATTCTCTGAGATGCCCAGGAGTGGCATAGCAAGGTCCTCCAGAAGTGTCATGCCAGTTTTCTGAGGAACCACTAGACTGATTTCCAGAATGGTTGTACCAGCTTGTAATCCCACCAGCAGAGGAGGAGTGTTTCTCTTTCTCTACATCCTCTCCAACATCTGCTGTCTCTTGAGTTTTTAATCTTAGCCATTAGAATTTGTAATATTATTAAATATATTTACCTATGAATTTAGGAGTTTCTCAATCTCTGATGGATCTTACTAATTATATGAAAATTATACACAGTTTAATTGAACTTAGTTAAAAAGTTCACTATATATTCATAAATATTTTATTTTTCCTGTTATATTTATTCAGGGTCTCTCTATGCTGGTTTTGATGATCTCAAACTCAGGCACTAAGGACTTACTTCTCTCCCAAGTTCTGGGAAGCTTTTCTTGGAAATACACTCAACACACCTAGGTTGTGGTATAGTACGCCATGGACATTTTTATTTCCTATTTAATTATTTATTTTGTGGAAATTTTTCTCTTTTGTTTTCAATTATTAGTTTCTTACATGTAAAATACAATTAAAACTTTAATGTTTTCTTTTATTTGCATATTTCTAATTCATATGTTTAAATCTGTGATGTAGTGAATGTCTTCTTGTTTCTGTTGAATAATGTTCGATTCAACAAGACATAGATTATGATTTTTGCCTTAGAAACACCTACTGTACATTTTCTTTACTAAATTCGCAGAATATTTTATCCAGTAAATGTCGTGTGACTTGGTAACCATTGTACCATTTTTCCCCTAGTTTTTGGAAAATTACTAATTCTTTTAGGAGGCTAGCTATTTTCATTCATTTATATTTACTATATTTGAGTAGTATAATTTTAAATACTTAAATCTATCAAATTCCAGTACTGATTCCTGTGAGCCTCCTCTGTCTCAGTTCTGTGTTTGATGATCCCCATTGAAGTCTCTCTCCCAGACTTCAACCACCGACCTTTCCCTAATTTGAATCACCATTCCCCTCCTCACTCCTTCTCCTTCCTAGATTCCGTCCTCTGTCCTCCTTCAATGTCCGTCTTATTTCCACATATGTGTGAGTTTATGCCTCCTGCCTTGTTCCCTCCATATTACATAGTTGCTTTGGGTTCTTTCTTTTTCTACAGAATTCAGATAATTTGATACGACTTGTTTATTCAACTCTGATAAAAGTAGAATTGGCTTGTGGATAGTCTAGAGTAGAGAGGACAGAGATTCCAGAGCTAGGGTGAGGTTAACTGTGTAGCTATATGAAAGCTATCATCTGTGCTGTGGAAAATAGTAACTGATTTGAATTTGAGGTTGGTACAAGAATCATGTAGATGAATCTATGAATGTTAAGTTTGGAAAGAGTAATGATTTTATACTTTGTCTTGGAAAAGAGTCATGTAACTGAAGAAAATTAGTGCAGATTAGAGAGGGAAATTTTACCTGGTTGTTTTTCCTTGTAAGAGAACAAGAAGAATGGGAAATGTCCTAGTAAGACATAGTATTAAGATGTGGATTCTTTGACATTGGCTGTGAGTTTAGCAGTGTTTTCTGTCTTGCTCTTTGGCAGATATGCTGGATTGATATATAACTGGTTTCTCCCTCAGAATGCCAAAACAATAACAGAATTCTTGGTGAGCGGCTACAGAAGCATCATGGTTGCTACTGTGGATACTGAAAAATATGTCTAATGGTGAGTTTTGGCCCTGAAAGTTATTTCTGTATAAGATAATAGATAACCATAGTAAACGCATGTGGGTATGAACATTTGATATTGGCATCCAATAGAGCAGGCATGTTGTAGAAAATGAGTAATTGAAATGTTAGTGTTATTTATAGATAGGGAAGATTAAAAGTATAAGTTTTTTTTTAAAAAAAATCTAATTCCTAGATAGACCAGCTGTATAGAATCATATCAAATACCCCCACATAGAATCCTATTGAAGTTCTGTACAATTAGTTTAGGTGTTTGAGGTAATTATCAGCAAATACAATTCAATGCTGAAATTCCCAGAGTTATAGACAACTTCAGCATTTCATAGCTTTACTTATTTTTGTAATTTTATGCATATAAATGCACATAATTAATGAAAAACTTATAACTGTCAGCAGTTTAATATTTCTCGATTATAGTCTGTGTGCATGCATTTGGGACTGAACTCTTAGTATAACCTGTCCTATCTAAGGGATTAACCATGGAGAAGAAACTACAGTAGTTCTTTTTATTAATTCTTCAATTTATTTTACAGTCCAGTCATTACTCCCCCTCCTGCTCTGCCCTCTGACTCCTCCTCATCCCATTTTCCAGTAGTTCTTAAGCTAGCAGCAGGACCTTTCAAGTTTCTTCTCTTCACTCTGGCATTTCAACTTAATGTCATACATATTCAGTCTGTATATATGCTTTTTGGGAGTTTATGGATCCAGCTCTGTCATGTATTTATTACACATTTTCACAGCAGAGATACTATACCTATAGACACAACTCTTTGTCATAACTTCCATCCTTTACCATGATATAATCCAACTTGACTGAATAGGAATATCATTAACAATTTACATGTTACTTTGACCTGAATAGTCTCTAATACCTAAAGAAAGTCAAATATCTAGGCATTTGAAGTTACATAATGAACCTTGGTAAAACCTGTGAATTTACCTAAGAGTTTGTAGCAGGCTTACATGCAACACTAACCTTTACCTAGCATGGTGATAGAAAGGACACTAAACATAATGCTGAAGTACATAGCAGACTCTTTGCAACTTTAATATTGTAAGGAATTCTAAAATCAATCAATGGGAAAATTCTTTACATGTGAATATTTTCACAGAAATTTGGTTTGTGTGGAATGTAAGACAGAGTCATCTGTTTTCTCGTTATCTCACTACATCTTAATGGCTCACAAAGATGGAATAGCTCGGTCCCTTTGGTATTTTCTAACATTTAGAAAACTCTAGTAGAATCTCAGTGGAAACTTCAGAAGTGTGGTAGGGAAGACTCGAGATTTACATAGAGAGGGATGTCTTTAGATTTTGGAAGTATATCAAAATGTTTATCATTCTTTTATTATCAAATATGCCTGAGGAGAATGTTGAAACACGCAGGAACACACTTACATTCAATGATAAGCATCTGCATTTAATTATGGATTAAGGAAATAAAAATCTATGGATAGTGTTGTGATTGTGCACTTTTAGAACATGGTTGCCAATAACAGATCTCTGAAATTTAGTGGTCAGCACAACCAGATTAGTTGGTGAATTTTAGTGAGGATCAATATCTAAAATTAGAAAGAAATGGTAGATATTTGAAACAAAATAGTTTTTGCTGAACATGATGACAAAATTGCACAGATAAGTTCTTAGCATTCAAGATTGTGTATGCAAGACATCTTCCAAATCAAGGCAGCAAAGCACTATCATATCATTATGATATTTAGTGGAGTGGAAACTAGGTTGATTCAGTTTTATTCAGACATGTTTGATTTTTAAAAGCTGTCAGAACCCCACAGATTAATGAACATATATGCATAAACATGATTTGCTAATCATGTAGTAAGAAGGATTTGATATAGGCCTCCAGAATTCTGTATTTTAATAGACATGTACTTTGTTTTGTTTTATTTTGTTTTTTTGTTTTGATTTTGTCAAAGCATGTATCTATTTTAAAGAGAAGTTTCTTTACAATGTGAGAAGACTAACTTATCCTTTGGTTTGAGCATTTATGTAAATTGTAGTTAAAGATTATGTTGGTTTACTATATCTGTGTTTGTAGTTTCTCATCCACAAACTGTGTTTAAGTACCACGGAGTTGTTACCTATGTTTCCAGTACTAAGCATGATCTCTTATTTTGACCAGGTCACATATGCAATTGCAGAGCTGTTTGTTATTGACCAGACATATGTGCCAATGTTTTACTGCTAGACTTAATTTATAGATTAGTGATTATATTTTAGTGTTTTCATAGCCATAATAGTTGGGTCAGATTATTGGTTTTCCTCCTCTTTTGGCAACATAAATAGACATGACTAATACATGTACAGAAATTTCCATATAGAACTGGTAGGCAACTTTGCATCAAATGTGTCAGAAAAATTTCAAGGCCTGATGTTCAGAATGTTTGCTATGATATTGGATCTTGTTGATAATATCAGATTGAGACTGAGCAAAAAGATTGACCAAAAATCAGCTGAAGAATATGATGGAAATTAACTTTCAAAAGAGAAAAAAGAAAGGCCATAAGGATTCAGCCCTACACAAACTATGATACTCAACCAAGGAAATCTGAAAAAGGGAGATGGTGGCTTTTTTAGAGAAGAGAGTACCAATTGGTTCTTTAGTAGCAAACATTCTCCTTTGAAGACACACAGAAGGACAAAACGGCAACCAACAAAGTGGGAAAAGATCTTCACCAACCCCACATCCGACAGAGGGCTAATATCCAATATATACAAAGAACTCAAGAAGTTAGACTGCAAAGAACCAAATAACCCTATCAAAAAATGGGGCACAGAGCTAAACAAAGAATTCTCACCAGAAGAAATTCGGATGGCCGAGAAACACCTTAAAAGATGTTCAACATCATTAGTCATCAGGGAAATGCAAATCAAAACAACCCTGAGATTCCACCTCACACCAGTCAGAATGGCTAAGATTAAAAACTCAAGAGACAACAAGTGCTGGCGAGGATGTGGAGAAAGAGGAACACTCCTCCACTGTTGGTGGGATTGCAAAATGGTAAAACCGCTCTGGAAATCAGTTTGGCGGTTCCTCAGAAAATTGGGCATGTTACTTCCAGAGGACCCTGGCATACCACTCCTGGGCATATACCCAGAGGATTCCCCTGCATGCAATAAGGACACATGCTCCACTATGTTTATAGCAGCCTTGTTTATAATAGCCAGAAATTGGAAGCAGCCCAAATATCCCTCAAAGGAGGAATGGATACAGAAAATGTGGTATATTTATACAATGGAATACTACACAGCAATTAAAAATAATGAATTCATGCAATTTGTAGGTAAATGGTTAGACCTGGAAAATATCATCCTGAGTGAATTAACCCAATTACAAAAGAATGCACCTGAAATGCAATCACTGATAAGTGGATATTAATGAGCCCAGAAGCCCTAAATACTCAAGACACAAATAGCAAGTCAAATGATTCCCAAGAAGAAGAAAGGAGAGGACCCTGGGCCTGTAAAGATTGCTTCCAGTTTAGTAAAGAAACCGAGGGGGGAGGGGGAATTATTGGGGAACAGATGGGGGGGAGAGGAACTATGGGAACTATGGTGGGTGGGAACTGGGAAAGGGGAAAGCCTTTGGAATGTAAACATAGAATATAGAAAATAAAATTAAAAAAAAAGAAAAAAAAAGAATACTTATGTACATATATATGTGTATATATATATATATATATATATATATATATATGTTAGACATATATGTGTCTAACAATGATTATTTTAAAAATGAGGCCATATAATTGAGTGAAAATACTATTATATAGAAGTGTTTGCAGGGAGAAAAGGAAGGCACAAGTGCAATTAAATTGCACTGTTAAAAATAAAAAAAGAAATATTTATTCCCCCACATACAGCCATTTATACACATGAACCCGCATACACATGTGTTCATGGACATGTGCATGTACATGTTCATGCCTACATAAGGGAGGATGGAGTTGTAGATATCAGCATAGATATTATTAGTAAGGATAAGTAGAGATTTTTGGTTAAGGACTGAAGCTTTAACGTACATAAAATATTTGTGTGTGTGTTAGAATGGAATATTTTAAGAAATTAAGGCACCAGAGACAGAATAGTAGAGTTTGTCCTTTGTAGTTTACCTGCATGCACACATTGCTTCACTTCATAGCAGAACTGCATGTGCACATGCTCATGACAACTCACACACACACACACACACACACACACACACACACACACAAGCTATGTATTCAATAATTTACAAAAATTAACGCACTAGAGAACTAATTTAAGAATTTAACCACTGGCAGTCATATAACCTTGAACAAAAGTGTAACCTCTCTACATTCAAAACACACGCACGCACACAAAATTGCTAATATATATACTTGTACTTTTCTAAAATACCTCTTAAATTATTTCTTGACAGTCATGCAACCTTGGGCACTACACTGCTCACTGGATGTATTTCCTGCCCAGGGGTCAAAATCAAAATTTCTTTCTTTAATGCAAATATCCATTGATGGAGCATCCTAATAGACATAAAGCTTTAATCCAATGTATAAGCTCGTGTATATAATCACAGGGCTTGGGAACACTGTCACAGACAGATTGCAAAGAGTTATCAGCACACTGAAATTTTAGCCCAGGGTCAGAACCAGAATGGTACACAACAAAATAGAAACTTTCTGGTTAATATCCAGGCTATAGTTCCAAGCAGCCAGGTACATGCTCATGCTCTAGGTACTGAATACCATTTTTTGTCTCTTGTCTATTGCATCCAGATTTTAGTCCATTTTGCTTTTAATTTCCTACCTTTGATGCAACATTTAGGAATAGTGAAGAGGTAGAAATAACCACAGCTTTGACAGAAATCACCCTAGTTATGATAGGTTATTGATGTCTATCCCTAGGTCTAACCTGTCTCTTGAATATTCCTACATCCATTTTCAGTTAGAATGTGCACACTCAGCTAATTGAAGCCTAACTCTTTTACTTGCTCTTTAGGCAATTTACAAACTTTTATTATTTGCTCTTGAGTATTAGTTATTGGCTTTTGAAACAAAATGCAATAAGTCTGTGAACACAGAATTTTTGCCAGACAGACTCCTAGCTGGAGCCCAGCCCTTGGCTGTATCCTGGTTATAGACAAGGCTGCATTACATTTATCTCAATAGAGAAGGAGGTCTGGTCCCAGGACCTGGAGGAGATAGAGGCAATAAAATTTTAGTGTGAATACTTAGGTGAAAGTAGGGAAGTGAGTCAGGATGTAAAGTGAATAAATAAATAAATTCCTGGATAAAACATGTTGTTACACTGTCCCATCATGCACCAGACCTCATACCTTCCTCTGTGTCAACAGTTTGCTGGCACTCTGTTTCAGAGGCTGATTCAAGGTCACAAGCACAGGTGGACTCATATATACATTTTTGTTGTTAACCAAACTGCTAGTATTCTCAAGTAAGTGTGCCAAAGCCTCACATCTCTCCTGTGTGTAAACAGACTTGTCTTAACCACCTACAAAGTATAATAGCATCTTCACCTTTTCTACTTTTTGACAACTTTTAATGATACCCAAATAGATGCTGATAAATTGAAATTTAGTAAGAATTCACTATATTATTTTTACAGTGATAACAGTCTGTATTTTCATATTTCACTCTTTAATATTTCAATTATCAGATGACTTATTGGAATCAATTTTAATTTAAGCTTAATTTTAAATTCAAATGTATATAAACTTTATGTTAACTTCGAAGAGTATACTGCTATACTAAGACACAGAAACTCCCATCTACGTGTGTGTGTGTGTGTGTGTGTGTGTGTGTGTGTGTGTCTGTGTGTCTGTGTGTGTCTGTGTTTGCTATCATAATGATTTCTTTGAAATGGAGTGTCAAAGGAAATATTTGATTGTATTAATGATGATATAATTTTCATTGACAGATTATACCATAGCAATAACACTGTGTATATAATTATGTTTAGGTACTCAAACATGTGTTTTATGGAAAAACCCATCAGCTCCTTCAGTTACACTATGAGGATCATCCTTTGCCAATTCTCATACAGATACAAAGCCAATCCTTAGGAAATGGGTCTGTGATGATTCTTCATTTCATAAAAGAATTGCCGTAGTAAAAAATATCTAGGTCATATTTCTTTAATAGCTAACATTAGTTTTTGTGCAAATATTGAGGACCTAATAATTAAACCATATAGTTTGGCACAAGAATTGATTAGAAAATAGAGTTGGTAATTTGGACAGACTTGAATATACTGGATTACTCATGGTAGCTTCATGTAGACTTCACATCACAGCAGGAAATGGGCCCTCTCCCCTCTTTCTTGCCTAACTCTGAACCTGTGTTGAATGTCGTAATAAGTGAATAGCCTATCTTCCTTCAGGTTAGGTTCATTTGTCTCCAATAGTCTTTGGCTATAAAACCTAGAATGGTGCATGAATATTCTCTTTGGTGAATCTATATTATGTGAATATATGTGTTGAATTATTTCTACTTGGAAGAATATTTCATGTACTAGGGGCACTGAATTCACTCCTACAATTAAAGAAATTCATAAACGTACTCGTTTGAAAAGTCCTTGCAACCCTGATTCATTTATGTAATAGTAATTAATGATTGTACTATTAGTGGCTGCTTGCACTGAGCTGCTACCAGTTATGGCAGAGAAGATCTAGGTCTGTAGCTCTCCCAATCCATCACCACAACTGGGTGGGGGTTTTGGCTTTTGATAAAGATGACTGAGCTCAACTCTAACCCCAATAAGCTCATTGATTCACTAAGCAGGAGTTTAGAGAAAACATTTCAAGTTTGTGATGCTGTGTTCAGAATACACAGAACTTTCCTGTCTCTCTAGGAAAAGATAAATAGCAAGAATGTCTGCCAAGTTTAAAGGCAAAATATTAAAATTATCTGACTTTTTGTGTTTATAAATTTATCCCTACAATTTCTTCTTCCAAATACTCTTATATGCTCCTTGATTTCAAATTAATGATCTATTTTTGCATAAATTTCAGTTACATGTATATAACTATATAAATGAGTGTGTGTGTGTTTCCAAATAAAAACTTGCAGATTTTTTCACCGTTATTTTTTTTATTTTTATGACTCACAATTTGGTATATACACACTTATTTTATATGTATTTCCCTTGGTACACTAAAGGATCTTTATGGAGTATATTATTAATTCACTGTCCATTAGCCTTATAGCTCCCCACCTTCTCCACCTAGTCTGTCCATCTCACCTACACTCTGCCCCTATCAAGTTCTACACCCCTTCTTTCTAGAAAAGTGAAGGCATCCCATGGACAAGAAGTCCTGGCATTTCAGCCTCAGCAAGATTAGTGCCATTGTCTTACAGTAAAGCTAGTTAAGGTACCCTATATAGGACAAAATAATTCAATTTCATTTTCTTTTAACTTTCTAGATGACATGTACTTTTTGCAGCAGTATTTGGTTTATTTTACATGAAAGTTAGATTTTATTATCATGAGTGTTGCTATTGACACGTCTCTAAACTTACTGGAAACTCAAAATGCCAATAGAGTATTACTTATATTTTAGAAGTGTATGTTTCTTAAATTGCTTGATATCCAGTATCCTCTTTTTCTTCCTCTATTGCCTGTACCCTTAAGAAATTATTTCTCTAACATCCTGTAGTAGTGTAGCAGTCTGTGGGATTTTTCAAGCTAGCTCCATCTACCAATGGTGACTTATAATATAACACCATTTTAATAAAATCTATGGGTGTACAGCATAGAAACCATTGCTTTATTAAAATTTTTGAAAATATAATATAAATGTCACATTTCTTCGTTTTTTTTTTGTTTTTCAAATTTTTACATATAAACCTCATTCACATTTAAAAGTATAAGCTAATTTTTTTCAGTGTTTGAAGTTACACATACATACATGTACACATACATGCACATTCCTGCACACACACAAACACACATATACCCAATACTAAATACTATAAACAACTATATGTAACTGACTAAAATCTTTGTAGCAGTGAAGGGGGACCCTATTAAGTTGTGCCTGGAAACAATGTTAATGAAAATTCAGCATAGGCAGGTACTTGGTAAAAGACACCACGCATTTTTGAAATATATTGTTCAAAGGGGCTTAGGAGCCTAAAGCCATAGTCATGTAGCCTGAATTCATCTGTGCTAGGTCCTTTGTAAGCTTCTGCTTGTTGAGCTCAGAGGTTCTATGCACTGCCCACAGTCAGCATGGGGATGTCTCTGAATCTTGTTGACTTCTCTTGGTACTTGTTTTCTCCTCCTGCTTTGTTGCACTCAGCCATGACATAAAGATTTTTTTGTAGTGTTATTGCATCTTGTTATGCTGTGTTTAGTTGATATCAATGGAAAGCCTGCTCTTTTATGAAGGGTAAAGCAGGAACACATTTCCCAGAGGAGAGGGGAAGCAGGGTGGGAGGTGACTGAAAGGAGGGGAGGTAGCACTTGGGATGCCCTTATGAGAGAAGTATAAATTTAAGAAAAGATACATCTTATTAACCCCTGTATTTCAGCTTTTTCTGCCATACTTATGATTCATCTCAGCCTTCAGCATCGAATAGAGACAGGAGAGGTGCTGCTCCTCTGACTCCCTTCACAGACCTATTGTGAGGAGCACTGCTATCTTCATGTAGATCTAATCTGGAAACCTTAAACTCTGAGAGGAAGTTCAGAGCTTAAACATTGACTGACTGATTTTATAGGGGGTATTCCTTATAATGAAGATAGATTTGATTTCACATAATATACAATTCTGTTTTACCTTTCTCCAACTTATTTAATATCATACAAATCCAACCCACCCTAATCTGCAGTTTTTCTTTCTCTGTCTAATGAAAACATAGACATTAATTTAATAATGATTATGATGATGATGATGATGATGATGATAAATATTTAAAAAAATCTGAATAGGAAAAAAAATAACCAAACAAATAAAAAATTAGCCAAAGAAAAAAAGAAAAATACAGGCACAGGTTCACACAAATATAAGTGGACCAACAACTGTATACCATATACCATCATTTAGTTAAGCATGCCCACAGAGTCCTTCCTATTCCTGGAACCTTTAGTATCTCAAGGGCTGGATGAGTTGTCTCTCATTGAGGCCATATCAGACAGGCATTTTTTTCTAAATAATGAAGGCAACAGAGAAGCAATAGCAGAGTTTATCCTATGGATACCCTATATCTATGACCATGTCTATGCCCTTGTCTCATCAAAAAGTACCTGAATGTGCATGTGATGTATACACACATATTCATACACAAATATATACAAACAATAACCCAAAGAAATATCTAAACTATGTAGAATTTAACACATTTGTTTTTTCCAAATTATTTCTAAATGATTAATTGTCCATCATGGGATAGTTCAGACACATTAAAAATATTGGCTCAACAGGGTTCAAAACAACATTTGTTTCTTTAATGCAAGCAGCACATTGCAGAGCTATCTAATGTAAATAAAGTTCTAATTGGGGTGATATTCTAATGATGGTTTTGTAGGAAAATGACACAGGCAGATTGCAAAGATTAAGAAGCACATGTGCATTCCAGCCAAGAATCAAAATCCAAATGATCCAGACCAAACTGGTTTCTTTCTGGTTAAAAGCCAGGATGAAGATTCAAGCAGCCAGATACATGCTCAGCCTCCAGATGCCACTGGCTGCTTTATTAAATGTTCATTGTAGCCAGAGCCCAGATTAAATTATTCTTTATCCTTTTGCATTCAATTCCTCTGCTTCTGCTGCAGCATACAGGGAGAGGGAAGAGAGATGAAACAAGAGCTTTGCTTTCAATCTCCCTAGATACAGAAGGGTTTTGATCTCCACCCATTGGTTTGAGATCTCTCTCTTGATTGGTCCTAGCGGCATTCTCCATATGAATGCACACACTCAGCCAATCATAGGCAAACTGAGCAAATAGAAGTCAGTGAACACAGTGATTTTGCAAGTCAGGCTCCTTGCTGGAGTCTGGGTCTTAGTGGATCCAGGCTCTAGCCAGGGCTTGACTGTATGCTGCTCAGTAGAGAAGGGGGGCTGCTCCTGGAAGCTGCAGGAGACAGAGCCAATAGAAGTGTAGTGTAATTACTGTGGTCTGGCATATTGGGATTTCCCACAGTTATCCTTAGAGGAGTCATTCAGTGCCTGTTTTACCTGTTGAAAATTTATTTCTACATTTGTGCCTAGTGATGTTTCAGTTTTACACAGCCATCATTAAAATCATTCTTAAATTTATCTGAAACAAGAGCGATTCTTCTGAACTTTCTATATCTAACATAGACTGGAGATTGACCTTTTCACAATCCCTTCATAACATACTGTGTTACTAATTGCCATTTCATTACTTCTTTCCCTGGCAGCATGATCTCAGAAAGCTTTGAGATAAAATATTTGCTAAAAAGACTTCATTTGGGTGGTTAATTTTATTGTAATTTTATTTGATACAATATATTATGATTTGCTTTTCTCCTTCCCACACCTGCTAGATATTCTGTGCAAATTCAGCCACCCAAATCTACACTCTTTCTCTTCCAGTCTTTCATTAGATGATAAACAAACATATGTTCCTCTTCCTACTAATGATACTCTAACTTCTGCTATTAGTAACCCAAAAAGCATAAAAAATAAAATTACAAAAAGAAAACTCAAGTAGCAAAGAAAAAGAGAGGATACTTAATTGTGAGATACATATGTTAATATTCACAAAAATTACATAAAATTCACATAACTGAAAACAATAACATATATGCCAGCAAACTGTCAGGTTCAAAAAAGCCCTGAGAGAGCTTTATGAGGCAAAATATCTCTAAGAATGAAATTTTGTGCATTTTGTGGGATCCATGTCCTGCTAAACCTTTCTTCAAGGAATCTTTATATTCAGTGAGAATCCACTGGAGGAATTTTTTTTGTTGCTCTTCTCAGTTATCAATTTGGGAGAACTTCAGATGTGCAGATGTGGTTTTTGCTGACATTCTCTAACCTGATACCTAATGTCCATTCTTAGAATTGGAAGAACTCTAACAGTGGATTCTTCTTTTCTTTCCATCCTTCTACAATCATTAAGTCTCACAGAGTATATTTTCTAAACCAGTTGTATATTACAACCGGTTTGTGGTGAATATATTTGGTTTGTCTTACTTTTCTGTGCCTTTTGTTAGCTGATATCTAATGAAGGAAAGAACCTAGCCGTATGCCCATAGAAAGAACATTTTTTCCAAACCATCCTCTCTCTTTTGATTTCCTTTCTCAACATCCTCCATACATATACACATTCACTGTCTTTGATATTCATGTCGTTCCATTCTGCTAATTTCTATAGCGTGAATACATACCCATTTATATTTTTACATATAGAGATTCCAGTTAGTATAATATTATTCATATGTTTCTTTTCTGGACTAATTATTAGACTTGTAATCCTCACTTAATAAACAGAGCTCACTTACATCTGTTTGTTTCCACCAAGCACATCAGTGAGGTAGATCATGCATGTTAATGCAGTTAAATTATATAGTCATTTTTGAAATTGTGAACAATTTCCCATCATACGTATTAAGTTTTTCCATATCTACTCTATATCCTGTCACTGAGAGTCACTTTTTATAATGCTGTAAGTCTTTAATGCATTCCTGATGTGGTGGTGACCATTAACTATACACTAATCTTCATTGCTAATTTAGAATTGTAGTTTGGCTACTGGCCCAATATGAGACACATCCCATGGTAGAGAACCAACCCCTGACACTATTAATGATACTCTGGTCTACTTACACTTTAAATATGGCTGAATCAGAAGGTGACTCAGGGAGCTACATACTTACTTTTTACTTAAGGACACTTGTGCTTTTCAGGAAAGCTCTCATCATTAACTATGAACACCTGCATTTATTTTTCCAATATAGAAAGAAATATTCAGCGATAGTATTATAGATGTGCAATCCCAGAACATGAAAGTCATTGTCAGATCTTTTAATATTACTGGTCAGTCAAACTTGGATATTTGATGAATTTTAGTGAGAGGGACTGTCTCAAATGAGCTAGAAGAGAGAGATATTTCAATCAAATATTGGTTGTTGAATTGCACAGATAAATTCCTAGCAGTTAGAGATATAAGTTGCATATACAATTCTTCTACCTGGACAAGGTAAAAACGATATATCCTCAGGGAATTGTTGAAGAACTTGTGGAGTTTCTGTAACACTGTCATTGCTGTTGCCATTTTAGTAATTGGTGAAGAATAGAAACACCATTATATTCAGTCATAGTTATCTGAGAAGCTACTTACAATCAATTGTGTAATTTTCCACATGTCTATGAACAAACAGTCAGTTCAAAATTGGTGTTATGAAGAATTGGACTCTGGGGCCCACAATCGCGTATTTTTTTAGATATCTGTTATGTATTTCCATCTTTTTTCAAAGAGAACCTTCTTGATGAAGAAGATTAAATTATTTTTTGTGAGCACAAACTATTATAAATAAAAAATTATATGTGTATAAATTTTGTAATTGTTGCTTCCCCTCCAGTGATTGTGAATTCACTAAGCTGAGTAGTTGATTACATTTACAATATCAAACACGATCTCCTTTCTGTTGCTCAGGTCATAAGTGTAACTGTTGAGCTGTGTGCAGTCTACAAGATATATTTGTGATCACTCTACCTTAATGGTTATTTTCCCTGCTAATAAGTGCTGTTTCTCAAATCAAGTATAACTGACTCGTATTGTAGGAGGTCTTCCTATTTTGGGAGTTTTCACAGACATGATAGTTAGATAAACAGATAGATAGATAGATAGATAGATAGATAGATAGATAGATTATCGATAGATATATAGGAAAATAGTAAATAGATGGATGATAAGTAGATAGGCAGATGATTAGTTAGATAAATAGATTGATGTACATATATTTCCATACCTCAAATGTGGCAGAAAAATATTAAGGTTCAAAATTTCAGGGAATTTGCTTTGCTTTTAGTAATATGATTGCAAATTAGCAACATGACAGAGTGAAAACTCACTTAGTATATATAACACACAGGAGCATGCCAAAGTAGACAAAGAAAAGCCCATAAGTACTCAATCGTACCCAAAGTAGAATTGCAATATGCAACTGAGAAAATCTGACAGAGGCCAGTGTTGTATTTCTCAGGGAAATGTACACCATTTGGTTGTCCAGTAACTGATATTCTGCTTTGAAAACCCACTTGTAGGTAGCATTGTGACTTACCAAGCTATGTTTCCAATATATCTGCATGTTTGTGTGTGTATATATATATATATATATATATATATATACATATACATGCATATGTGTGTGTGTGTGTGTATCTGTGTGCATGTATCTGTGTGTGTGCATGTGTGTGTAAACACATACATATGTGTGGAGGGTTGGAGGATTTGTTTGAAACAAAAACTGTTCCAATTAAATTATAATGTCAAAAATAGAAAAAATATCCTCCTCATACATGTTTGCACTCATAATTACAAGCAAATATGTACACATATGTGTGCCTGAATGCATAAATACTCACATGCACAAAGAGAAGACAATGTTGTTGAAGTCAGCATAGAACTGTGATAGTAGCATCAGGTGAGGATTTTAGGTCAAAATATGTGAGGTATCTTTTCACATATATAAAATGTTTATATTTATTTTAGCAAAATATTATTCAGTAATTATGGAACCAGAGAAAGAATAGGAGACTTTGTGCTCTGTATTGGTCTTGTAGTCCTAGGTCAGTTCACTCTTCATACCACAATTGAATGTACTCTAACTCAGTCACACACACACACACACACACACACATACACAAACAAATATGTGCATGCCAATACAAACATTTGTATAAAAATGTGCATGCAGATATACACAAAGCACCAATATAGTTCTCAAAGTTAGCATAGATTAGTTACTAAAGTTAGGGTAAAGAGATTAACATTTATTTAGTGTAGGAATATATGGGAGACAAACAGAGTAATGCAGTGTGCACTTCACTTCCATCTTCCAGGTCCACAACAGACTGCATTATACAGAGAAGAGCAGAATCATGAACAACTTAGCAAGCTGGGTAAGGTGTCATCCCACCTACCAGTGTCACATCAGTGCCAATGCTCCAGTCCCTAAAAGGTGATATGAGAAAATATTAGAACTGTATCCAATCTCCCTCTCTGGGAGATAATTTTTCCATGTGGCTAGATCCTATTGCTTTTCCTAGAATGGGATTTCTAGCAGAATTCTCATTCCTCTGGTATCCATTATTTCAGTATTAATAGATTAAGAGGCTTATGTCTCTTTAGAGTGCCTTCATTTATGTCATTTACACCAATTTAAAACCTTCTCATCTACTGACCAAATCAGCTAACTCTGTATTTATAAATGTTTTGACATTTGTTTTACCCTCATTTTCTCACTATAAATCTGAGAGCGAGGATGCTAAGATGTTAGAATTTAATCAGCTATTTTACAGTGAGACTTCTGCAGGCTGATATTTTATTTTGTGTGTGTTCAAATACTTCTCATTAGTAATGAGAAAAGAGACAGTCACATAGTAGGTTTTCAATAATCAATTTTTGAGGTAAGGAAGATTGGGATCCTTTAAGAAGACATATTATGTTATCAGGAAGCATCTGTGAGAGGCACGTGAATGTCACTAGTTATCATGCCTTCTAGAAAGAGTTCAAAGCAGAGCTGGTAATACACCCAACACCCAAGAAAGTCTCTGAAAGGCACATGCTAGATATAAGTCATTTCAGAGTCTTATCATATAACATTATTTTAGTTTATCCAAAGTCCCAGTGCAACGGTCCAGGGTTAAATGTGTGTGGAACACTTTATTACTGGTTCAAAAGCACAGTATGGTAAAACAGTAAGTCATGCTGTGGTGATGAAGGAGAAGGTCATCCCACATCCAGGGTCTGAGGCACAGAAGAGCCCATGCTAAAGAGGGAGACAAAAGAGACTTCCTTAGTCATGTATCAGGTTGGAACTGCACAGGGTTAGAGGCAGACCAGGTCCAACATCCTAGACATTCCTGGCCTTGCATCCATCCACATAGGAAGTTTTCTGGCAGTGTAGGCAGCTTTCCTTCTGTCCATAATGCCAGGGCTTCCTCTGGGGTAGTCTGTCGGCCACATGTTCCTACCCCATGGAATTATTTTTTGCTTCTCTGTTCCTTTAGTATTTTTAATTTTTTTCATTTTTGTCTTTAAACATTTTTATAATCCCAGTTGTTTTTTCTATCCCATTCTGCCCTCAGTTATTTCCCTATTCCATTCCCCATCCACGATCTCCAAGAAAATGAACTTGCCCCCACAAATCTCCCATACCCCATCAGCCCTCCCCATTCCCTGGGGCCTCAAGTCTCTGAAGGCTTAGGAGAGTCTCCTTCCCTTGAGGCCAGACCATGAAGTATGTGTTTTTAAATGAAGGCACCAGAGAAGTAAAGGCAGAGTTCATCCACTGGTGGCCATGTGTCCCTGAAAACTATATGTCCTGCTCACATTAAAAAATACGTGTGTGTGCATGATGTACATTCACACCATACACACACACACACACACACACACACACACACACACAAAGACACAAACACACACACACAATTCCCACACACAGGGGGGGAAGAGAGAGAGAGAGAGAGAGAGAGAGAGAGAGAGAGAGAGAGAGAGAGAGAGAGAGAGAGAGAGAGAGAGAGAGAGAGAGAGAGAGAGAGAGAGAGAGAGATGGGGGGAGGGAGGGAGGAAGAAGGAGAAAATAACAGAAAGAAGTATTAAATTAATATATATTTTATGTTAGGTTATAAAAATCTCTCTAAATGATTTCTTGGCCCT
The DNA here is from genome assembly GCA_964023405.1 of Apodemus agrarius. Taxonomy (NCBI): domain Eukaryota; kingdom Metazoa; phylum Chordata; class Mammalia; order Rodentia; family Muridae; genus Apodemus; species Apodemus agrarius. The sequence goes on along the minus strand of OZ030005.1, from coordinate 51,247,143 downwards.
CATGGCCATTTAGGATAATCGAGACACACTCAGTATCTTGCTTTAACAGAGTTGAAAATCAACATTTCATTCTTTAATGCAAGCTGCATGTTTCAGGGAACTCCAATAGAAAGAATGTTCTAATCAAGGCTGAAGACCTAAGTATGTAATAATTGCCCTGGAGGAGAATAACATAGCCATCTTGCCAAGATTAAGCATCAAGGTGCACTTTCCAGCCACGAATCAGGTTCAGATAAGAATGGTCTAGAACAAAATGGAATCTTCCCATTTAAAAGCCAGGATCTATTTCCAGGAGTAAAGATATATGCTCAGTCTCCTGGTGCCACAGGTTGTTTTTGTTTTTTGTTCCTTAGAGCCAAAACCAAGATTAAATTATATTGTATTCATTTCCTTTCATTTTCTCTGTTTCTGCTGCAGCACAAAAGGGAGAGGGGGGAGAAAAAAAGCAAGAGCTTTGCTTCAAATCTCCCTAGATACAGTGGATTTTTCAAAATCTCTATCCCTTGGCCTGATGTCTCGCTTTTGATTGGTCCTAGTACTTTCTTGAATGGACACACTTAACCAATCATAGGCAAACAGAGTTAATAGAAGTCCCTGAGCACAGGGATTTTTCAAGTCAGGTTCCTGGTTAGAGTCTGGGTCTGAGCTGGATCCAGGCTCTAGCCAGGGCTTGGCTACATGCTGCTCAGTATAGAAGGGGGACTGTTCCTGGAACTGCAGGAGACAGAGCCAATAGAAATATAGAGTAAGTACTGTGGTGTTTCATATCTGGATTTCCCACAGTTATACTGAGAGTCATTCAGTGCCGTTTCATTTGTTGGAAACTTATTTCTGCCTCTGAGACAACTGATATATATTTTTTACACAGTCATCAATCTTAAATTTATCTGAAAGAGATGATTCATCTTAATTTTCAATATCTAACAGAGACTGGAGGCTTGATGCTTCTCACACGCCCTTCCTGACCAACTATGTAAACAATTGCTATTTAATTATATCTCTCCCTGTCACCATGAATCTGAAAAATGGCAGAGCTAAAACATTTGCTAAGAATGATCTCATTTTGTGCTGTTCCATGTTTTTGTAGATTTATTTTATGTAATATCTTATTTGAGTTTCTCCTTCCCAGTCAAGTAAGATGCTAAGTGCCATTCAAACTTGCAATTCTGTTCTCTTTCTTTCTGTCTTTCATGAGAAGGTAATGTAAGAAGGTAATGTAACAGAAAAAATTACTGCTGCTGCTACTATTCTGACTACTGCTCCTGCTACTACTACTGATAATATTACCACCACCACCACCACCACCACCACCACCACCACCACCACCACCAGCACCACCACTACTACTACTACTACTACTACTACTACTACTACTACTACTATTACTACTACAACTACTGCTGTACCTTGTTTGTAAAAACGCAAAATGACCACCAAGAACCACAACCCACTGTAATCATTTCAGGGTCTTTATTCAAGCTTGAGCTTGGGCCAACAACTTTGATTGGACAGGAAAGAGAGTGAAACCCCAGATCTAAGTGATATGGGTTTATAAATGAAAAAACCTCAAGTGTTTTTTTAAGCCTTCACACTAAAAGAGATGGTAAAGGAATCTCATCCTGAAAATCTGAAGTTTGTTCAGACAGTGGGGCAGAACTATGAGACCAGAAAGGGACTTTTCCAACTTGAGAAAATAACTTGTGCTATCAGAACCTGTTGTATTTTAAAACTGGCTACTAGTTTCTGAGAACACTTAATTTTTCTTTGTCATAGTCCAAGCATGGGCTATTATCATGTTAAGGGTATTCTGTTTCTTTTAAGGGTAGAAACCGTCTGTACAGGAGAATGTTGGTTGCTAATCAAAAGTGGATGTGAGTTTCAGTGAGGCTGGCACATGCTGCTTTTTATGTCTTTTCCCAGGGCTGGCATTTGCCTCCCCCTGGGTGGGGGCAAACATCAGGTGGAGGGAGTGCTACCTGCTCTAGTCTTGCTCAGGTTCAGGAGAGTATAGGATTTGAAGCACAGGTTTCTCCTGCCTCTTCATTCTTCCCTCTGCTAGTAATGTTAGAGGCCCATCCTGGGCTCTCTAAAACCTGGATTGCATATAATAACAGGTTGATACTGGGGTTCCATATAGGGCTGCCTTTAAGCTATTGTAATTGTTTTGTTGTAACATCAGTGCATCTATTTCAGTGCCAACTCTGGCTAGTCCTGTAGGCTAAGCCTAAGAAGATAGGAGGGAATCATCTGTTTCCCTTTTCTGTCTTATAAGTTTGCTTTTAATGTGTCCTACCAGAGTTCTCAGCACTGTATCTTCTGAATAGTACGTTTTTGGTGGCAATGACTGGAAGAAAATGTAAACTCCTTTGGGTAGAGGAATTAAGGACCTCTCTATGTACACATGGGGTCAGTCCCTTTGAACAATCCGACCATGTCTCTTTAGGGGAAACAATCTATTTGGAATGAATGGTGGGTATTGATCAATTGTAAAGTGTCTAGGTGAGGAGGGATCTTCCCCAGGTTGTTACCTTTTTTCTGGATATGGTCTGTAGTGTTAAAACCAGACCTACTTCTGGCCATCTATATGCAGTGTTTCAGATCATTTATATTAACTTAACTTATTTATAAAAGGGGGTTCTAGCATTATAACATAAGAAACAAGAGTTGGTAAGTTTTGGACAGATTGATAAGTGTCAGGCCATGAGTTATCATCAGCTGACACAAATCAAAAGTCACATCTGAGAACCAGGGTGTCCCAAGTGTTATTTTTGTATAGGCTAGTTGTGCTTGATAGTCAGTCTTAGGATTTTCAATTATCCAGGTAATGGTTAGGTTGATGTGAGTTAGGGGCTGTAATGCAAATAGTTAACAAAAACTGTAGGTTCAGGACAGGGTTAATTTAAATTTAAGAGGATTGGTATAATTTTGAACTTTTTATTTTATCAGTGACTATGGAATATGGTGATCTTCCTCTGTGGAGAGTGGATCATCTCTTTTTCTGTCTACTTTACAGGCAGTCAGCCTTTCCAGCAGAATGATGAAAGGTCTTTTCCATCTGGTCTCTAGAAAATCCCTGTGAAACTTCTTCATGTAGATCCAGTCTTTTCGTTGAAAGTTGTGTGGTTCTGGAACTGCGTCTCTTATTGTGGGCACCCGGTTTAGGCTAAACATACTCATGAGTCCACTGGGTTGCTCTGGCATTAGCTCTAAGTTTATTAACTTCTAATTCTGCAATAGCTGTCTACTGAAGGTTAGGTGCCATGGGAGCAGGGACACAGTGCATGATTTTCAAGGGGGTTAGTGTCATCTGGCAAGGAGAATTCCTCATCTAATACAGGGCAAATGGAAAGAGCATCATCTAGTCTACCAGTTTCCAAAGCTAATTTATTTAAGGTATATTTTCTTTTCTTTTTATTTCTTTTTTAAAATTTATTTGATATAGTCTTAATTTACATTTCATATGATTTCCCCTTTCCAGGCACCCCCTTTTTGAAAGTCCCATATGCCTTCATCCTTCCCCCTCTCCCCCCATCTGTCCCTTCCCTCTGACCTGTTCTGGGATTTCCCTACATTGCTGCATTAAGCCTTTCCAGAACAGGAGCTATTCCTTCCTTCTTCTTGGATATCATTTGATATGTGGATTTTGTTTTAGGTATTCCAGTTTTCTAGGCTAATATCTGCTTTTCAGTGAGTGCCTACTATGAGTGTTCTTTTGAGACTGGGTTACCTCATTTAGGATGATGTTTTCTAGCTGCATTCATTTCTCTAAGAATTTTATGAATTCGTTGTTTCTAATGGCTGAATAGTACTCCATTGTGAATATATACCATATTTTCGGTATCCATTCCTCCATTGAGGGATGTCTGGGTTCTCTCCAGCTTCTGGCTATTGTATATAGGGCTTCTATGAACATAGTGGAACAATTATCCTTATTACATTCTGGAGAATCCTCTGGGTATATGTGTTAAAGTTATTGTCTTTGCCTTTTGAGCTAAAGTGTCTTTAGGAAGAGACTGGGTCCGGATTACTTCCATTCCTGTAGATACTATTACCCCTGCATGACTCTCCTTCTGTCAGTAAACGAGGTCCACTATGTCTCTGACAGAGGAGAGTCTCTCTAGTGAGGTCAGATACTGTGTATCTGGGCCAGAATCTTGTCACATTGATGGAGTGTACAGTGTAAGTCAGGTTTGGGTAGGAGAGACAAAGGGTTGAGGAAAACAGGAAGCTGGAAATTAACTCAGTCAGGGGCGATTAGTAGAGTCTGATAATTAATCCTTTAGGCATTACTGAGCCTTCGATCAGAAGCGTTCTTGAGAACCCCTTTAATTGCAAGGGGGTAGTCACAATCAAATTACATCTCAAAGTAATTAATATTTATCTTTATTCAAAAGTGTTGTGGCTATAATAATATATGGGCAAGGTGGCCATCTTGTTGCCACTAGGTCTAGTTTCTGTAATAAACAATCATCTTTTCTTTTCTAAGGTCCTAGATTTTGTAAGACCCATTTAGTTACTCTTCTTTTAGTAATCTATTGAAGCATATATATATTGGATCTGACTTTCACTAGATACCTCAATGAATTTTTAAATCTTTTTTTGAATTTGTAATTTATTTTAAATGTCTTGCACTAATTGATGAAATTCTCTGTTTTCTAGGGGCCTTTACGTATATTGCCTAACATGTAGCCTTTATGTCCCGTTTAAGAAATGCCACTGGACTTTTATCAATTTTCTGTCTAATATCATATCTAAACCTTGGTCAAATTATTATTGAGATCTGCTGAAAGGGCCTGGTTATAAAAATGGAGATATTCCTTATCCTTCACCGTGTTGAAGTCCCAGTCTCTGTGGGTTCCCTATAGGAACATGAGCCAGTTTGTTGTCCTCTGTCTGTGGTGAAAAGAACTTGTAAGAACTTTAGGTGTGTAGGCATCTGCACTGAATATCATAACGCACATGGAAGGGAGTGTTTGTTGCTTCTCAGTGGGCTGATTGTTGCAGGATAGTGTCAGTGAATACTTTTGCTTTATAACTCAGAGGCAATATCTGTTCAAACAGGGAGTCAGCACATCTCCTGGCAAGAAAAATAGCCATTTCTTGAACTAAATAAGTGATCAGGAATCTGTTGTATGCTCTGGATGTATATATCTGTTTACATGGTGCCTCTCCTATTTAGTCTGTCCAAGTATAGATTTCTGTTATGTGGGAACTCACCTCTAGATTTAGGGAAATCCTTGTTAGGACCATAGTAAGCCCCAGTAAGCCTTCTAAGGTCCCAGTATGCCAGTGTATACTGTGCCTGCACTGGACAGAGAGGTAGGGGAATTGGTTAATACGCCTGTGTGAGTCATAAAACAAGGAGGAAAAGGGGGATCACAAAATGAATGCTGGGAATTGAATATAGGGTCTCTGGAAGAGAGATTAGTACTGTCAACCTCTGAGCTATCTCTCTAACCTGGAATCTGATGTCACCAAGAAGGGTGGAGCCGGCTGGTGGTCTGGAGACAGCTTGGCTCATGTTGTTTCTTGTCACATTTGTGGCCTTTCCTGTTTAAAAAGAAGTGCCCTCAAGATAAAAAGGGTAGACTTCAAAACTATTTATTTTCCCCTGTTAGCAGTCTGTGGAAATAAAAGGTCCCCCTGTACTGGCTATTTAATATGAAAAAGATGGACACTCAATGTTGTAATAAGTGGTCCATAGCCCCAATGTCCTTATAATGAGTCAGAATACAATGAAGATGAGAAAAATTCTGTCCCATGGCATCTGTCATAATCCAATGTAAGTAAAGACCAAACCACAAAAGAACAAAGTAGACATGCACAAAATAATGTTTTGAAAACAAAAATGAATCCAAAGACATAGATTCACATATTCCTGATTTAAAAACTGAAAGCAACTGACAGTGCTCTCAGCTCCCAAAAAGATTTCTAAAGTTTGAGACTCACAGAATCACAGATTCACTCTTCAGGAACTGAAAGCAACTGACAGATGGTACCTCATCCACTTGGAGTCAGGAATCTGACTGCAGGGACTGTGGCCCTCTGTTGAAACTAGTGTGTGCTGATTTCCTTCTGTTCCCAAGGCTGTCATTTGGCCCCCTACCAGTGGGGCATTATCAGGGGGAGGGATGTGAACTGCTCTAGCTCAGTGCAGGGTCAGGAGAGTGTGGGATTTGATTTTTATTTTTAGGTTTCTTGTCTCTTCTCTATGACTACTGCTTCTACTTCTACTACTACTACTTCTCCTACTACTACTACTACTCTAACAATCATAGGTTAAAATATATAAATAATAAACAGAGAAAAACAAATAAAAGAAAAGTAACCAGAAGCAAAGTACAAGACACCTGGGGGTGACACACGTATGTTCACACTCAAGAAATTCCAAAAAAAAAAAACCCACAGTATCATAAACTGGAATATATAAGCAAGGAGACTGCCAGGTGAAAAAATGGCCACTAAAATCATTATGAGACAAAATTCCTCAATAAATGAAATTGTGTGCTTTATGTCTGAACCATCTACTTTTAAGCTCCGCCCTTTAGAAAAGTTCTTATATGCAGGGATACTCCACTGGAGGAAAAAAAATATATATGTATATATATATATATATATATATATATATATATATGTAAGTATGTATATTATTCCTGTAACTTATCAATTTAACAGAGTTTCAGTTTTTCTGATGGAGTCTTTTATTGACATTCTCTTCCCTGATATTCACCAATGCCATTCTTAGTGATTAAGTACTCTAACAGTGACATCCTCCTTTATTTATCCTGCTATCATTAATAAGTCTCACAGAGCATATTTTTCAATCCAGGTATAAACTGCAGCTGGATTGGGCCAAAGATATATATATACACACACACACACACACACACACAAACACACATATAGATAGATATAGATATACACTTTTCTTCTTCTTCTTCTTCTTCTTCTTCTTCTTCTTCTTCTTCTTCTTCTTCTTCCTCGTTTTCTTCTTTTTCTTACTCTTCTGTAAATTCTATTATCTGAAATCTAATGAAGGAAAAAATAATCTATAAGCCTATAGAAAGAACATTTCTTCAAATGTATCCACTCGTATACTTTTTGATTTTTGAGTTTATGATTTCACAAGATCATATATCATTTTGTTTCCATACCTTCCATATACACATTCACACTCTTGTATATTCTTGTCCTCTCTATTGGCTAACACATGACATATATATATATATATATATATATATATATATATATAATATGAACATTGTTGTCTTCACTTAGTTTACAGTGTGTGCTTGCACTATCTGTTTTCACCAGTCACTTCAATGAGGTAAGTACTCTTTGTTAATGCAGTTAAATTACATGCAATGTCTTTTGAAATTCTAAGCCATTTTCAACTTATTAAGTTATTTTCTCATATCTACTCTATTCCTGGTCACTGGTTCTCAAACTTTGTATTTAACCACTTATTGCATTTCCTTGTGTTATGGTGACTACTAACCATACAACAATCTTGATTGGTACTTTAAAACTATTGTTTAGCTTCTGTGCCAATGTGAGACACATCCCATGGTTGAGAGTCAACTCCTGAACTATTAATGATACTCAGCTATTTTTGCAGACAGAAGCCCAGAATAATAAATCCCTGGGAATCTTCACTGAGCAGTTTATGAATACATAAGCAATATTTTAGATCCTCACATAAGACAGAGCTTAGGACCCTTGCAAAAGTATAAGAGGAAGTGTTGAGGGAGACAGTGGTGTCGAGGACATCACAAGAAGACATAAGAATGCTACTAACCTGTATCCATGGGGACTCACAAAGACTGAACCTCCAACCAAAGAACATGCATAGATTGGGCCTACATTTCCTACATATTTTTGGCATATGTGCAGCCTTATCTTCACCTAGTTCTCCCAACAATATGAGCAGTGGCTGTTCATAATTGTTATTGCCTGCCTTTTGATCACTTTAACCTAGTAGGGCTTCCTTGTCAGTCTTCAGAGGGAGAGAACGCACTTAATCTTGCTACAACTTGAAGTGCCAGGCAGGTTGGTACACCTAGGGGCTTCCCCTTCTCTGTGGAGAAGTAAAGTGTTTAGTGTTGTAAGGGGAATTTATGTGGGTGTGACTTGGAGGTGAGGAGGGAAGGGAGACTGCAATCAGGATGTAAAGTTATTAAATAAATTATTTAAAAGAGAATATAATTTAGATACAAAATTTCTTCCTTTCCTTGCACTTCATACAGTTCTACAGTTACATTCTCCCTCTCCTTCACACACATAACCTCCTTTTTCTTTAAACAATATTGGATATATATACTTACATATATATTGTTAAATAAAAACCGTTCATTGTGTGTAATATTTGTTGCATTTTTCTTTCAGAGTTGATTGTTTAGACTTGTCATCTTCACATAGAATATAGTGTCTGCTTGTCTGCATCTGTTTCCACCGGTCACTACAGAGAGGTAAGTTGATTATATTAATGCAGTTAAATTGCTGAGTGAACCTTAGACATTGTAAACCATTTTTTTAATTTATTAGATATCATTTCTGACTACTGTAGGTTTTGTCAATGGCTTTTAACCTTCCTAATTCTGCAACATCTTGATAAAGTTCCACATATTGTCTTCACCCTCAACCTTAAAATTACTTTTATTTTCTTAAACTGTAATGTTTCTTCTATTATTAATTGCAATTTAAATATCTGTGTTTTCTAATATTCTCAGATAATCCCTGTAAAAGTTTCATTCAACCAAAAATGGGTCTCAAACTTCAAGTTGAGAACCTTTGCCTCATCGTAATTTTGTTCTCTGAGAAGTTCCATTCTTGTGTCATATGTTGAGATGAAAATGTTTCAGCATTAGTAGCTGTGGTCAAGGGACACAAATTGGAGACAATTCACAAAAGCTTAGTCAACGGAAGAAGTGTTTTGTAACTTAGAGATCTCAGTAGAAGAAATTCTTATGCTAAAAATTTAATGGAATGATGGATTAATAAGAGAACATAGGAAAGCTGAAGTTATAAATAGAGATACTCATAGAGCTGATAATTAAATAGGTACAGAGAAATGCAGAGAGAAGGGGGGTTACATCCCTTTTTTATTGTGCACAACATATTTTGAAAAGCCATCTCATTCTTCATCAGTTTGGAGTACACAAGCAGGTTTCCAGGAGTTCTCCCAGTAAGTGGAAGTTTTGCTGTTCCCTCCATAGACATTATTAGTTGGAGGCTCACCAGATAATCTCTGATATTAATCTGACTTTTTATAACAACTTTTTACACTAGGGATGTATCCCACAATCAGGGTGTCTGAATGGATTACTTTGAGGAAGCTTAAGGAATCAAAAAGAATGTAGTCTACCCTGATATAGTCTCTTTTGTAGCATTGTTAACCTGATATCCAAGAATTAGGAATTCTCTGTTATTCAAATTGTGATTACAGTCCCTGAAATTTTAAGGGGTTCAAAGATAATTACTTTTCATCTGAATCCATTTTTAATTATTCTTAATTTAAATTTAAATCAAAACTAACATTTGTATTTTGTTATCATAGAACAGTAAGCACGCCTAACTGGTTCTTTCAAAAGAAAGTCAAGGAAAATATTTTTTGTACTAATAATTACATATTTTTTGAAAGAGACAGAAAAGTAGACATAGAGGTGTCTGAATATAGTTATTGTTAATTACCCAGATATATGAATAATTAAAAACTTTCTACTCCTACAAATTCACCAGGGCAAATAAACTTGTATATATCACATCATAGATTTTAAGTGCAATCAATGAAAATTTCATACAAGACTTATTACTATTTTCCAATTTTATATTATTTAATGTTTAAAATTTTCATTCCTTCATTTAATGGAGATTTTTCATATCTATAATTACACCACTAATCTCAAATTTATTTTCATGTCCCTCTTGTTTCATAATTTATGTATTTTTCATAATCATTTATTTTAATTAGTCTATCACACATGTACACATGAAGTAAATAAAAACAGAAGATTATTCAACAGTTTCAACAATGAAACAGAAAAAGGGGGACTAGGTTTGAGAGAAAACATGTAGTATGGTAAAAATTATTTATGATAGTCTAGAAATTTTCATAAAATTGTCATGGGTTGTGATTAGTCTACATAAGTTTCTATGCTTAATTCATCTTGAATTTTAATCACATCAGTTATGTGACATGGCTATATTTGTGACATCCATGTCAGCTGAAATTTAGAAAGATGGAAATTGGTGTCTCCTGTTTCTATTTAGTCTATATCTGTGCTTTGCAAATGCGTATTTGGATTTGTTACCCTATACATTGTCCTAGGGTTACTGTTGCTGTGATTAAAATCCATAAGCAAAAGCACCCTGGGGGATAGTGTTTATTTGATTTACACTTCCATATAATTGTATGTCATAGAAATATATCAGGACAGAAACTCAATTTGTTCAAATACGGGCATACAGAACCTAATGCATAGACTATGGTGAAGTACTGCTTACTTCTTTTTCTGATAGCTTTGCTCAAAATGCTTTCTTAGGGAACCTATAACCACCAGCCCATAAATAGCGCCACCAACAAGGGTTGACTGTCACACACCAATCAATAATTAAGATAATGCCCTATACTTCCTAGCTACAGTCATATCTTAGAGAAATAGTTTACAGTTAATATTTCCTTCTCTCTAATGACTCTAACCTTGTATTTACAGGAAACTATCCAGCACACAAATGGAACTCTTGTGCCAGTTGCAGGAACAGCAACCCTGTCACAGGGTGCCAAGCCTCAGCTGCTCTACAAAACCTCTTCAAGTCTTCAACCACCTCATCACCTGAGCCACATTTATACTCCAAATTTGGCTGCCAGCATGACCAACACCGGAAAACAACATCTGTGTGGTAATCTCAGGGCATAATTACTAGAATATATAAGCTCAATGATGCTGGTCTTTTCTTAATCACAACCTATTCTTCAGCCCCAACTTCCCAGCATCCATTGTCCCAACTAAAATTTTGGTATAGTGTGTCTCCTAACCTCCTGCACCATTTTCTCTGTTTGGCTCTATGTGTGGGAACATCTGGGAATTCTCAAATATTAGGGATGTGAGAAGCTTCCAGAACACAATGTAGATGACCTTAGCTGAAATTCTTAACAGTGGGAAGAAGGAATCTAAAGTGACCACCTCTAGTATGCATAGAGAGATAGACATAGCACCAATTTGAGCCATGGTGCCACCCACCCATCTTCAAAACTGTTATTGTCTAAGGGAAATGGTGGGAATAAAATGGATCAGAGACTGAATGAAAAGTGCAGATTGTGATCCATACCATACTCGGGCACCAAATTCTGACACTATTATTGTTGACATGTTGAACTTACAGACAGAAATCTAACATGGCTGTCCTCTTAGAGGCACTACCAGAAGCTGCCTGAGACAGATGTAAATACTTACAGCCAACCATTGCACTGAAGTCACAGACCCCTATGGAAGACTTAGGTGATATTGTGAAGAAGCCATAGGGGACTGATAGGAAGAACAACTGTAACAAAGAGCCCCTCAGAGCTTTCAGAGTCTAAACCACCAACCAAACAGCATGCATGGGCTGGTGCATGGTCCCTGTTATATATGTAGCAGAGACATATGCTTTGTCTGGACTGAGAGGGAGAAGATGTGCTTAATTATGTAAAAATGTAGTACCCCAGAAAATGGGGCTGATAGCAGAGTGAGGAATGGGTTTGTGGGTAGGTAAGACCATCTCAGTCGCAAAGGGGAGGAGACATGTGGTATAGATCTTGTGGAGCAGAGACCCGGGATGTGAGCAATATTTAAAATGTAAATAAATAAACTAATAATAAAAATAAAATAGATCATTTTCTTAAATATTTTAAATAATGTAGTCTCCTATATCATAATAACCTAATTATTGTTTCTTCTCTCTTAGTTATCTTATATATACCAGAAAATATAACATGTATCAGAATTACATCACATTGTGCATTGCCAATCCAAGAGAGATGGATTTGAATCTTCAGTTATGTATCTCAGATGCATCAGGTTTGTAACAGAGGAATTATTATATTATATTATTGGTGTAGGGAAATCATAGTGTAAATACAGGAAAAAAATACCAGATAACAAGTCCTCTAGAGAAAAGTCTAGGCATCAGTTAAGATCCTCTAATATATTGTGATCATACATTGAAGCTGATATGCCCCCAAAAGTCAAGGCTACTACTTTAATATTCATAACTATGCTGTATCTCTACCATATTTATATTCAGTTAGAACATTAATTCCTGTCCTATACAGCTTTGGAAATGAATGACATCCAGCCTAGCCCACATTCCTGTCTTCTGTGTCGTGCCATAGTAGCACAATGGATGTAGGGCACTTCTGTTTTATGGAGAGAGCTTGAGGATAGTATTTTCTTCTAATGACTCTGAAACTGGAGAATCAAACTCACAATCCTCGCTTGATTTATGGAGGCTTATCCTGTCCAGAAGATTTTTATTGTCAATCAATCAAAGTAAATATCTACTTGATTTAATTGATACATTAAAACCCCCCATTATAAGGAATGTGTCTATCTTTAAAGCAGATTTTTTACCCATACTAGGAACAGAAACTCATTTTTTTTATCATTTTGATACAACCTGGTTATATTTTTGAAAATGACACTCAATTTACTAATTATGCATTTCAGGTTAGTGTGGGAAAGATTTGATTGTCTCCATAATTAATGTTTGTTTTTGCTGAATAATTCTGTGTCTAACTGTTTTTGACAAGTTACATTATGAAGACCTTGCAACAATCCTAGATAAATAAGTGGTAAGTCATATGTCACGACTTTGTCAATTCACTAGTTGTGATGAAAGTGAGTATACATTTTAATCTTGATCCAAACACCTTACTATTCTATGCATGGAACTAATTTTGACAAGAGATCACTATAGGTGATTTTGTACCATATCATTTGAGAGGAAGCTGTGCTTGGACAGTATTTCATGAAGTGGAAATCTTTGCCACCATATCCAGTTTCACATGAGAAAGGATTTGATAATTCCACAGGTCTGAGGCAGTGAGTTCCTAGAGATGACTGTTGTCCCCATGTCTAATTAAACACATTTGTTATGTGTAGTTTTAATAAACACCCTACAGCCTTTCCTGGGAGCATATCCTGTGTTTTTCCTCTCCTGATATAGCTCTGAGATTGGCTGTCACCAGACCCACTCCAGGCTTGTCCTGGAGCTGCAGTCCTCACCCTGTCTGCTCTCCACTCGTTCATCCTGGATTACCTTCTCCAAGCCAACATCACTGACCAGTCTTCCCACTCTACCCACCTTTGCTCTGCTGATGAAAAACATTCAGATAGCTTTATTATTTTAGAGTTTGCCTTCTAGCACAAATTGCTGAGTACAGAATCTCCTGACATAAACTTATCATTTAATCTGTATCATCTAGGTTCTGCCAACATCCTCTGATCGTGTCTAAGGTGGAGGCTGTAGGCTCTAACTGGCCCGACGCCTTACATGCCTCGGTTTCCTACTCATCCCAATCAATGTATGGCAGCAAAAGCCTCTTCACTTTCCCTGAATCTCATTTTTCCTCCTGGGACCTGGAATTACCACTTGTCCCTTCTACCCAGCATCTGGCTACAGGCTTTCTTTATTAACCAAATCAAGAACCACTTAATGAACCAGATTCAGCACATCCCCCTATGCTCATTTTTGTAAAGTCGTTGGATCTCCACTAATTTGTAACATTTTGTTTTGCTGTACTTAGGCTTTGATATTTATCAAACAGTTTCTTTGCATTTGCAGGCTGTAAACCATCCCATTTTGAACATATGATAATACAAAGAAATGGGGGCTATAACTTTGTATTATTGTATTCCTTACTGTTCAACATATTAATTTTTGATACATCATGTCTACATTACCTTCTTTTCAAATCATCTCCATTTTCTTCTCCTTTTTTACTTCTAAATATATGTCCTCTTCTTATTGTTTGATATTTTGTGTAAGCACACATATAAGCACACACACAGAAGCACTCATACAGGCACACTCGAATGCTTGTATATACACAAACACTCACACATAAGCTCATAAATACAAATATCAACAATATATATTTGGTGAGTGAAGAAAAACCAGTTTTGCCATGTTATCCATTTTTCAGTAGATTTGAGAAACTTTTAAAAAGAACTTTTTACTACTTTTAGGATTTTATTTTTTCCAGACCAACCTCCCAGTATTACTTATCCCATTTCCCCTTCTGCCTATCTCAAAGACGATATTCCCTCTCCCAGATCCTAGCTGCCTCAAGTCTCTATGGGTTTGGCACACCTTCCCTCACTGAGGACACACAAGTACTCTGCAGTGTATGTTTTGGAGGCCTCATACCAGCTAGTGTGTGATGCATGGTTGGTGGATCAGTGTCTGAGAGATCTCAGGGCTCTGTGTTAGTTGAGACTGCTTGTCTTCCTATAGGGGCACCATCATGCTCAGTTCCTTTGAGCCTTTCCCTAATTCAATCATAGGGGTTCCCAACGTCAGTTCATTTCATGGGTGTAAGTATCTATCTATCTCAGTCAGGTACTTGTTGGTCCAGTAGGAGGACAGTCATGACAGGCTCTAGTCTGTAAGCACAGAATAGCATCAGTAATAGTGTCAAACCTTGGGCTTCCAGTTGAGATGGGTCCCAATTTGGGCAGTCACAGGACCACCTTTTCCTCAGGCTCTTCTCCAATTTTGTTCCTGCAATTTTTCAGTCAGGACCAATTCTGGGTGATAGTTTTTGACTGTGGGATAGCTAACCTTGACATCCTGTCTTTTTACCAGATGTGAGCTCTGCAGTCTCACTTTCCCCACTGTATGGTATTTCATCTAAGGTCCCTACCTTTTTGTCCTGAGAGTCTCTCACCTCCCAGGTCTCTGGAATGTCTAGAGGGTCCACTCACTTTCCACCTGCCAGGGTTACATATTTCCATTCATTCTGCTGTCCCTCGGGATTTCTTTCCTGCCTCCTCCAACCAAGTAACTGGTCATGATCCCTGCCCCCAAACCCCACCCCTCTTCTCTCCCATCTCCCATCCAGCCCCCTCCCCCTCCTGCCTCCACTGATTTCTTTCTTCTTCTTCCAAAGTGGGATTAAACTATCCTCACTTTATCCCTATTACTTCTTAACTTTTTGAGTTCTGTGGATTGTATCCTAGATATTCTTTACTTTGGGGGTTAATATACACTCATTATAGAGTAGATATCATAAATGTACTTTTGGGTCTGATTTGCCTTACCCAGGAGGAATACTATTCAGCTATTATGGAACAGGACATCATGAGTTTTGAGAAACATTTTATATAATGTGTATATATAATTTTTAAGATGTATTAAATGAAAATTAGTGAATTGTATTTTTAAGCCTTCACTCAATATAAATTAAGTAATTTTCTTTTTTTCTTTTCTATATTCTTTACCTTTCAAATGCTTTTCCCTTTCTTAGTTCACCCTCCCCATAATTCCCTTAAACCCTCTTCCCTCTGCCCATCCCCAATCAACCCCCTCCCAATTCTCTGTTCTGGTAATGCCCTAAAATGCTGTATCAAGCCTTTCCAGGACCAGGGGCCTCTACTTCCATCTTCTTGGGAATGATTTGGTATGTGAGTTGTATCTTTGGTATTCAGAGCTTCTGGGCTACAGTCCACTTATCAGTCACTGCATTCGATGTATGTTCTTTTATGATTGGGTTACATCACTCAGGATCATATTTTCCAGTTCCAACTATTTACCTAAGAATTTAATTAATTCATTATTTTTAATTGCTGATTAGTATTCCATTGTGTATATATACTACATTTTCTATATCCATTCCTCCATTGAGGGACATCTGGTTGTTTTCCAGCTTCTGGCTATTATAAATAAGTCTGCTATGAACATAGTAGAGCATGGTTCCTTATTGACACATTGCCTGGGAATCCTCTGAGATGCCCAGGAGTGGTATAGCAGGGTCCTCCAGAAGTGTCATGCCAGTTTTCTGAGGAACCACTAGACTGATTTCCAGAATGGTTCTACCAGCTTGTAATCCCACCAGCAGAGGAGGAATGTTTCTCTTTCTCTACATCCTCTCCAACATCTACTGTCTCTTGAGTTTTTAATCTTAGCCATTAGAATTTGTAATATTATTAAATATATTTACCTACAAATTTAGGAGTTTCTCAATCTCTGATGGATCTTACTAATTGTATGAAAATTATATACTGTTTAATTGAACTTAGTTAAAAAGTTCTTCACTATTTATTCATAAATATTTTCCTTTCCCTGTTATACTTATTCAGGGTCTCTCCATGCTGCTTTTGATGATCTCAAACTCAGGCACTGAGGACTTACTTCTCTACCAAGTTCTGAGAAGCTTTTCTTGGAAATACACTCACACACCTAGCTTGTGGTATAGTAAGCCATGGACATTTTTATTTCCTATTTAATTATTTATTTTGTGGAAATTTTTCTCTTTTGTTTTCAATTATTAATTTCTTACATGTAAAATACAATTAAAACTTTAATGTTTTCTTTTATTTGCATATTTCTAATTCATATGTTTAAATCTGTGATGTAGTGAATGTCTTCTTGTTTCTGTTGAATAATGTTCAATTCAACAAGATACAGATTATGATTTTTGCCTTAGAAACACCCATTGAACATTTTCTTAATAAATTCGTAGAATATTTTATCCAGTAAATGTCGTGTGACTTGGTAACCATTTGTACCATTTTCCCCCTAGCTTTTGGAAAATTACTAATTCTTTTAGGAGGCTAGCTATTTTCATTCATTTATATTTACTATATTTGAGTAGTGTAATTTTAAATACTTACATCTATGAGATTCCAGTACTGATTCCTGGGAGCCCTCTCTGTCTCAGTTCTGTGTTTGTTCCCAGTGATGATCCCTACTGCTTTTTTTCTCTCTCCCAGACTTCAACCACCCACCTTTCCCTAATTTGAATCACCATTCCCCTCCTCACTCCTTCTCCTTCCTAGATTCCTTCCTCTGTCCTCCTACAATGTCTGTTTTATTTCCACATATGTGTGAGTTTATGCCTCCTGCCTTGTTCCCTCCATATTACATAGTTGCTTTGGGTTCTTTCTTTTTCTACAGCATTCAGATAATTTGATATGACTTGTTTATTCAACTCTGATGAAAGTATAATTGGCTTGTGGATAGGCTAGAGTATACAGGACAGAGATTCCAGAGCTATAGTGAGGTTAACTGTGTAGCTATATGAAAGCTATCATCTGTGCTGGGGAAAACATTATCTGATTTAAATTTGAGGTGGGTTCAAGACGAATGTAGATGAACCTATGAATGTTAACTTTGGAAACAGTAATGATTTTATACTTCTTTCTTCGAAAAGAGTGATGTAACTGAAGAAAATTAGTGCAGATTAGAGACAGAAAATTTACTTGGTGGTTTTTACTTGTAAGAGAACAAGAAGAATGGGAAATGTCCTAGTAAGATTTAGCATTAAGATGAGGATGCTTGGACAGTGGCTGTGAGTTTAACAGTGTTTTGTGTGTTGCTCATTGACAGATATGATTGTTTGATATATAACTGGTTTCTCCCTCAGAATGCCAAAACAATAACAGAATTCTTGGTGAGCAGCTGCAGAATCATCATGGTTGTTCCTGTGGGTACTAAAAAATATTTCTAATGGTGAGTTTTGTCCCTGACAGTTATTTCTCTATAAGGTGATAGATAACCATATTAAATGCATGCGGGTACAAACATTTGTTATTGGCCTCCGATAGAGCAGGTATGTTGTAGAAAATGAGTAATAGAAAAGTTAGTGTTATTTATAGATATGAAGATTAAAAGTATAAGATTTTTTAAAAAATCTAATTCCTAGATAGACCAGCTGCATAGAATCATATCAAGTACCCCCACATAGAATCCTATTGATGTTCTGTACAGTTAGTTTAGGTGTTTGAGGTAATTATCATCAAATAAAATTCAATGCTGAAATTCCCAGTGTTATAGACAACTTCAGCATTTCATAGCTTTACTTATTTTTGTAATTTTATGCATATAAATGCACATAATTAATGAAAAACATAACTGTCAGCAATTTAATATTTCTCGATTATAGTCTGTGTGCATGCATTTGGGACTGAACTCTTAGCATAACCTGTCCTATTTAAGGGATTAACAATGGAGAAGAAACTCCAGTAGTTCTTTTCATTAATTCTTTAATTTATTTCACAGTCCAGTCATTACTCCCCCTCATGCTCTACCCTCTGACTCCTCCTCATCCCATTTTCCAGTAGGTCTTAAGCTAGCAGCAGGACCGTTCAAGTTTCTTCTCTTCACTCTGGCATTTCAACATAATGTTATACATATTCAGTCTGTATGTATGCTTTTTGGGAACTTATGGATCCAGCTCTGTCATGTATTTATCACACATTTTCACAGCAGAGATACTATACCTATAGGCACTACTCTTTGTCATAACTTCCATCCTTTACCATGATATAATCCAACTTGACTGAACAGGAATATCATTAACAATTTACATGTTGCTTTGACCTGACTAGTCTCTAATGCCTAAAGAAAGGCAAATATTTAGGCATTTGAAGTTACATAAAGAACCTTGATAAAACCTGTGAATTTACCTAAGAGTTTGTAGCAGGCTTACATGCAGCATTAACCTTTATCTAGCATGGTGAAAAAAGGACACTAAACATAATGCTGAAGTACATGGCAGACTCTTTGCAACTTTAATATTGTAAGGAATTCTAAAATCAATCAATGGGAAAATTCTTTATATGTGAATATTTTCACAGAATTTGGCATGTGTGGAAACTAAGACAGAGTCATCTGTTTTCTCGTTATCTCACTACATCTTAATGGCTCACAAAGATGGAATAGCTCAGTCACTTTGGTATTTCCTAACATTTAGAAAACTCTAGTAGAATCTCAGT
Source organism: Apodemus agrarius (assembly GCA_964023405.1). Classification (NCBI taxonomy): domain Eukaryota; kingdom Metazoa; phylum Chordata; class Mammalia; order Rodentia; family Muridae; genus Apodemus; species Apodemus agrarius. The sequence continues at coordinate 51,228,169 of OZ030005.1, read as the reverse complement.
GGAAACTTCAGAAGTGTGGTAGGGAAGACTCGAGATTTACATAGAGAGGATGTCTTTAGATTCTGGAATTATATCAAAATGTTTATTATTCTTTTAATATCAAATATGCCTGAGGAGAACGTTGAAACAGGCAGAAACACACTTATATTCAATGATAAGCATCTACATTTAATTATGGATTAAGGAAATAAAAATCCATGGATAGTATTGTGGTTGTGCACTTTTAGAACATGGTTGCCAATAACAGATCTCTGAAATTTAGTGGTCAGCACAACCAGATTAGTTGGTGAATTTTAGTGAGGATCAATATCTAAAATTAGAAAGAAATGGTAGATATTTGAAACAAAATAGTTTTTGCTGAACATGATGACAAAATTGCACAGATAAGTTCTTAGCATTTAAGATTGTGTATACAAGAAATCTTCCAAATCAAGGTAGCACAACACTATCATATCATTCTGATAAGTAGTGGAGTGGAAACTAGGTTGATTCAGTTTTATTCACACATGTTTGAATTTTAAAAGCTTTCAGAATCCCACAGATTAATGCACATATGTGCATAAACATGATTTGCTAATCATGTAGTAAGAAGGATTTCATACAGGCCTCCAGAATTCTGTATTTTGTTTGTATTTTTGTTTTGTTTATTTTGTTTTTGTTTTGATTTTGTAAAAGCATGTATCTATTTCAAAGAGAAGTTTCTTTACAATGTGAGAAGACTAACTTATGCTTTGGTTTGAGATTTCATGTAAATTGTAGTTAAAGATTATGTTGGTTTACTATATCTGTGGCTGTAGTTTGTCATCCAGGAAGTGTGTTTAAGTACCAAGGAGTAGTTACCTACATTTCCAATACTAAGCATAATCTCTTGTTTTGACCAGGTCACATATGCAATTGCAGAGCTGTTTGTTATTGACCAGGCATATGTGCCAATGTTTTACTGCTAGACTTACTTTATGGATGAGTGATTATATTTTAGTGTTATCGTAGCCATAATAGTTGGGTCAGAGTATTGGTTTTCCTCTTCTTTTTTGCAACATACATAGACATGATAAATACATGTACAGAAATTTCCATATAGAACTGGTAGGCAACTTTGCATCAAATGTGTCAGAAAAATTTCAAGGCCTGATGTTCAGAATGTTTGCTATGATATTGGATCTTGTTGATAATATCAGATTGAGACTGAGCAAAAAGATTGACCAAAAATCAGCTAAAGAATATGATGGAAATGAACTTTCAAAAGAGAAAAAAGAAAGACCATAAGGATTCAGCCCTACACAAACTATGATACTCAACCAAGGAAATCTGAAAAAGGGAGATGGTGGCTTTTTTAGAGAAGAGAGTACCAATTGGTTCTTTAGTAGCAAACATTCTCCTTTGAAGACACACATTCAGGTAACATTAAGAGTACAAAATGTTATATATTTAAGAATACATATGTACATATATATACACTTATGTGTCTAGCAATGATCATTTTAAAAATGAGGCCATATAATTGAGTGAAAATACTATTATATAGAAGTGTCTGCAGGGAGAAAATGAAGGCAGAAGTGTAATTAAATTGCTCTGCTAAAAATAAGAAAAGAAATACCGATTCCCCCACATTCAGCCATTTATTCACATGAACACACATACACATGTGTTCATGGACATGTGCATGTATATGTTCATACCTACAGAAGGGAGTATGGAGTTGTAGATTTCAGCATAGATAATATTAGTAAGGATAAGTAGAAATTTTTGGTTACAGACTAATGCTTTAACATACATACAATATTTATGTGTGTTTGAATATTTTCAGAAATTAAGGCACCAGGAGAAAGAATAGTAGAGTTTGTACTTTGTAGTTTCCCTGCATGCATATATTGGTTCATTTCATAGCAGAACTGCATGTCCACATTCACACGACCATACATACACACACACACACACACACACACACACAAGCTATGTATTCAATAATTTACAAAAATTAACGCACTAGAGAACTAATTTAAGAATTTAACCTCTGGCAGTCATATGACCATGAACAAAAGTGTAACCTCTCTATATTCAAAACACACACACACACACACACACACACACACACACTCACAAGCACACAAAATCGGTAAAATATATACTTGTACTTTTCTAAAATACCTCTTAAATTATTTCTTGACAGTCATGCCACCTTGAGCACTACACTGCTCACTGGATGTATTTTCTTCCCAGGGATCAAAATCAAAATTTCTTTCTTTAATCCAAATATCCATTGATTGAGCATCCTAATAGACATAAAGCTTTAATCCAATGTATAAGCTCATGTATATAATCACAGGACTTGGGAACACTGTCACAGACAGATTTCAGAGAGTTATCAGCACACTGCAATTTTAGCCCAGGGTCAGAACCAGAATGGTACACAACAAAATAGAAACTTTCTGGTTAATATCCAGGCTATAGTTCCAAGCAGCCAGATACATGCTCATGCTCTAGGTACTGAACACTATTTTTTTCTGTTGTCTATTGCATCCAGATTTTAATCCATTTTGCTTTTAATTTCCTATCTTTGATGCAACATTTAGGAATAGTGAAGAGGTAGAAATAACCACAGCTTTGACAGAAATCATCCTAGTTATGATAAGTTTTTGATGTCTATCCTTAGGTCTGACCTGTCTGTCTTGAATATTCCTACATTTATTTTCAGTAAGAATGTGCACACTCAACTAATTGAAGCCTAACTCTTTTACTTGCTCTTTAGGGAATTTACAAACTTTTATTATTTGCTCTTGAGTATTAGTTACTGGCTTTTGAAACAAAATGCAATAAGTCTGGGAACACAGAGTTTTTTCCAGACAGACTTCTAGCTGGAGTCCAGCCCTTGGCTGTATCCTGGTTATAGACAAGGCCGCATTATATTTATCTCAATAGAGAAGGAGGTCTGGTCCCAGGACCTGGAGGAGATAGAGCCAATAAAATTTTAGTTTGAATACTTATATGAAACGAGGGAAGGGAGTCAGGATGTAAAGTGAATAAATAAATAAATTCCTGGATAAAACATGTTGTTAGACTGTCCCATCATGCACCAGACCACATCCCTTCCACTGTGTCCACAGTTTTCTGGCCCTCTGTTTCACAATCTGATTCAAGGTCACAGACACAGGTGTCCTCATATATTCATATATACGTATATGTATATCTATACATATGTATATCAATACATATGTATATGTATAAATATATACATACCCACAAACATACACACACACACACACACACACACACACACACACACACACACTGAAACTGCCAGAGATAAAGGAACATAACACCTGCATTTTGCCTCAGTATGCACAGTACACCACTGGAGATGATTATACCTTTCTAATCAGCTGGGTAAAATGTTTTTTGGTAAGGCAGTGGCACCCAAAAATACATTCACCTAAAGGAGAATGCCAAGGTGGTATAAAATGTAGTATCTCTCCAGACATTCCATGGAAACACTCAAACTGCTTTTATCTTACTTGAGTGTTAACCTTGCCTTCTGGCATCTTGGACCTGCACCAATGCTTTTTGCTTCCATCTATTTAACTTCAGGTGAGATGGTATTTAACTTCAGCTGCATATATTTGGTGAAGGAAAAGTAGTTGTTGTTAACCAAACTGCTAGTATTCTCAAGTAAAGTTGCCAAAGCCTTACATCTCTCCTGTGTGTAAACAGATTTGGATTAACCAGCTACAAAATAAAACAGCATCTTCACCTCTTCTCCTTTTTCACAACTTTTAATGATACCCAAATAGATGCTGATAAATTGAAATTTAGTAAGAATTCACTATATTGTTTTTACAGTGATAACAGTCTGTATTTTCATATTTCACTCTCTAATATTTCAAATATAAGATGACTTCTTGGAATCAATTTTAATTTAAGCTTAATTATAAATACAAATTTATATAAACTTTATGTTAACTTCGAAAGTATACTGCTGTACTAAGACACAGAAACTCCCATCTATGTGTGTGTGTGTGTGTGTTTGTGTGTGTGTGTCTATGTGTGTGTGTGTCTATGTGTGTGTGTTTGCTTTCATAATGATTCTTTGAAATGGAATGTCAACGGAAATATTTAATTGTATTAATGATGATGTAATTTTCATTTACAGAGATTAAACCATAGCAATAAAACTGTGTATATAATTATGCTTAGGTACTCAAACATGCGTTTTATGGAAAACCCCATCAGCTCCTTCATTTACATTATGAGGAAAATCGTTTGCCGATTCTCATACAGGTACGAAGCCAATCCTTAGGAAATGGGTCTGTGATGATTCTTCATTTTATATAAGAATTGCAGTAGTAAAAAAATATCTAGGTAATATTTCTTTAATAGCTAACAGTTTATGTGCAAATACTGAGGAGCTAATAATTAAACCATATAGTTTGACACAAGAATTGATTAGAAAATAGAGTTGGTAATTTGGACAGACCTGAATATACTGGTTTACTCATGGTAGCTTCATGTAGACTTCACATCACACCAAGAATTGGGCCCTCTCCCCTCTTTCTTGCCTAATTTTGAACCTGAGTTGAAAGTAGTAATAAGTGAATAGCCTATCCTTCAGGTTAGGCTCATTTGTCTCGCATAGTCTTTGGCTATAAAACCTAGTTGGTGCATGAATATTCTCTTTGGTGAATCTATATTATGTGAATATATGTGGTGAATTATTTCTCCTTGGAAGAATATTTCATGTACTAGGGGCACCGAATTCACTCCTACAATTAAAGAAATTCATAAACGTACTTGTTTGAAAAGTCCTTGCAACCCTGATTCATTTATGTAATAGTAATTAATGATTGTACTATTAGTGGCTGCTTGCACTGAGCTGCTACCAGTTATGGCAGAGAAGATCTAAGTCTGTAGCTCTCCCAATTCATCACCACAGCTGGGTAGGGGTTTTGGTTTTTGATAAAGATGACTGAGATAAACTGTAACCCCAATAAGCTCATTGGTTCACTAAGCAGGAGTTTAGAGAAAACATTTCAAGTTTGTGGATGCTGTGTTCAGGATAAACAGAACTTTGCTTTCTCTCTAGGAAAAGATAAATAGCAAGAATGTCTGCCAAGTTTAAAGGCAAAATATTTAAATTATCTGACTTTTTGTATTTATAAATTTATCCCTACAATTTCTTCTCCCAAATACTCCTATATGCTCCTTGATTTCAAATCCATGATCTATTTTTGCTTAAATTTCAGTTGCATGTATATAACTATATAACTGAGTGTGTGTGTTTCCAAATAAATACTAGCAGATTTTTCCAGTGTTATTTTTTTATTTTTATGACTGACAATTTGGTATATACACACTTATTTTATATGTATTTACCTTGGTACTCTAAAGGATCTTTATTGAGTACATTATTAATTCACTCTCCATTAGCATTATAGCTCCCCACCATCTCCACCTAGTCTGTCCATCTCACCTACACTCTGCCCCTATCAAGCTCTATACCCCTTCTTTCTAGAAAAGTGAAGGCATCCCATGGACAACAAGAAGCCCTGGCATTTCAGCCTCAGCAAGATTAGTGCCATTGTCTTCCCAGTAAAGCTAGTTAAGGTACCTTACATAGGACAAAATAATTCAATTTCATTTTCCTTTAACTTTCTAGATGACATGTACTTTTTGCATCATTATTTGGTTTACTTCATATGAAAGTTAGATTTTATTATCGTGAGTGTTGCTATTGACACGTCTCTAAACTTACCAGAAACTCAAAATGCCAATAGAGTATTCCTTACATTTCAGAAGTGTATGTTTATTAAATTGCTTGATATCCAGTATCCTCTTTTTCTTCCTCTATTGCCTGTACCCTTAAGACACTGAAATTACTTCTCTAACATCCTGTAGTAGTGTAGCAGCCTGTGGGATTTTTCAAGCTAGCTCCATCTACCAATGGTGACTTAGAATATATCACCATTTTAATAAAATCTATGGATGTACAGCATAGAAACCATTGTTTTATTAAATTTTTTGAAAATATGAAATAAATGTCACATTTCTCCCTTTTATTTTTGTTTTTCAAATTTTTACATATAATCCTCATTCACATTTAAAGGTATAAGCGAATTTTTTTCAGTGTTTGAAGTTACACATACATACATGTACACATACATACATGCACATTCCTGCACACACACAAACACACATATACCCAATACTAAATACTATAAACAACTATATGTAACTGACTAAAATCTTTGTAGCAGTGAAGGGGGACCCTATTAAGTTGTGCCTGGAAACAATGTAAATGAAAATTCAGCATAGGCAGGTACTTGGTAAAAGACACCACGCATTTTTGAAATATATTGTTCAAAGGGGCTTAGGAGACTAAAGCCATAGTCATGTAGCCTGCATTCATCTGTGCTATGTCCTTTGTAAGCTTCTGCTTGTTGAGCTCAGAGGTTCTGTGCACTGCCTACCGTCAGCATGGGGATGTCTCTGAATCTTGTAGACTTCTCTTGGTACTTGTTTTCTCCTCCTGTTTTGTTGCACTCAGCCATGACATAAAGATTTTTTTGTAGTGTTATTGCATCTTGATATGCTGTGTTTAGTTGATATCAATGGAAAGCCTGCTCTTTTATGAAGGGTAAAGGAGGAACACATTTTCCAGAGGAGAGGGGAAGCAGGGTGGGAGGTGACTGAGAGGAGGGGAGGTAGCACTTGGGATGCCCTTATGAGAGAAGTATAAATTTAAGAAAAGATACATCTTATTAACCCCTGTATTTCGGCTTTTTCTGCCATACTTATGATTCATCTCAGCCTTCAGCATCGAATATAGACAGGAGAGGTGCTACTCCTCTGACTCCCTTCACAGACCTACTGTGAGGAGAACTGCTATCTTCATGTAGATCTAATCTGGAAACCTTAAACTCTCAGAGGAAGTTCAGAGCTTAAACATTGACTGACTGATTTTATAGGGGGTATTCCTTATAATGAAGTTAGATTTGATTACACATAATATACAATTCTGTTTTACCTTTCTCCAACATATGTAACATCATACAAATCCAACCCACCCTAATCTGCACTTTTTCTTTCTCTGTCTAATGAAAACATAGACATTAATTTAATAATGATGATGATGATGATGATGATAAATATTTTAAAAAATCTGAATAGGAAAAAATAACCAAACAAATAAGAAATTAGCCAAAGAAAAGAAGAAAAATACAGGCACAGGTTCACAGAAATATAAGTGGCACAACAACTGTATACCATATACCATCATTTAGTTAAGCACGCCCACAGAGTCCTTCCTATTCCTGGAACCTTTAGTATCTCAAGGGCTGGATGAGTTGTCTCTCATTGAGGCCATATCAGACAGGCTTTTTTTTTCTAAATAATGAAGGCAACAGAGAAGCAATAGCAGAGGTTATCCTATGGATACCCTATATCTATGACCATGTCTATGCCCTTGTCTCATCAAAAAGTACCTGAATGTGCATGTGATGTATACACACATACTCATAAACAAATATATACAAACAATAACCCAAAGAAATATCTAATTTATGTAGAATTTAACACATTTGTTTTTTCCAAATTATTTCTAAATGATTAATTGTCCATCATGGGATAGTTAAGACACATTAAAAATCATGGCTGAACAGGGTTCAAAACAACATTTGTTTCTTTAATGCAAGCAGCACATTGCAGAGCTATCTAATGCAAATAAAGTTCTAATTGGGGTGATATTCTAATGATGGTCTTGTATGAAAGTGACACAGGCAGGTTGCAAAGATTAAGAAGCACCTGTGCATTCCAGCCAAGAATCAAAATCCAATGATACAGACCAAACTGGTTTCTTTCTGGTTAAAAGCCAGGATGAAGATTCAAGCAGCCAGACACATGCTCAGCCTCCAAATGCCGCTGGCTGCTTTATTAAATGTTCATTGTAGCCAGAGCCCCGATTAAATTATTCTTTATCCTTTTGCATTCAATTCCTCTGCTTCTGCTGCAGCATACAGGGAGAGGGGAGAGAGATGAAACAAGAGCTTTGCTTTAAATCTCCCTAGATACAGAAGGGTTTTGGTCTCCACCCATTGGTTTGAGATCTCTCTCTTGATTGGTCCTAGCGGCATTCTCCATATGAATGCACTGACTCAGCCAATCATAGGCAAACTGAGCAAATAGAAGTCAGTGAACACAGTGATTTTGCAAGTCAGGCTCCTTGCTGGAGTCTGGGTCTGAGTAGATCCAGGCTCTAGCCAGGGCTTGACTGCATGCTGCTTAGTAGAGAAGGGGGGCTGCTCCCGGGAGCTGCAGGAGACAGAGCCAATAGAAGTGTAGTGTAAGTACACTGGCATATTGGGATTTCCCACAGTTATCCTTAGAGGAGTCATTCAGTGCCTGTTTTTCCTGTTGAAAATTTATTTCTACATTTGTGCCTAGTGATGTTTCAGTTTTACACAGCCATCATTAAAATCATTCTTAAATTTATCTGAAATAAGAGTGATTCTTCTGAACTTTCTATATCTAACATAGACTGGAGACTTGACATTTTCACAATCCCTTCATGACATACTGTGTTTCTAATTGCCATTTCATTACTTCTTTCCCTGGCATCATGATCTCAGAAAGCTTTGAGATAAAATATTTGCTAAAAAGACTTCATTTGGGTGGTTAATTTTATTGTAATTTTATTTGGCATTTCTTCTTTTTTTTTGTTTGTTTGTTTTTCGAGACAGGGTTTCTCTGTATATCCCTGGCTGTCCTGGAACTCACTCTGTAGAGCAGGCTGGCCTCGAACTCAGAGGTCCTCCTGCCTCTGCCTCCCAAGTGCTGGGATTAAAGGCGTGCGCCATCACCGCCCGGCTGTAATTTTATTTGATACAATATATTATGATTTGTTTTTCTCCTACCCACACCTGTTAGATATTCTGTGCAAATTCAGCCACCCAAATCTACACTCTTTCTCTTCCAGTCTTTCATTAGATGATAAACAAACATATGATCCTCCTCCTACTAATGCTACTCTAACTTCTGCTATTAGTAACCCAAAAAGCATAAAAAATAAAATTACAAAAAGAAAACTCAAGTAGCACAGAAAAATAGAGGATACTTAGTTGTGAGATACATATGTTAATATTCACAAAAATTACATAAAATTCACATAACTGAAAACATTTCTTCAAGGAATCTTTATATTCAGTGAGAATCCACTGGAGGAATTTTTTTGTTGCTTTTCTCAGTTATCAATTTGGGAGAACTTCAGATGTGCAGATGTGGTTTTTGCTGACATTCTCTAACCTGATACCTTATGTCAATTCTTAGAATTGGAAGAACTCTAACAGTGGATTCTTCTTTTCTTTCCATCCTTCTACAATCATTAAGTCTCACAGAGTATATTTTCTAAACCAGTTGTATATTACAACCGGTTTGTGGTGAATATATTTGGTTTGTCTTACTCTTCTGTGCCTTTTGTTAGCTGATATCTAATGAAGGAAAGAACCTAGCCATATGCCCATAGAAAGAACATTTTTTCCAAAGCATCCTCTCTCTTTTGATTTCCTTTCTCAACACCCTCCATACATATACACATTCACTGTCTTTGATATTCATGTCGTCCCATTCTGCTAATTTATATAGCGTGCATACATACCCATTTATATTTTTACATATAGAGATTCCAGTTAGTATAATATTACTCATATGTTTCTTTTCTGGACTAATTATTAGACTTGTAATCCTCACTTAATAAACAGAGTTTCCACCAAGCACATCAGTGAGGTAGATCATGCATGTTAATGCAGTTAAATTATATAGTCATTTTTGAAATTGTGAACAATTTCCCATCATATGTATTAAGTTTTTCCATATCTACTCTATATCCTGTCACTGAGAGTCACTTTTTATAATGCTGTAAGTCTTTAATGCATTTCCTGATGTTGTGATAACCATTAACTATACAATAATCTTAATTGCTATTTTAGATTTGTAGTTTGGCTACGGGCCCAATATGAGACACATCCCATGGTAGAGAACCAACCCCTGACACTATTAATGATACTCTGGTCTACTTACACTTTAAATATGGCTGAATCAGAAGGTGACTCAGGGAGCTACATACTTACTTTTTACTTAAGGACACTTGTGCTTTTCAGGAAAGCTCTCATCATTAACTATGAACACCTGCATTTATTTTTCCAATATAGAAAGAAATATTCAGGGATAGTATTATAGATGTGCAATCCCAGAACATGAAAGTCATTGTCAGATCTTTTAATATTACTGGTCAATCAAACTTGGATATTTGATGAATTTTAGTGAGAGGGACTGTCTCAAATGAGCTAGAAGAGAAAGATATTTCAATCAAATATTGGTTGTTGAATTGCACAGATAAATTCCTAGGAGTTAGAGATACAAGTTGCATATACAAATCTTTTACCTGGACAAAGTAAAAAAGATATATCCTCAGGGAATTGTTAAAGAACTTGTGGAGTTTCTATAACACTGTCATTGCTGTTGGCATTTTAGTAATTGCTGAAGAATAGAAACACCATTATATTCAGTCATAGTTATCTGAGAAGCTACTTACTATCAATTGTGTAATTTTCCACATGGCTATGTACAAACAGTCAGTTCAAAATTGGTGTTATGAAGAAGTGGACTCTGGGGCTCACAATCGCGCATTTTTTTAGATATCTGTTATGTATGTCCATCTTTTTTCAAAGAGAACCTTCTTGATGAAGAAGATTAAATTATTTTTTTGTGAGCACAAACTATTATAAATAAAAAATTATATGGGTATAAATTTTGTAATTGTTGCTTCCCCTCCAGTGATTGTGAATTCACTAAGCTGAGTAGTTGATTACATTTACAATATCAAACACGATCTCCTTTCTGTTGCTCAGGTCATAAGTGTAACTGTTGAGCTGTGTGCAGTCTACAAGATATATTTGTGATCACTCTACCTTAATGGTTATTTTCCCAGCTAATAAGTGCTGTTTCTCAAATCAAGTATAACTGACTCGTATTGTAGGAGGTCTTCCTATTTTGGGAGCTTTCACAGACATGATAGTTAGATAAACAGATAGATAGATAGATAGATAGATAGATAGATAGATACATTATAGATAGGTATATAGGAAAAACATAAATAGATGGATGATAAGTAGATAGGAAGATGGTTAGTTAGATAAATAGATTGATATACATATATTTCCACACATAGGTGTGTTTACCTCAAATGTGGCAGAAAAATATTAAGGTTCAAAATTTCAGGGAATTTGCTTTGCTTTTAGTAATATGATTGCAAATTAGCAACATGACAGAGTGAAAACTCACTTAGTATATATAACACACAGGAGCATGCCAAAGTAGACAAAGAAAAGCCCACAAGTACTCAATCGTACCCAAAGTAGAATTGCAATATGCAACTGAGAAAATCTGACAGAGGCCAGTATTGTATTTTTCAGGGAAATGTACACCATTTGGTTGTCCAGTAACTGATATTCTGCTTTGAAAATCCACTTGTAGGTAACATTGTGACTTACCAAGCTATGTTTCCAATATATCTGCATGTTTGTGTGTATATATATATATATATATATATACATATATATATGTATATATATATACATATACATGTATATGTGTGTGTGTATCTGTGTGCATGTGTCTGTGTGTGTGCATGTGTGTGTAAACACATACAAATGTGTGGAGGGTTGGAGGATTTGTTTGAAACAAAAACTGTTCTAATTAAATTATAATGTCAAAAATAAAAAAAAATATCCTCCTCATACATGTTTGCACTCATAATTACAAGCACATATGTACACATATGTGTGCCTGAATACATAAATACTCACATGCACAAAGAGAAGATAATGTTGTTGAAGTCAGCATAGAACTGTGATAGTAGCATCAGGTGAGGATTTTAGGTCAAAATATGTGAGGTATCTTTTCACTTATATAAAATGTTTATATTTATTTTAGCAAAATATTATTAAGTAATTATGGAACCAGAGAAGGAAGAGGAGACTTTGTGCTCTGTATTGGTCTTGTATTCCTAGGTCAGTTCACTCTTCATACCACAATTGCATGTACTCTAACTCAGTCACACACACACACACACACACACACACACAAACACACGCAAATATGTGCATGCCAATACAAACATTTGTATAAAAATGTGCATGCAGATATACACAAAGCACCAATATAGTTCTCAAAGTTAGCATAGATTAGTTAGCAAAGTTAGGGTAAAGAGATTAACATTTATTTAGTGTAGGAATATATGGGAGACAAACAAAGTAATGCACTGTGCACTTCACTTCCATCTTCCAGGTCCACAACAGACTGCATTATAAAGAGAAGAGCAGAATCATGAACAACTTAGCAAGCTGGGTAAGGTGTCATCTCACCTAACAGTGTCACATCAGTGCCAATGCTCCAGTCCCTAAAAGGTGATATGAGAAAATATTAGAACTGTATCCAATCTCCCTCTCTAGGAGATAATTTTTCCATGTGGCTAGATCCTATTGCTTTTCCTAGAATGGGATTTCTAGCAGAATTCTCATTCCTCTGGTATCCATTATTTCAGTATTAATAGATTAAGAGGCTTATGTCTCTTTAGAGTGCCTTCATTTATGTCATTTACACCAATTTAAAACCTTCTCATCTACTGACCAAATCAGCTAACTCTGTATTTATAAATGTTTCAACATTTGTTTTTCCCTCATTTTCTCACTATAAATCTGAGAGCCAGGATGCTAAGCTGTTAGAATTTAATCAGCTATTTTACAGTGAGACTTCTGCAGGCTGATAATTTATTTTGTGTGTGTTCAAATACTTCTCATTAGTAATGAGAAAAGGGACAATCACATAGTAGGTTTCAATAAACAATTTTTGAGGTAAGGAAGATTGAGATCCTTTAAGAAGACATATTATGTTATCAAGAAGCATCTGTGAGAGGCACGTGAATGTCACTAGTTATCATGCCTTCTAGAAAGAGTTCAAAGCAGAGCTGGTAATACACTCAACATCCAAGAAAGGCTCTGAAAGGCACATGCTAGATCTATGTCATTTCAGAGTCTTATCATATAACATTATTTTAGTTTATCCAAAGACCCAGTGCAAGAGGCCAAGGTTAAATGTGTGTGGAACACTTTATTACTGGTTCAAAAGCACAGTATGTTAAAACAGTAAGTCATGATGTGGTGATGAAGGAGAAGGTCATCCCACATCCAGGGTCTGAGGCACTGAAGAGTCCATGCTAAAGAGGGAGACACAAGAGACTTCCTTAGTCATATATCATGTTGGAACTGCACAGGGTTAGAGGAACACCAGGTCCAACATCCTAGACATTCCTGGCCTTATATCCATCCACATAGGAAGTTTTCTGGTAGTGTTCATAATGCCTAGGCTTCCTCTGGGGTAGTCTGACGGCCACATGTTCCTACCCCATGGAATTATTTTTTGCTTCTCTGTTCCTTTAGTATTTTTAATTTTTTTCATTTTTATCTTTAAACATTTTTAAAATTCCAGTTGTTTTTTCCATCCCATTCTGTCCTCAGTTATTTCCCTATTCCATTCCCCATCCACAATCTCCAAGAAAATGAGCTTGCCCCCACAAATCTCCCATACCCCATCAGGCCTCCCCATTCCCTGGGGCCTCAAGTCTCTGAAGGCTTAGGAGAGTCTACTTCCATTGAGGCCAGACCATGAAGTATGTGTTTTTAAATGAAGGCACCAAAGAAGTAAAAGCAGAGTTTATCCACTGGTGGCCATGTGTCCCTGAAAACTATATGTCCTGCTCACATTAAAAAATACCTGTGTGTGCATGATGTACATTCACACCATACACACACACACACACACACACACACACACACACACACACAAACACACACACGTACAATTCCCACACACGGGGCGGGGGAGAAAGAGAGAGAGACAGAGAGAGAGAGATGGGGGAGGGATGGAGGGAGGAAGAAGGAGAAAATAACAGAAAGAAGTATTAAATTAATATATATTTTATGTTAGGTTATAAAAATATCTCTAAATGATTTCTTGGCCCTCATGGCCATTTAGGATAATCGAGACACACTCAGTATCTTGCTTTAACAGAGTTGAAAATCAACATTTAATTCTTTAATGCAAGCTGCATATTTCAGGGAACTCCAATAGAAAGAATGTTCTAATCAAGGCTGAAGACCTAAGTATGTGATAATTGCCCTGGAGGAGAATAACAAAGCCATCTTGCCAAGATTAAGCATCAAGGTGCACTTTCCAGCCACGAATCAGGTTCAGATAAGAATGATCTAGACCACAATGGAATCTTCCCATTTAAAAGCCAGGATCTATTTCCAGGAGTAAAGATATATGCTCAGTCTCCTGGTGCCACAGGTTGTTTTTGTTTTTTGTTCCTTAGAGCCAAAACCAAGATTAAATTATATTGTATTCATTTCCTTTCATTTTCTCTGTTTCTGCTGCAGCACAAAAGGGAGAGGGGGGAGAAAAAAAGCAAGAGCTTTGCTTCAAATCTCCCTAGATACAGTGGATTTTTTAAAATCTCTATCCCTTGGCCTGATGTCTCGCTTTTGATTGGTCCTAGTTCTTTCTTGAATGGACACACTTAACCAATCAAAGGCAAACAGAGCTAATAGAAGTCCCTGAGCACAGGGATTTTTCAAGTCAGGTTCCTGGTTAGAGTCTGGGTCTGAGCTGGATCCAGGCTCTAGCCAGGGCTTGGCTACATGCTGCTCAGTATAGAAGCGGGACTGTTCCTGGAACTGCAGGAGACGGAGCCAATAGAAATATAGAGTAAGTACTGTGGTGTTTCATATCTGGATTTCCCACAGTTATACTGAGAGTCATTCAGTGCCCGTTTCATTTGTTGGAAACTTATTTCTGCCTCTGAGACAACTGATATATATTTTTTACAAGTCATCAATCTTAAATTTATCTGAAAGAGATGATTCATCTTAATTTTCAATATCTAACAGAGACTGGAGGCTTGATGCTTCACACACGCCCTTCCTGACCAACTATGTAAACAATTGCTATTTAATTATATCTCTCCCTGTCACCATGAATCTGAAAAATGGCAGAGCTAAAACATTTGCTAAGAATGATCTCATTTTGTGCTGTTCCATGTTATTGTAGATTTATTTTATATAATATCTTATTTGAGTTTCTCCTTCCCAGTCAAGTAAGATGCTATGTGCCATTCAAACTTGCAATTCTGTTCTCTTTCTTTCTGTCTTTCATGAGAAGGTAATGTAAGAAGGTAATGTATCAGAAATAAATTACTGCTGCTGCTACTATTCTGACTACTGCTCCTGCTACTACTACTGATAATATTACCACCACCACCACCACCACCACCACCACCACCACCACCACCACCACAACCACTTCTACTACTACTACTACTACTACTACTACTACTACTACTATTACTACTACTACAACTACTGCTGTACCTTGTTTGTAAAACCGCAAAATGACCACCAAGAACCACAACCCACTGTAATCATTTCAGGGTCTTTATTCAAGCTTGAGCTTGGGCCAACAACTTTGATTGGACAGGAAAGAGAGTGAAACCCCAGATCTAAGTGATATGGGTTTATAAATGAAAAAACCTCAAGTCTTTTTTTAAGCCTTCACACTAAAAGAGATGGTAAAGAAATCTCATCCTGAAAATCTGAAGTTTGTTCAGACAGTGGGGCAGAACTATGAGACCTGAAAGGGACTTTTCCAACTTGAGAAAATAACTTGTGCTATCAGAACCTGTTGTATTTTAAAACTGGCCACTAGTTTCTGAGAACACTTAATTTTTCTTTGTCATAGTCCAAGCATGGGCTATTATCATGTTAAGGGTATTCTGTTTCTTTTAAGGGTAGAAACTGTCTGTACAGGAGAATGTTGGTTGCTAATCAAAAGTGGATGTGAGTTTCAGTGAGGCTGGCATATGCTGCTTTTTTATGTCTTTTCCCAAGGCTGGCATTTGCCTCCCCGTGGGTGGGGGCAAACATCAGGTGGAGGGAGTGCTACCTGCTCCAGTCTTGCTCAGGTTCAGGAGAGTATAGGATTTGAAGCACAGGTTTCTCCTGCCTCTTCATTCTTCCCTCTGCTAGTAACGTTAGAGGCCCATCCTGGGCTCTCTAAAACCTGGATTGCATATAATAACAGGTTGATACTGGGATTCCATATAGGGCTGCCTTTAAGCTATTGTAATTGTTTTCTTGTAACATCAGTGCATCTATTTCAGTGCCAACTCTGGCTAGTCCTGTAGCCTAAGCCTAAGAAGATAGGAGAGAATCATCTGTTTCCCTTTTCTGTCTTATAAGTTTGCTTTTAATGTGTCCTACCAGAGTTCTCAGCACTGTATCTTCTGAATAATAAGTTTTTGGTGGCAATGACTGGAATAAAATGTAAACTCCTTTGGGTAGAGGAATTAAGGACCTCTCTATGTACACATGGGGTCAGTCCCTTTGAACAATCCGACCATGTCTCTTTGGGGGAAACAATCTATTTGGAATGAATGATGGGTATTGATCTATTGTAAAGTGTCTAGGTGAGGAGGGATCTTCCCCAGGTTGTTACCTTTTTTCTGGATATGGTCTCTAGTGTTAAAACCAGACCTACTTCTGGCCATCTATATGCAGTGTTTCAGATCATTTATATTAACTTAACTTATTTATAAAAGGGGGTTCTAGCATTATAACATAAGAAACAAGAGTTGGTAAGTTTTGGACAGATTGATAAGTGTCAGGCCATGAGTTATCATCAGCTGATTCAAATCAAAAGTCACATCTGAGAACCTGGGTGTCCCAAGTGTTATTTTTGTATAGGCTAGTTGTGCTTGATAGTCAGTCTTAGGATTTTCAATTATCCAGGTAATGGGTAGGCTGATGTGAGTTAGGGGCTGTAATGCAAATAGTTAACAAAAACTGTAGGTTCAGGACAGGGTTAATTTAAAATTAAGAGGATTGGTATAATTTTGAACTTTTTATTTTATCAGTGACTATGGAATATGGTGATCTTCCTCTGTGGAGAGTTGATCATCTGTTTTTCTGTCTACTTTACAGGCAGTCAGCCTTTCCAGCAGAATGATGAAAGGTCTTTTCCATCTGGTCTCTAGAAAGTCCCTTTGAAACTTCTTCATGTAGATCCAGTCTTTTCGTTGAAAGTTGTGTGGTTCTGGAACTGCGTCTCTTATTGTGGGCACCCGGTTTAGGCTAAACATACTCATGAGTCCACTGGGTTGCTCTGGCATTAGCTCTAAGTTTATTAACTTCTAATTCTGCAATAGCTGTCTACTGAAGGTTAGGTATCATGGGAGCAGGGACACAGTGCATAATTTTCAAGGGGGTTAGTGTCATCTGGCAAGGAGAATTCCTCATCTAATACAGGGCAAATGGAAAGAGCATCATCTAGTCTACCAGTTTCCAAAGCTAATTTATTTAAGGTCTTTTTTCTTTTCTTTTTATTTCTTTTTTAAAATTTATTTGATATAGTCTTAATTTACATTTCATATGATTTCCCCTTTCCAGGCACCCCCTTTTTGAAAGTCCCATATGCCTTCATCCTTCCCCCTCTCCCCCCATCTGTCCCTTCCCTCTGACCTGTTCTGGGATTTCCCTACATTGCTGCATTAAGCCTTTCCAGAACAGGAGCTATTCCTTCCTTCTTCTTGGATATCATTTCATATGTGGATTTTGTTTTAGGTATTCCAGTTTTCTAGGCTAATATCTGCTTTTCAGTGAGTGCCTACTATGAGTGTTCTTTTGAGACTGGGTTACCTCATTTAGGATGATGTTTTCTAGCTGCATTCATTTCTCTAAGAATTTCATGAATTCGTTGTTTCTAATGGCTGAATAGTACTCCATTGTGAATATATACCATATTTTCTGTATCCATTCCTCCATTGAGGGATGTCTGGGTTCTCTCCAGCTTCTGGCTATTGTATATAGGGCTGCTATGAACATAGTGGAACAATTATCCTTATTACATGCTGGAGAATCCTCTGGGTATATGTGTTAAAGTTATTGTCTTTGCCTTTTGAGCTAAAGTGTCTTTAGGAAGAGACTGGGTCCGGATTACTTCCATTCCTGAAGATACTATTACCCCTGCATGACTCTCCTTCTGTCAGTAAACGAGGTCCACTATGTCTCTGACAGAGGAGAGTCTCTCTAGTGAGGTCAGATACTGTGTATCTGGGCCAGAATCTTGTCACATTGATGGAGTGTACAGTGTAAGTCAGGTTTGGGTAGGAGAGACAAAGGGTTGAGGAAAACAGGAAGCTGGAAATTAACTCAGTCAGGGGCGATTAGTAGAGTCAGATAATTAATCCTTTAGGCATTACTGAGCCTTCGATCAGAAGCGTTCTTGAGAACCCCTTTAATTGCAAGGGGGTAGTCACAATCAAATTACATCTCAAAGTAATTAATATTTATCTTTATTCAAAAGTGTTGTGGCTATAATAATATATGGGCAAGGTGGCCATCTTGTTGCCACTAGGTCTAGTTTCTGTAATAAACAAGCCTCTTTTCTTTTCTAAGGTCCTAGATTTTGTAAGACCCATTTAGTTACTCTTCTTTTAGTAATCTATTGAAGTATATATATATATTGGATCTGACTTTCACTAGATACCTCAATGAATTTTTAAAACTTTTTTTGAATTTGTAATTTATTTTAAATGTCTTGCACTAATTGATGAAATTCTCTGTTTTCTAGGGGCCTTTATGTATATTGCCTAACATGTAGCCCTTATGTCCCGTTTAAGAAATGCCACTGGACTTTTATCAATTTTCTGTCTAATATCATATCTAAACCTTGGTCAAATTATTATTGAGATCTGCTGAAAGGGCTTGGTTATAAACATGGAGATATTCCTTATCCTTCACCGTGTTGAAGTCCCAGTCTCTGTGGGTTCCCTATAGGAACATGAGCCAGTTTGTTGTCCTCTGTCTGTGGTGAAAAGAACTTGTAAGAACTTTAGGTGTGTAGGCATCTGCACTGAATATCATAACGCACATGGAAGGGAGTGTTTGTTGCCTCTCAGTGGGCTGATTGTTGCAGGATAGTGTCAGTGAATACTTTTGCTTTATAACTCAGAGGCAATATCTGTTCAGACAGGGAGTCAGCACATCACCTGGCAATAAAAATAGCCATTTCTTGAACTAAATAAGTGATCAGGAATCCGTTGTATGCTCTGGATGTATATATCTGTTTACATGGTGCCTCTCCTATTTAGTCTGTCCAACTATAGATTTCTGTTATGTGGGAACTCACCTCTAGATGTAGGGAAATCCTTGTTAGGACCATAGTAAGCCCCAGTAAGCCTTCTAAGGTCCCTGTATGCCAGTGTATACTGTGCCTGCACTGGACAGAGAGGTAGGGGAATTGATTAATACGCCTGTGTGAGTCATAAAACAAGGAGGAAAAGGGGGATCACAAAATGAATGCTGGGAATTGAATATAGGGTCTCTGGAAGAGAGATTAGTACTGTCAACCTCTGTGCTATCTCTCTAACCTGGAATTTGATGTCACCAAGAAGGGTGGAGCCAGCTGGTGGTCTGGAGACAGCTTGGCTCATGTTGTTTCTTGTCACCTTGTGACCTTTCATGTTTACAAAGAAGTGCCCTCAAGATAAAAAGGGTAGACTTCAAAACTCTTTATTTTCCCCTGTTAGCAGTCTGTGGAAATAAAAGGTCCCCCTGTGCTGGCTATTTAATATGAAAAAGATGGACACTCAATGTTGTAATAAGTGGTCCATAGCCCCAATGTCCTTATAATGAGTCAGAATACAATGAAGATGAGAAAAATTCTGTCCCATGGCATCTGTCATAATCCAATGTAAGTAAAGACCAAACCACAAAAGAACAAAGTAGACAGGCACAAAATAATGTTTTGAAAACAAAAAATGAATCCAAAGACATAGATTCACATATTCCTGATTTAAAAACTGAAAGCAACTGACAGTGATCTCAGCTCCCAAAAAGATTTCTAAAGTGTGAGACTCACAGAATCACAGATTCACTCTTCAGGAACAGAAAGCAACTGACAGGTGGTACCTCATCCACTTGGAGTCAGGAATCTGACTCCAGGGACTCTGGCCCTCTGTTGAAACTAGTGTGTGCTGATTTCCTTCTGTTCCCAAGGCTGTCATTTGGCCCCCTACCAGTGGGGCATTATCAGGGGGAGGGATGTGAACTGCTCTAGCTCAGTGCAGGGTCAGGAGAGTGTGGGATTTGATTTTTATTTTTAGGTTTCTTGTCTCTTCTCTATGACTACTGCTTCTACTTCTACTACTACTACTTCTCCTACTACTACTACTACTCTAACAATCATAGGTTAAAATATATAAATAATAAACAGAGAAAAACAAATAAAAGAAAAGTAACCAGAAGCAAAGTACAAGACACCTGGGGGTGAGACACGTATGTTCACACTCAAGAAATTCCAAAAAAAAAAAAAACCCACAGTATCATAAACTGGAATATATAAGCAAGGAGACTGCCAGGTGAAAAAATGGCCACTAAAATCATTATGAGACAAAATTCCTCAATAAATGAAATTGTGTGCTTTATGTCTGAACCATCTACTTTTAAGCTCCGCCCTTTAGAAAAGTTCTTATATGCAGGGATACTCCACTGGAGGAAAAAAAAATATATATATATATGTAAGTATGTATATTATTCCTGTAACTTATCAATTTAACAGAGTTTCAGTTTTTCTGATGGAGTCTTTTATTGACATTCTCTTCCCTGATATTCACCAATGCCATTCTTCGTGATTAAGTACTCTAACAGTGACATCCTACTTTATTTATCCTGCTATCATTAATAAGTCTCACAGAGCATATTTTTCAATCCAGGTATAAACTACAGCTGGATTGGGCCAAAGATATATATATATACATACACACACACAAACACACATATAGATAGAGAGATATAGATATACACTTTTCTTCTTCTTCTTCTTCTTCTTCTTCTTCTTCTTCTTCTTCTTCTTCTTCTTCTTCTTCTTCTTCTTCGTTTTCTTCTTTTTCTTACTCTTCTGTAAATTCTATTATCTGAAATCTAATGAAGGAAAAAATAATCTATAAGCCTATAGAAAGAACATTTCTTCAAATGTATCCACTCGTATACTTTTTGATTTTTGAGTTTATGATTTCACAAGATCATATATCATTTTCTTTCCATATCTTCCATATACACATTCACACTCTTGTATATTCATGTCCTCTCTATTGGCTAACACATGACATATATATATATATATATATATATTATGAACATTGTTGTCTTCACTTAGTTTACAGTGTGTGCTTGCACTATCTGTTTTCACCAGTCACTTCAATGAGGTAAGTACTCTTTGTTAATGCAGTTAAATTACATGCAATATCTTTTGAAATTCTAAGCCATTTTCAACTTATTAAGTTATTTTCTCATATCTACTCTATTCCTGGTCACTGGTTCTCAAACTTTGTATTTAACCACTTATTGCATTTCCTTGTGTTATGGTGACTACTAACCATACAACAATCTTGATTGGTACTTTAAAACTATTGTTTAGCTTCTGTGCCAATGTGAGACACATCCCATGGTTGAGAGTCAACTCCTGAACTATTAATGATACTCAGCTATTTTTGCAGACAGAAGCCCAGAATAATAAATCCCTGGGAATCTTCACTGAGCAGTTTATGAATACATAAGCAATATTTTAGATCCTCACATAAGACAGAGCTTAGGACCCTTGCAAAAGTATAAGAGGAAATGTTGAGGGAGACAGTGGTGTCGAGGACATCACAAGAAGACATATGAATGCTACTAACCTGTATCTATGGGGACTCACAAAGACTGAACTTCCAACCAAAGAACATGCATAGATTGGGCCTACATTTCCTACATATTTTTGGCATATGTGCAGCCTTATCTTCACCTAGTTCTCCCAACAATATGAGCAGTGGCTGTTCATAATTGTTATTGCCTGCCTTTTGATCACTTTAACCTAGTAGGGCTTCCTTGTCAGGCTTCAGAGGGAGAGAATGCACTTAATCTTGCTACAACTTGAAGTGCCAGGCATGTTGCTACACCTAGGGGCTTCCCCTTCTCTGTGGAGAAGTTAAGTGTTTAGTGTTGTAAGGGGAATTTATGTGGGTGTGCCTTGGAGGTGAGGAGGGAAGGGAGACTGCAATCAGGATGTAAAGTTATTAAATAAATTATTTAAAAGAGAATATAATTTAGATACAAAATTTCTTCCTTTCCTTGCTCTTCATACAGTTCTACAGTTACATTCTCCCTCTCCTTCACACACATAACCTCCTTTTTCACTAAACAATATTGGATATATATACTTACATATATATTGTTAAATAAAAACCATTCATTGTGTGTAATATTTGTTGCATTATTCTTTCAGGGTTGATTGTTTAGACTTGTCATCTTCACATAGTATATAGTGTCTGCTTGTCTGCATCTGTTTCCACCGGTCACTACAGAGAGGTAAGTTGATTATATTAATGCAGTTAAATTGCTGAGTGAACCTTAGACATTGTAAACCATTTTTTTTAATTTATTAGATATCATTTCTGACTACTGTAGGTTTTGTCAATGGCTTTTAACCTTCCTAATTCTGCAACATCTTGATAAAGTTCCACATATTGTCTTCACCCTCAACCTTAAAATTACTTTTATTTTCTTAAACTGTAATGTTTCTTCTATTATTAATTGCAATTTAAATATCTGTGTTTTCTAATATTCTCAGATAATCCCTGTAAAAGTTTCATTCAACCAAAAATGGGTCTCAAACTTCAAGTTGAGAACCTTTGCCTCATCGTAATTTTGTTCTCTGAGAAGTTCCATTCTTGTGTCATATGTTGAGATAAAAATGTTTCAGCATTAGTAGCTGTGGTCAAGGGACACAAATTGGAGACAATTCACAAAAGCTTAGTCAATGGAAGAAGTGTTTTGTAACTTAGAGATCTCAGTAGAAGAAATTCTTATGCTAAAAATTTAATGGAATGATGGATTAATAAGAGAACATAGGAAAGCTGAAGTTATAAATAGAGATACTCATAGAGCTGATAATTAAATAGGTACAGAGAAATGCAGAGAGAAGGGGGGTTACATCCCTTTTTTATTGTGCACAACATATTTTGAAAAGCCATCTCATTCTTCATCAGTTTGGAGTACACAAGCAGGTTTCCAGGAGTTCTCCCAGTAAGTGGAAGTTTTGCTGTTCCCTCCATAGACATTATTAGTTGGAGGCTCACCAGATAGTCTCCGATATTAATCTGACTCGTTATAACAACTTTTTACACTAGGGATGTATCCCACAATCAGGGTGTCTGAATGGATTACTTTGAGGAAGCTTAAGGAATCAAAAAGAATGTAGTCTACCCTGATATAGTCTCTTTTGTAGCATTGTTAACCTGATATCCAAGAATTAGGAATTCTCTGTTATTCAAATTGTGATTACAGTCCCTGAAATTTTAAGGGGTTCAAAGATAATTACTTTTTATCTGAATCCATTTTTAATTATTCTTAATTTAAATGTAAATCTAAACTAACATTTGTATTTTGTTATCATAGAACAATAAGCATGCCTAACTGGTTCTTTCAAAAGAAAGTCAAGGAAAATATTTTTTGTACCAATAATTACATATTTTTTTGAAAGAGACAGAAAAGTAGACATAGAGGTGACTGAATATAGTTATTGTTAATTACCCAGATATATGAATAATTAAAAACTTTCTACTCCTACAAATTCACCAGGGCAAATAAACTTGTATATATCACATCATAGATTTTAAGTGCAATCAATGAAAATTTCATACAAGACTTATTACTATTTTCCAATTTTATATTATTTAATGTTTAAAATTTTCATTCCTTCATTTAATGGAGATTTTTCATATCTATAATTACACCACTATTCTCAAATTTATTTTCATGTCCCTCTTGTTTCATAATTTATGTATTTTTCATAATCATTTATTTTAATTAGTCTATCACACATGTACACATGAAGTAAATAAAAACAGAAGATTATTCAACAGTTTCAACAATGAAACAGAAAAAGGGGGACTAGGTTTGAGAGAAAACATGTAGTATGGTAAAAATTATTTATGATTGTCTAGAAATTTTTATAAAATTGTCATGGGTTGTGATTAGTCTACATAAGTTTCTATGCTTAATTCATCTTGATTTTTAATCACATCAGTTATGTGACATGGCTATATTTGTGACATCCATGTCAGCTGAAATTTAGAAAGATGGAAATTGTTGACTCTTGTTTCTATTTAGTCTATATCTGTGCTTTGCAAATGTGTATTTGGATTTGTTACCCTATACATTGTCCTAGGGTTACTGTTGCTATGATTAAATTCCATAATCAAAAGCACCCTGGGGGATAGTGTTTATTTGATTTACACTCCCATATAATTGTATGTCATAGAAATATATCAGGACAGAAACTCAATTTGTTCAAAAACGGGCATACAGAACCTAATGCATAGACTCTGATGAAGTACTGCCTACTTCTTTTTCTGATAGCTTTGCTCAAAATGCTTTCTTAGGGAACCTATAACCACCAGCCCATAAATAGTACCACCAACAAGGGTTTGACTGTCACACACCAATCAATAATTAAGATAATGCCCTATACTTCCTAGCTACAGTCATATCTTAGAGAAATAGTTTACAGTTAATATTTCTCTCTCTCTAATGACTCTAACCTTGTATTTACAAGAAACTAACCAGCACACAAATGGAACTCTTGTGCCAGTTGCAGGAACAGCAACCCTGTCACTGGGTGCCAAGCCTCAGCTGCTCTACAAAACCTCTTCAAGTCTTCAACCACCTCATCACCTGAGCCACATTTATACTCCAAATTTGGCTGCCAGCATGACCAACACCGGAAAACAACATCTGTGTGGTAATCTCAGGGCATAATTACTAGAATATATAAGCTCAATGATGCTGGTCTTTTCTTAATCACAACCTATTCTTCAGCCCCAACTTCCCAGCATCCATTGTCCCAACTAAAATTTTGGTATAGTGTGTCTCCTAACCTCCTGCACCATTTTCTCTGTTTGGCTCTATGTGTGGGAAGATCTGGGAATTCTCAAATATTAGGGATGTGAGAAGCTTCCAGAACACAATGTAGATGACCTTAGCTCAAATTCTTAACAGTGGGAAGAAGGAATCTAAAGTGACCACCTCTAGTATGCATAGATAGATAGACATAGCACCAATTTGAGCCATGGTGCCACCCACCCATCTTCAAAACTGTTATTGTCTAAAGGAAATGGTGGGAATAAAATGGATCAGAGACTGAACGAAAGGTACAGATTGAGATCCATACCATACTCAGGCACCAAACTCTGACACTATTACTGTTGACATGTTGAACTTACAGACAGAAACCTAACATGGCTGTCCTCTTAGAGGCACTACCAGAAGCTGCCTGAGACAGTTGTAAATACTTACAGCCAAGCATTGCACTGAGGTCACGGACCCCCTATGGAAGACTTAGGTGATATTGTGTGAAGCCATAGGGGACTG
This sequence comes from Apodemus agrarius, assembly GCA_964023405.1. Classification (NCBI taxonomy): domain Eukaryota; kingdom Metazoa; phylum Chordata; class Mammalia; order Rodentia; family Muridae; genus Apodemus; species Apodemus agrarius. The sequence goes on along the minus strand of OZ030005.1, from coordinate 51,202,601 downwards.
ATAGGAAGAACAACCGTATTGCCTAACAAAGAGACCCTCAGAGCTTTCAGAGTCTAAACCACCAAACAAACAGCATGCATGGGCTGGTGCATGGTCCCTGTTATATATGTAGCAGAGACATATGCTTTGTCTGGACTGAGAGGGAGAAGATGTGCTTAATTATGTAAAAATGTAGTACCCCAGAAAATGGGGCTGATAGCAGAGTGAGGAATGGGTTTGTGGGTAGGTAAGACCATCTCAGTCGCAAAGGGGAGGAGACATGTGGTATAGATCTTGTGGAGCAGAGACCCGGGATGTGAGCAATATTTAAAATGTAAATAAATAAACTAATAATAAAAATAAAATAGATCATTTTCTTAAATATTTTAAATAATGTAGTCTCCTATATCATAATAACCTAATTATTGTTTCTTCTCTCTTAGTTATCTTATATATACCAGAAAATATACCATGTATCAGAATTACATCACATTGTGCATTGCCAATCAAGAGAGATGGATTTGAATTTTCAGTAATGTATCTCAGACACATCAGTTTATAACAGAGGAATTATTATACTATATTCTTGGTGTAGGGAAATCATAGTGTAAATACAGGAAAAAAAATACCAGATAACAAATCCTCTAGAGAAAAGTCTAGGTATCAGTTAAGATCCTCTAATATATTGTGATCACACATTGAAGCTGATATGCCCCCAAAAGTCAAGGCTACTACTTTAATATTCATAACTATGCTGTATCTCTACCATATTTATATTCGGTTAGAACATTAATTCCTGTCTTATACGGCTTTGGAAAAGAATGGCATACAGCCTAGCCCACATTCCTGTCTTCTGTGCCGTGCCATAGTAGCACAATGGATGTAGGGCACTTCTGTTTTATGGAGAGAGCTTAAGGATAGTATTTTCTTCTAATGACTCTGAAACTGGAGAATCAAACTCACAATCCTCCCTTGATTTATGGAGGCTTATCCTGTACAGAAGATTTTTATTGTCAATCAATCAAAGTAAATATCGACTTGATTTAATTGATACATTAAAACCCCCCATTATAAGGAATGTGTCTATCTTTAAAGCAGATTTTTTACCCATACTAGGAACAGAAACTCATTTTGTATCATTTTGATACAACCTGGTTATATTTTTGAAAATGACACTCAATTTACTAATTATGCATTTCAGGTTAGTGTGGCAAAGATTTGATTGTCTCCATAATTAATGTTTGTTTTTGCTGAATAATTCTGTGTCTATCTGTTTTTGGCAAGTTACATTATGAAGACATTGCAACAATCCTAGATAAATAAGTGGTAAGTCATAAGTCACAACTTTGTCAATTCACTAGTTGTGATGAAAGTGAGTATACATTGTTTTCTTGATCCAAACATCTTACTATAATACGCATGGAACTAATTTTGACAAGAGATCACTATAGGTGATTTTGTACCATATCATTTGAGAGGAAGCTGTGCTTGGACAGTATTTCATGAAGTAGAAATCTTTGCCACCATATCCAGTTTCACATGAGAAAGGATTTGATAATTCCACAGGTCTGAGGCAGTGAGTTCCTAGAGATGACTGTTGTCCCCATGTCTAATTAAACACATTTGTTATGTGTAGTTTTAATAAACACCCTACAGCCTTTCCTGGGAGCATATCCTGTGTTTTTCCTCTCCTGATATAGCTCTGAGATCTGTCACCAGGCCCACTCCAGGCTTGTCCTGGAGCTGCAGTCCTTACCATGCCTGCTCTCCACTCGTTCATCCTGGATTACCTTCTCCAAGCCAACATCACTGACCAGTCTTCCCACTCTACCCACTTTTGCTCTGCTGATGAAAAACATTCAGATAGCTTTATTATTTTAGAGTTTGCCTTCTAGCACAAATTGCTGAGTACAGAATCTCCTGACATAAAATTGTCAGTTAATCTGTATCAGCTAGGTTCTGCCAACATCCTCTGATCGTGTCTAAGGTGGAGGCTGTAGGCTCTAACTGGCCTGACGCCTTACATGCCTCGGTTTCCTACTCATCCCAATCAATGTATGGCAGCAAAAGCCTCTTCACTTTCCCTGAATCTCATTTTTCCTCCTGGGACTTGGAATTACCACTTGTCCCTTCTACCCGGCATCTGGCTACAGGCTTTCTTTATTAACCAAATCAAGAACCACTTAATGAACCAGACTAAACACATCCCCCTATGCTCATTTTTTTAAAGTCGTTGGATCTCCACTAATTTTTAACATTTAGTTTTGCTGTACTTAGGCTTTGATATTTATCAAACAGTTTCTTTGCATTTGCAGGCTGTAAACCATCCCATTTTGAACATATGATAATACAAAGAAATGGGGGCTATAACTTTGTATTATTGTATTCCTTACTGTTCAACATATTAATTTTTGATACATCATGTCTACATTACCTTCTTTTCAAATCATCTCCATTTTCTTCTCCTTTTTTACTTCTAAATATATGTCCTCTTCTTATTGTTTGATAATTTGTATAGGCACACATATAAGCACACACACACAAACACTCACACATATGCTCATAAATACAAATATCAACAATATGTATTATGTGAGTTAAGAAAAAGCCAGTTGTGCCATGTTATCCATTTTTCAGTAGATTTGAGAAACTTTTAAAGAGAACTTTTTACTACTTTTAGGATTTTATTTTTCCAGACCAACCTCCCAGTATTCCTTATCCCACTTCCCCTTCTGCCTATCTCAGAGACGATATTCCCTCTCCCAGATCCTAGGTGCCTCAAGTCTCTATGGGTTTGGCACACCTTCCCTCACTGAGGACATACAAGTACTCTGCAGTGTATGTTTTGGAGGCCTCATACCAGCTAGTGTGTGATGCATGGTTGGTGGCTCAGTTTCTGAGAGATCTCAGGGCTCTGTGTTAGTTGAGACTGCTTGTCTTCCTATAGGGGCACCATCATGCTCAGTTCCTTTGAGCCTTTCCCTAATTCAATCATAGGGGTTCCCAACGTCAGTTCATTTCATGGGTGTAAGTATCTATCTATCTCAGTCAGGTACTTGTTGGTCCTCTAGGAGGCCACTCATGCCAGGCTCTAGTCTGTAAGCACAGAATAGCATCAGTAATAGTGTCAAACCTTGGGCCTCCAGTAGAGATGGGTCCCAATTTGGGCAGTCACAGGACCACCTTTTCCTCAGGCTCTTCTCCAATTTTGTTCCTGCAATTTTTCAGACAGGAACAATTCTGGGTGATAGTTTTTGACTGTGGGATAGCTGACCTTGACATCCTGTCTTTTTACCAGATGTGAGCTCTTCAGTCTCACTCGCCCCAATGTATGGCATTTCATCAAAGGTCCCTACCTTTTTGTCCTGAGAGTCTCTCACCTCCCAGGTCTCTGGAATGTCTAGAGGGTCCACTCACTTTCCACCTGCCAGGGTTACATATTTCCATTCATTCTGCTGTCCCTCGGGATTTCTTTCCTGCCTCCTCCAACCAAGTAACTGGTCATGATCCCTGCCCCCAAACCCCACCCCTCTTCTCTCCCATCTCCCATCCAGCCCCCTCGCCCTCCTGCCTCCACTGATTTCTTTCTTCTTCTTCCAAAGTGGGATTAAACTATCCTCACTTTAGCCCTATTACTTCTTAACTTTTTGAGTTCTGTGGATTGTATCCTAGATATTCTTTACTTTGGGGGCTAATATACACTCATTATAGAGTAGATATCATAAATGTACTTTTGGGTCTGATTTGCCTTACCCAGGAGGAATACTATTCAGCTATTATGGAACAGGACATCATCAGTTTTGAGAAACATTTTATATAATGTGTATATATAATTTTTAAGATGTATTAAATGAAAATTAGTGAATGGTATTTTTAAGCCTTCACTCAATATAAATTAAGTAATTTTCTTTTTTTCTTTTCTATATTCTTTACCTTTCAAATGCTTTTCCCTTTCTTAGTTCACCCTCCCCATAATTCCCTTAAACCCTCTTCCATCTGCCCATCCCCAATCAACCCCCTCCCAATTCTCTGTTCTGGTAATGCCCTAAAATGCTGTATCAAGACTTTCCAGGACCAGGGGCCTCTACTTCCATCTTCTTGGGAATGATTTGGTATGTGAGTTGTATCTTTGGTATTCAGAGCTTCTGGGCTAAAGTCCACTTATCAGTCACTGCATTCGATGTATGTTCTTTTATGACTGGGTTACATCACTCAGGATCATATTTTGCAGTTCCAACTATTTGCCTAAGAATTTAATTAATTCATTATTTTTAATTGCTGATTAGTATCCCATTGTGTATATATACTACATTTTCTATATCCATTCCTCCATTGAGGGACATCTGGTTGTTTTACAGCTTCTGGCTATTATAAATAAGTCTGCTATGAACATAGTAGAGCATGTTTCCTTATTGACACATTGCCTGGGAATCCTCTGAGATGCCCAGGAGTGGTATAGCAGGGTCCTCCAGAAGTGTCATGCCAATTTTCTGAGGAACCACTAGACTGATTTCCAGAATGGTTGTACCAGCTTGTAATCCCACCAGCAGAGGAGGATTGTTTCTCTTTCTCTACATCCTCTCCAACATCTACTGTCTCTTGAGTTTTTAATCTTAGCCATTAGAATTTGTAATATTATTAAATATATTTACCTACAAATTTAGGAGTTTCTCAATCTCTGATGGATCTTACTAATTGTATGAAAATTATATACTGTTTAATTGAACTTAGTTAAAAATTTCTTCACTATTTATTCATAAATATTTTAATTTCCCTGTTATACTTATTCAGGGTCTCTCCATGCTGCTTTTGATGATCTCAAACTCAGGCACTGAGGACTTACTTCTCTCCCAAGTTCTGAGAAGCTTTTCTTGGAAATACACTCACACACCTAGCTTGTGGTATAGTAAGCCATGGACATTTTATTTCCTATTTAATTATTTATTTTGTGGAATTTTTTCTCTTTTGTTTTCAATTATTAATTTCTTACATGTAAAATACAATTAAAAGTTTAATGTTTTCTTTTATTTGCATATTTCTAATTCATATGTTTAAATCTGTGATGTAGTGAATGTCTTCTTGTTTCTGTTGAATAATGTTCAATTCAACAAGATACAGATTATGATTTTTGCCTTAGAAACACCCACTGAACATTTTCTTAATAAATTCGTAGAATATTTTATCCAGTAAATGTCGTGTGACTTGGTAACCATTTGTACCATTTTCCCCCTAGCTTTTGGAAAATTACTAATTCTTTTAGGAGGCTAGCTATTTTCATTCATTTATATTTACTATATTTGAGTAGTGTAATTTTAAATACTTAAATCTATGAAATTCCAGTACTTATTCCTGGGAGCCTCCTCTGTCTCAGTTCTGTGTTTGTTCCCAATGATGATCCCTACTGCTTTTTTTTCTCTCTCCCAGACTTCAACCACCCACCTTTCCCTAATTTGAATCACCATTCCCCTCCTCACTCCTTCTCCTTCCTAGATTCCTCCCTCTGTCCTCCTACAATGTCTGTTTTATTTCCACATATGTGTGAGTTTATGCCTCCTGCCTTGTTCCCTCCATATTACATAGTTGCTTTGGGTTCTTTCTTTTTCTACAGCATTCAGATAATTTGATATGACTTGTTTATTCAACTCTGATGAAAGTATAATTGGCTTGTGGATAGGCTAGAGTATACAGAACAGAGATTCCAGAGCTAGAGTGAGGTTAACTGTGTAGCTATATGAAAGCTGTCATCTGTGCTGGGGAAAACATTATCTGATTTAAATTTGAGGTGAGTTCAAGACGAATGTAGATGAACCTATGAATGTTAACTTTGGAAACAGTAATGATTTTATACTTCCTTCTTCGAAAAGAGTGATGTAACTGAAGAAAATTAGTGCAGATTAGAGACGGAAAATTTACTTGGTGGTTTTTACTTGTAAGAGAACAAGAAGAATGGGAAATGTCCTAGTAAGATTTAGCATTAAGATGAGGATGCTTGCACAGTGGCTGTGAGTTTAACAGTATTTTGTGTGTTGCTCATTGACAGATATGATTGTTTGATATATAACTGGTTTCTCCCTCAGAATGCCAAAACAATAACAGAATTCTTGGTGAGCAGCTGCAGAATCATCATGGTTGTTCCTGTGGGTACTAAAAAATATTTCTAATGGTGAGTTTTGTCCCTGACAGTTATTTCTCTATAAGGTAATAGACAACCATATTAAATGCATGCGGGTACGAACATTTGTTATTGGCCTCCGATAGAGCAGGTATGTTGTAGAAAATGAGTAATAGAAAAGTTAGTGTTATTTATAGATATGAAGATTAAAAGTATGAGATTTTTTAAAAAATCTAATTCCTAGATAGACCAGCTGCATAGAATCATATCAAGTACCCCCACATAGAATCCTATTGATGTTCTGTACAGTTAGTTTAGGTGTTTGAGGTAATTATCATCAAATAAAATTCAATGCTGAAATTCCCAGTGTTATAGACAACTTCAGCATTTCATAGCTTTACTTATTTTTGTAATTTTATGCATATAAATGCACATAATTAATGAAAAACATAACTGTCAGCAATTTAATATTTCTCGATCATAGTCTGTGTGCATGCATTTGGGACTGAACTCTTAGCATAACCTGTCCTATTTAAGGGATTAACAATGGAGAAGAAACTCCAGTAGTTCTTTTCATTAATTCTTTAATTTATTTCACAGTCCAGTCATTACTCCCCCTCATGCTCTGCCCTCTGACTCCTCCTCATCCCATTTTCCAGTAGATCTTAAGCTAGCAGCAGGACCTTTCAAGTTTCTTCTCTTCACTCTGGTATTTCAACATAATGTTATACATATTCAGTCTATATGTATGCTTTTTGGGAACTTATGGATCCAGCTCTGTCATGTATTTATCACACATTTTCACAGCAGAGATACTATACCTATAGGCACTACTCTTTGTCATAACTTCCATCCTTTACCATGATATAATCCAACTTGACTGAACAGGAATATCATTAACAATTTACATGTTGCTTTGACCTGACTAGTCTCTAATGCCTAAAGAAATGCAAATATTTAGGCATTTGAAGTTACATAAAGAACCTTGATAAAACCTGTGAATTTACCTAAGAGTTTGTAGCAGGCTTACATGCAGCATTAACCTTTATCTAGCATGGTGAAAAAAGGACACTAAATATAATGCTGAAGTACATGGCAGACTCTTTGCAACTTTAATATTGTAAGGAATTCTAAAATCAATCAATGGGAAAATTCTTTATATGTGAATATTTTCACAGAATTTGACTTATGTGGAATGTAAGACAGAGTCATCTGTTTTCTCGTTATCTCACTACATCTTAATGGCTCACAAAGATGGAATAGCTCGGTCCCTTTGGTATTTCCTAACATTTAGAAAACTCTAGTAGAATCTCAGTGGAAACTTCAGAAGTGTGGTAGGGAAGACTCGAGGTTTACATAGAGAGGGATGCCTTTAGATTCTGGAATTATATCAAAATGTTTATTATTCTTTTAATATCACATATGCCTGAGGGGAACGTTGAAACAGGCAGAAACACACTTACATTCAATGATAAGCATCTGCATTTAATTATGGATTAAGGAAATAAAAATCCATGGATAGTATTGTGGTTGTGCACTTTTAGAACATGGTTGACAATAACAGATCTCTGAAATTTAGTGGTCAGCACAACCAGATTAGTTGGTGAATTTTAGTGAGGAGCAATATCTAAAATTAGAAAGAAATGGTAAATATTTGAAACAAAATAGTATTTGCTGAACATGATGACAAAATTGCACAGATAAGTTCTTAGCATTTAAGATTGTGTATACAAGAAATCTTCCAAATCAAGGTAGCACAACACTATCATATCATTCTGATAAGTAGTGGAGTGGAAACTAGGTTGATTCAGTTTTATTCACACATGTTTGATTTTTAAAAGCTTTCAGAATCCCACAGATTAATGCACATATGTGCATAAACATGATTTGCTAATCATGTAGTAAGAAGGATTTCATACAGGCCTCCAGAATTCTGTATTTTGATAGACATGTACTTTGTTTTGTTTTAATTTGTTTTTGTTTTGATTTTGTAAAAGCATGTATCTATTTCAAAGAGAAGTTTCTTTACAATGTGAGAAGACTAACTTATGCTTTGGTTTGAGCATTCATGTACATTGTAGTTAAAGATTATGTTGGTTTACTATATCTGTGGCTGTAGTTTGTCATCCAGGAAGTGTGTTTAAGTACCAAGAAGTAGTTACCTACATTTCCAATACTAAGCATAATCTCTTGTTTTGACCAGGTCACATATGCAATTGCAGAGCTGTTTGTTATTGACCAGGCATATGTGCCAATGTTTTACTGCTAGACTTACTTTATGGATTAGTGATTATATTTTAGTGTTATCGTAGCCATAATAGTTGGGTCAGAGTATTGGTTTTCCTCTTCTTTTTTGCAACATACATAGACATGATAAATACATGTACAGAAATTTCCATATAGAACTGGTAGGCAACTTTGCATCAAATTTGTCAGAAAAATTTCAAGGCCTCATGTTCAGAATGTTTGCTATGATATTGGATCTTGTTGATAATATCAGATTGAGACTGTGCAAAAAGATTGACCAAAAATCAGCTAAAGAATATGATGGAAATGAACTTTTAAAAGAGAAAAAAAAGACCATAAGGATTCAGCCCTACACAAACTATGATACTCAACCAAGGAAATCTGAAAAAGGGAGATCATGGCTTTTTTAGAGAAGAGAGTACCAATTGGTTCTTTAGTAGCAAACATTCTCCTTTGAAGACACACATTCAGGTAACATTAAGAGTACAAAATATTATATATTTAAGAATACATATGTACATATATATACACTTATGTGTCTAGCAATGATTATTTTAAAAATGAGGCCATATAATTGAGTGAAAATACTATTATATAGAAGTGTCTGCAGGGAGAAAATGAAGGCAGAAGTGTAATTAAATTGCTCTGCTAAAAATCAGAAAAGAAATACCGATTCCCCCACATTCAGCCATTTATTCACATGAACACACATACACATGTGTTCATGGACATGTGCATGTACATGTTCATACCTACAGAAGGGAGGATGGAATTGTAGATTTCAGCATAGATAATATTAGTAAGGATAAGTAGAAATTTTTGGTTACAGACTAATGCTTTAACATACATACAATATTTATGTGTGTTTGAATATTTTCAGAAATTAAGGCACCAGGAGAAAGAATAGTAGAGTTTGTACTTTGTAGTTTCCCTGCATGCATATATTGGTTCATTTCATAGCAGAACTGCATGTCCACATTCACACGACCATACATACACACACACACACACACACACACACACACACACACACACACAAGCTATGTATTCAATAATTTACAAAAATTAACGCACTAGAGAACTAATTTAAGAATTTAACCACTGGCAGTCATATGACCATGAACAAAAGTGTAACCTCTCTATATTCAAAACACACACACACACACACACACACACACTCACAAGCACACAAAATCGGTAAAATATATACTTGTACTTTTCTAAAATACCTCTTAAATTATTTCTTGACAGTCATGCCACCTTGAGCACTACACTGCTCACTGGATGTATTTTCTTCCCAGGGATCGAAATCAAAATATCTTTCTTTAATGCAAATATCCATTGATGGAGCATCCTAATAGACATAAAGCTTTAATCCAATGTATAAGCTCATGTATATAATCACAGGACTTGGAAACACTGTCACAGACAGATTTCAGAGAGTTATCAGCACACTGCAATTTTAGCCCAGGGTCAGAACCAGAATGGTACACAACAAAATAGAAACTTTCTGGTTAATATCCAGGCTATAGTTCCAAGCAGCCAGATACATGCTCAAGCTCTAGGTACTGAACACTATTTTTTGTCTGTTGTCTATTGCATCCAGATTTTAATCCATTTTGCTTTTAATTTCCTATCTTTGATGCAACATTTAGGAATAGTGAAGAGGTAGAAATAACCACAGCTTTGACAGAAATCATCCTAGTTATGATAAGTTTTTGATGTCTATCCTTAGGTCTGACCTGTCTGTCTTGAATATTCCTACATTCATTTTCAGTAAGAATGTGCACACTCAGCTAATTGAAGCCTAACTCTTTTACTTGCTCTTTAGGGAATTTACAAACTTTTATTATTTGCTCTTGAGTATTAGTTACTGGCTTTTGAAACAAAATGCAATAAGTCTGGGAACACAGAGTTTTTTCCAGACAGACTTCTAGCTGGAGTCCAGCCCTTGGCTGTATCCTGGTTATAGACAAGGCCGCATTATATTTATCTCAATAGAGAAGGAGGTCTGGTCCCAGGACCTGGAGGAGATAGAGCCAATAAAATTTTAGTTTGAATACTTATATGAAACGAGGGAAGGGAGTCAGGATGTAAAGTGAATAAATAAATAAATTCCTGGATAAAACATGTTGTTAGACTGTCCCATCATGCACCAGACCACATCCCTTCCACTGTGTCCACAGTTTTCTGGCCCTCTGTTTCACAATCTGATTCAAGGTCACAGACACAGGTGCACTCATATATTCATATATACGTATATGTATATCTATACATATGTATATCAATGCATATGTATATGTATAAATATATACATACACACACAAACATACACAAACACACACAAACACACACACACACACACACACACACACACACACACACACACACACTGAAACTGCCAGAGATAAAGGAACATGACACCTGCATTTTGCCTCAGTATGCACAGTACACCACTGGAGATGCTTATACCTTTCTAATCAGCTGGATAAAATGTTTTTTGGTAAGGCAGTGGCACCCAAAAATACATTCACCTAAAGGAGAATGCCAAGGTGGTATAAAATGTAGTATCTCTCCAGACATTCCATGGAAACACTCAAACTGCTTTTATCTTACTTGAGTGTTAACCTTGCCTTCTGGCATCATGGACCTGCACCAATGCTTTTTGCTTCCATCTATTTAACTTCAGGTGAGATGGTATTTAACTTCAGCTGCATATATTTGGTGAAGGAAAAGTAGTTGTTGTTAACCAAACTGCTAGTATTCTCAAGTAAAGGTGCCAAAGCCTTACATCTCTCCTGTATGTAAACAGATTTGGATTAACCAGCTACAAAGTAAAACAGCATCTTCACCTCTTCTCCTTTTTCACAACTTTTAATGATACCCAAATAGATGCTGATAAATTGAAATTTAGTAAGAATTCACTATATTTTTTTACAGTGATAACAGTCTGTATTTTCATATTTCACTCTCTAATATTTCAAATATAAGATGACTTATTGGAATCAATTTTAATTTAAGCTTAATTATAAATACAAATTTATATAAACTTTATGTTAACTTCGAAAGTTTACTGCTGTACTAAGACACAGAAACTCCCATCTATGTGTGTGTGTGTGTGTGTGTGTGTGTGTGTGTTTGTGTGTGTGTGTGTCTATGCGTGTGTGTGTCTATGTGTGTGTGTTTGCTTTCATAATGATTCTTTGAAATGGAGTGTCAACGGAATTATTTAATTGTATTAATGATGATGTAATTTTCATTTACAGAGATTAAACCATAGCAATAAAACTGTGTATATAATTATGCTTAGGTACTCAAACATGTGTTTTATGGAAAACCCCATCAGCTCCTTCAGTTACATTATGAGGAAAATCATTTGCCGATTCTCATACAGGTACGAAGCCAATCCTTAGGAAATGGGTCTGTGATGATTCTTCATTTTATATAAGAATTGCAGTAGTAAAAAAATATCTAGGTAATATTTCTTTAATAGCTAACATTAGTTTATGTGCAAATACTGAGGAGCTAATAATTAAACCATATAGTTTGACACAAGAATTGATTAGAAAATAGAGTTGGTAATTTGGACAGACCTGAATATACTGGTTTACTCATGGTAGCTTCATGTAGACTTCACATCACACCAAGAATTGGGCCCTCTCCCCTCTTTCTTGCCTAATTTTGAACCTGAGTTGAAAGTAGTAATAAGTGAATAGCCTATCCTTCAGGTTAGGCTCATTTGTCTCGCATAGTCTTTGGCTATAAAACCTAGTTGGTGCATGAATATTCTCTTTGGTGAATCTATATTATGTGAATATATGTGGTGAATTATTTCTCCTTGGAAGAATATTTCATGTACTAGGGGCACCGAATTCACTCCTACAATTAAAGAAATTCATAAACGTACTTGTTTGAAAAGTCCTTGCAACCCTGATTCATTTATGTAATAGTAATTAATGATTGTACTATTAGTGGCTGCTTGCACTGAGCTGCTACCAGTTATGGCAGAGAAGATCTAAGTCTGTAGTTCTCCCAATTCATCACCACAGCTGGGTAGGGGTTTTGGTTTTTGATAAAGATGACTGAGATCAACTGTAACCCCAATAAGCTCATTGGTTCACTAAGCAGGAGTTTAGAGAAAACATTTCAAGTTTGTGGATGCTGTGTTCAGGATAAACAGAACTTTGCTTTCTCTCTAGGAAAAGATAAATAGCAAGAATGTCTGCCAAGTTTAAAGGCAAAATATGTTTAAAGGCAAAATATTTAAATTATCTGACTTTTTGTATTTATAAATTTATCCCTACAATTTCTTCTCCCAAATACTCCTATATGCTCCTTGATTTCAAATCCATGATCTATTTTTGCCTAAATTTCAGTTGCATGTATATAACTATATAACTGTGTGTGTGTGTTTCCAAATAAATACTTGCAGATTTTTCCAGTGTTATTTTTTTATTTTTATGACTGACAATTTGGTATATACACACTTATTTTATATGTATTTACCTTGGTACTCTAAAGGATCTTTATTGAGTACATTATTAATTCACTCTCCATTAGCATTATAGCTCCCCACCATCTCCACCTAGTCTGTCCATCTCACCTACACTCTGCCCCTATCAATCTCTATACCCCTTCTTTCTAGAAAAGTGAAGTCATCCCATGGACAACAAGAAGCCCTGGCATTTCAGCCTCAGCAAAATTAGTGCCTTTTCTTCCAGTAAAGCTAGTTAAGGTACCCTACATAGGACAAAATAATTCAATTTCATTTTCTTTTAACTTTCTAGATGACATGTACTTTTTGCAGCAGTATTTGGTTTACTTAATATGAAAGTTAGATTTTATTATCATGAGTGTTGCTATTGACACGTCTCTAAACTTACTGGAAACTCAAAATGCCAATAGAGTATTACTTATATTTTAGAAGTGTATGTTTATTAAATTGCTTGATATCCAGTATCCTCTTTTTCTTCCTCTATTGCCTGTACCCTTAAGAAATTATTTCTCTAACATCCTGTAGTACTGTAGCAGCCTGTGGGATTTTTCAAGCGAGCTCCATCTACCAATGGTGACTTAGAATATATCATCATTTTAATAAAATCTATGGATGTACAGCATAGAAACCATTGTTTTATTAAAATTTTGGAAAATATAATATAAATGTCGCATTTCTTCATTTTCTTTTTGTTTTTCAAATTTTTACATATAATCCTCATTCACGTTTAAAGGTATAAGCTAATTTTTTTCAGTGTTTGAATTTACACATACATACATGTACACATACATGCACATTCGTACACACACACAAACACTCATATACCCAATACTAAATACTATGAACAACTGTATGTTACTGACTAAAAACTTTTTAGCATTGAAGTGGGACCCTATTAAGTTGTGCCTGGAAACAATGTAAATGAAAACTCAGCATAGGCAGGTACTTCGTAAAAGACACCATGCATTTTTGAAATATATTGTTCAAAGGGGCTTAGGAGACTAAAGCCATAGTCATGCAGCCTGCATTCATCTGTGCTAGGTCCTTTGTAAGCTTCTGCTTGTTGAGCTCAGAGGTTCTGTGCACTGCCCACAGTCAGCATGGGGATGTCTCTGAATCTTGTTGACTTCTCTTGGTACTTGTTTTCTCCTCCTGTTTTGTTGCACTCAGCCATGATATAAAGATTTTTTGTAGTGTTATTGCATCTTGTTATGCTGTGTTTAGTTGATATCAATGGAAAGCCTGCTCATTTCTGAAGGGAAAAGGAGGAACACATTTTCCAGATGAGAGGGGATGCAGAGCAGGAGGTGACTGAGAGGAGTGGAGTTTGCCCTTGGGATGCCCTTATGAGAGAAGTATAAATTTAAGAAGAGATACATCTTATTAATCCCTGTATTTCGGCTTTTTATGCCATATTTATGATTCATCTCAGCCGTCAGCATCGAATAGAGACAGGAGAGGTGCTGCTCCTCTGACTCCCTTCACAGACCTATTGTGAGGAGCACTGCTATCTTCATGTAGATCTAATCTGGCAACCTAAAACTCTCAGAGGAAGTTCAGAGCTTAAACATTGACTGACTGATTTTATAGGGGGTGTTCCTTATAATGAAGATAGATTTGATTTCACATAATATACAATTCTGTTTTACCTTTCTCCAACTTATTTAACATCATACAAATCCAACCCACCCTAATCTGCACTTTTTCTTTCTCTGTCTAATGAAAACATAGACATTAATTTAATAATGATGATGAAGATGATGATGATAATGATGATAAATATTTTAAAAAATCTGAATAGGACAAAATAACCAAACAAATAAGAAATTAGCCAAAGAAAAGAAGAAAAATACAGGCACAGGTTTACACAAATATAAGTGGCACAACAACTGTATACCATATACCATCATTTAGTATAAGCATGCCCACAGAGTCCTTCCTATTCCTGGAACCTTTAGTATCTCAAGGGCTGGATGAGTAGTCTCTTATTGAGGCCATATCAGACAGACTTTTTTTTTCTAAATAATGAAGGCAACAGAGAAGCAATAGCAGAGGTTATCCTATGGATACCCTATATCTATGACCATCTCTATGCGATTGTCTCATCAAAAAGTACCTGAATGTGCATGTGATGTATACACACATACTCATACACAAACATATACAAACAATATCCCAAAGAAATATCTAATTTATGTAGAATTTAACACATTTATTTTTTCCAAATTATCTTTAAATGATTAATTGTTCATCATGGGATAGTTCAGACACATTGAAAATATTGGCTCTACAAGGTTCAAAACAGCATTTGTTTCTTTAATGCAAGCAGCACATTGCAGAGCTATCTAATGTAAATAAAGTTCTAATTGGGGTGATATTCTAATGATGGGCCTGCAGGAAAGTGACACAGGAAAATTGCAAAGATTAAGAAGCACCTGTGCATTCCAGCCAAGAATCAAAATCCAAATGATCCAGACCAAACTGGTTTCTTTCTGGTTAAAAGCCAGGATGAAGATTCAAGCAGCCAGACACATGCTCAGCCTCCAGATGCCACTGGTTGCTTTATTAAATGTTCATTGTAGCCAGAGCCCAGATTAAATATTCTTTATCCTTTCGCTTTCAATTCCTCTGCTTCTGCTGCAGCATACAGGGAGAGGGGAGAGAGATAAAACAAGAGCTTTGCTTTAAATCTCCCTAGATACTGAAGGGTTTTGATCTCCACCCCTTGGTTTGAGATCTCTCTCTTGATTGGTCCTAGCAGCATTCTCCATATGAATGCACTGACTCAGCCAATCATAGGCAAACTGAGCAAATAGAAGTCAGTGAACACAGTGATTTTGCAAGTCAGGCTCCTTGCTGGAGTCTGGGTCTGAGCAGATCCAGGCTCTAGCCAGGGCTTGACTGTATGCTGCTCAGTAGAGAAGGGGGGCTGCTCCTGGAAGTTGCAGGAAACAGTGCCAATAGAAGTGTAGTGTAAATACTGTGGGCTGTCATATTTGGATTTCCCACAGTTGTCCTTAAAGGAGTCATTCAGTGCCTGTTTTACCTGTTGGAAATTTATTTCTACATCTGTGACTAGTGATGTTTCAGTTTTATACAGCCATCATTAAAATCATTCTTGAATTTATCTGAAATAAGAGTGATTCTTCTGAACTTTCTATATCTAACAGAGACTGGAGACTTGATTCTTCTCACAATCCCTTCATGATATACTGTGTTACTAATTGCCATTTCATTACTTCTCTCCGTGGTAGCATGATCTCAGAAAGCTTTGAACTAAAATATTTGTTAAAAAGACTTCATTTGGGTGGTTAATTTTATTGTAATTTTATTTGATACAATATATTATGTTTTGCTTTTCTCCCTCCTACACCTGCTAGATATTCTGTGCTAATTCAGGCTCCCAAATCTACACTCTTTCTCTTCCAGTCTTTCATTAGATGATAAACAAACATATGATCCTCCTCCTACTAATGCTACTCTAACTTCTGCTCTTAGTAACTCAAAAAGCATAAAAAAAAATTACAAAAAAAAACCTCAAGTAGCAAAGAAAAATAGAGGATACTTAGTTGTGATATACACATGTTAATATTCACAAAAATTACATAAAATTCACATAACTGAAAACAATAACATATATGCCAGCAAACTGTCAGGTTCAAAAAAGCCCTGAGAGAGCTGTATGAGGCAAAATATCTCTAAGAATGAAATTCTGTGCAACTTGTGGGATCCATCTCCTGCTAAACCTTTCTTCAAGGAATCTTTATATTCAGTGAGAATCCACTGGAGGAAATTTTTTTGTTGTTGTTCTCAGTTATCAATTTGGGAGAGCTTCAGATTTGCAGATGTGGTTTTTGCTGACATTCTCTAACCTGATACCTCCAGTGATTGTGAATTCACTAAGCTGAGTAATTGACTACGTTTACAATATCAAACAGTTTCTCCTTTCTGTTGCTCAGGTCATAAGTTTAACTGTTGAGCTGTGTGTTGTCTCCAAGATATATTTGGGATCACTCTACCTTAATGGTTATTTTCCCTGCTAATAAGTGCTGTTTCTCAATTGAAATATAATATTGTAGGTTGTCTTCCTATTTTGGAAGCTTTCACAGACATGACAGTTAGATAAATAGAGAGAGAGAGAGAGAGAGAGAGAGAGAGAGAGAGAGAGAGAGAGAGAGAGAGAGATTATAGATAGGTAGATAGGAAAATAGTAAATAGATGGATGATAAGTAGATAGGCAGATGGTTAGTTAGATCAATAGATTGATGTACATATATTTCCACACATAGGTGTTTTCACCTCAAATGTGGCAGAAAAATATTAAGGCTCAAGATTACAGGGAATTTGCTTTGCTTTTAGTAATATGATTGCAAATTAGCAACATGACAGAGTGAAAACTCACTTAGTATATATAGCACACAGGAGCATGCCAAAGTGGACAAAGAAAAGACCCCAAGTACTCAATTGTACACAAAGTAGAACTGCAATATGCAACTGAGAAAATCTGACAAAGGTCAATGTTGTACTTCTCAGAGAAGTGTACACCATTTGCTTGTCCAGTAACTGATGTTCTGCTTTGAAAACCCACTTGTAGGTAGCATTGTGACTTAGCAAGCTATATTTCCAATATATCTGCATGTTTGTGTGTGTGTGTGTATATATACATATATATATACATATAAATATACATATATAAATATATGTGTGTGTGTGTCTGTGTGTCTTTGTGTGCGCATGTGTCTGTAAACACATACATATGTGTGGATGGTTGGAGGATTTGTGTGAAACCAAAACTGTTCTAATTGAATTTTAATGTCAAAAATAGAAAGAAATATCCTCCTCATACATGTGCACTCATAATTACAAGCACCTATGTATACATATGTTTGCCTGAATATATAAATACTAACAGCATACAACTTTGATAGTAGCACCAGGTGAGGATTTTAGGTCAAAATGTTTGAGGTATCTTTTCACATATAAAAAATGTTTATATTTATTTTAGTAAAATATTATTAAGGAATTATTGAACCAGAGAAGGAAGAAGAGACTTAGTCCTATGTATTGGTCTTATATTCCTAGTCCAATTCACTCTTCATACCAAAATTGCATGTACTCTAACTCAGTCACACACACACACACACACACACACACACACACACAGAAGTATGTGCATGACAATACAAACAATTGTTTAAAAATGTGCTTGCAGATATACACAAAGCACCATTATAGTTGTCAAAGTTAGCATAGACTATTTAGCAAAGTTAGGGTAAAGAGATAAACATTTATTTAGTGTAGGAATATACGGGAGACAAACAAAGTAATGCACTGTGCACTTCACTTCCATCTTAAAGGTCCAAAACAGACTGCATTATACAGAGAAGAGCAGAATCATGAACAACTTAGCAAGCTTGGTAAGGTGTCATCCCACCTACCAGTGTCATATCAGTGCCAATGCTCCAGTCCATAAAAGGTGATATGAGAAAATATTAGAACTGTATCCAATCTCCCTCTCTGGGAGATAATTTTTCCATGTGGCTAGATCCTATTGCTTTTCCTAGAATGGGATTTCTAGCAGAATTCCCATTCCTCTGGTATCCATTATTTCAGTACTGATAGATTAAGAGGCTTATGTCTCTTTAGAGTGCCTTCATTTATGTCACTTACACCAATTTAAAATCATCTCATCTACTGAACAAATCAGCTAACTCTGTATTTATAAATGTTTTGACATTTGTTCTTTCCTCATTTTCTCACTATAAATCTGAGAGCCAGGATGCTAAGATGTTAGAATTTAATCAGCTATTTTACAGTGAGACTTCTGCAGGCTGATATTTTATTTTGTGTGTGTTCAAATATTTCTCATTAGTATTGAGAAAAGGGACTGCCACATAGTAGGTTTTCAATAAACAATTTTTAAGGTAAGGAAGCTTGAGATCCTTTAAGAAGACATATTATGTTATCAAGAAGCATCTGTTAGAAGTTCGTGAATGTCACTAGTTATCATGCCTTCTAGAAAGAGTTCAAAGCAGAGCTGGTAATACACCCAATACCCAAGGAAGGCTCTGAAAGGCACATGCTAGATATATGTCATTTCAGGGAGGGAGGGATGGAAGGAGGAGGGAGGAAGAGGGAGAGAACAACATAAAGAAGTATTCAATTAATATATATTTTAATAGTTTGGTTATAAAAAATATCTCTAAATGATTCTTGGCCCTCATGGCCATTTTGCATAATCAAGACACACTAAGTATCTTGCTTGAACAGGGCTGAAAATCAACATTTCTTTCTTTAATGTAAGCTGCATATTGCAGGGAACTCTAATAGAAAGAATGTTCTTATCAAGGGTGAAGACCTAAGTATGTAATAATTGCCCTGGAGGAGAATAACATAGCGATCTTACCAAGATTAAGCAGCAAGGTGCACTTTCCAGCCACGAATCAGGTTCAGATAAGAATGATCTAGAACAAAATGGAATCTTCCCATTTAAAAGCCAGGATCTATTTCCAGAAGACAAGATATATGCTCAGTCTCCTGGTGCCACTGGTTGTTTTTGTTTTTTGTTCATTAGAGCCAAAACCAAGATTAAATTATATTGTATTCGTTTGCTTTCATTTTCTCTGCTTCTGCTGCAGTACAAAAGGGAGAGGGGAGAGAGAAAAACCAAGAGCTTTGCTTCAAATCTCCCTAGATACAATGGATTTTTTAAAATCTCTATCCCTTGGCCTGATGTCTCCTTTTTGATTGGTCCTAGTTCTTACTTGAGTGGACACACTGAACCAATCATAGGCAAACAGAGCTAATAGAAGCCCCTGAACAGAGGAATTTTGCAAGTCAGGCTCCTGGTTGGAGTCTGGGTCTGAGCTGGATCCAGGCTCTAGCCAGGGCTTGGCTACATGCTGCTCAGTATAGAAGGGGGACTGTTCCTGGGAGCTGCAGGAGACAGAGTCCATAGAAATATAGAGTAAGCACTGTGGTGTTTCATTTCTGGATTTCCCACAGTTATCCTTAGAGACATTCAGTGCCTGTTTCATTTGTTGGAAATTTATTTCTGCCTCTGAGACAACTGATATATCATCTTTACACAGCCATCAATCTTAAATTTATCTGAAAAAATATGATTCATCTTAATTTTCAATATCTAACAGAGACTAGAGACTTGATGCTTCTCAGTCTTCCTTCCTGACCTCCTATGTAACTAATTGCTATTTAATTACATCTCTCCCTGTCACCATGAATCTGAAAAAAAGGTAGCGCTAAAACATTTGCTAAGAAAGATCTCATTTTGTGCTGTTTCATGTTATTGTAGATTTATTTCATATAATACCTTATTTGAGTTTCTCCTTCCCACTCAAGTAAGATGCTATGTGCCTTTCAAACTTGCAATTCTGTTCTCTTTCTGTCTTACATGAGAAGGTAATGTAAGAAGGTAATGTAACAGAAATATACTACTGCTGCTGTTACTACTTAGACTACTGCTCCTGCTGCTGCTGCTGCTGCTGCTGCTGTTGCTGCTGCTACTACTACTACTACTACTACTACTACTACTACTACTACTTCTACTACTACTACTACTACCACTGCTACTACTATTACTACTACTACTACTTCTACTTCTACTTCTACTTCTACTACTGCTATTACTACTACTACTACTACTACTATTACTATTACTATTACCATCACCACCACCACCACCACTACCACCACCACCACCACCACCACCACTACTTTTAAAAACCCAAAAGTGACCACCAAGAATCACAACCCACTGTAATCATATCAGGGTCTTTATTCAAGCTTGAGCTTGGTCCACAAATTTTGATTGGACAGGAAAGAGAGTGGAACCCCGGATCTAAGTGATAGGGGTTTATAAATGAAAAAAACCTCAAGTGTTTTTTAAGCCTTGACACTACAAGTGAGGGTAAAGGAATCTCATCCTGCAAATCTGATGTTTGTTCAGACAGTGGGCAGAACTGTGAGAACAGAAAGGCACCTTTCCATCTTGAGAAATAACTTGGGCTATCAGAACTTGTTGTATTTTTACAACTGGCCACTAGTTTCTGACAACACTTAATTTTGTCTTTGTCATAGATCAAGCCTGGACTATTATCATCTTAAGGGTATTCTTTTCTTTAAAGGGCAGGAACCATCTGCACAGGAGAATGTTGGCTGCTAATCAAAAGTGGGTGTGAATTTCAGTGAGGCTGGGGTATGCTGCTTTTTTATGTCTGTTCCCAAGGCTGGAATTTGCCTCCCCCTAGGTGGGGGCAATCATCAGGTTGAGGGAGTGCTACCTGCTCTAGTCTTGCTCAGGTGCAGGAGAGTATAGGATTTGAAGCACAGGTTTCTCTTGCCTCTTCATTCCTTCCTCGGCTAGTAATGTTAGAGGCCCATCCTGGGCTCTCTAAAACCTGGATTGCATATACTAACAGGTTGATACTGGGATTTCATATAGGGCTGCCTTTAAGCTATTGTAATTGTTTTCTTGTAACATCAGTGCATCTATTTCAGTGCCGAATCTGGCTAGTCCTGTAGGGTAAGCCTAAGCAGATAGGAGGGAATCATCTGGTTCCCTTTTCTGTCTTATAAGTTTGCTTTAAATGTGTCCTACCAGAGTTCTCAGCACTGTACCTTCTGAATAATATGTTTTTGGGGGCAATGACTGGGCAAAAATATAGAACTCCTTTGGGTAGAGGAATGAAGGACCTCTCTATGTACACATGGGGTCAGTCCCTTTGAACAATCCGACCATGTAGAAAATGTTAGCAGCAGCTGTACCTGTAACTGACAGATCGAAATAACAATCAGTAGTGCCAAGACAGACAAGGACACTTCCTGATAGATGGGCAGAACTCATTTCCAAGCAACCAGATATTTGTTCAGCCTTGCACACACCACTGGCTATTTTTGTCGTTTTTCAAGGGGAACTGGAGTCTGAATAAAATTGCAGTTATTTAATCATTCTCATGTCATTGTCCCTGCTTGCTACAGCACACAGGGAGGAGGGACTGATGTATACATGCTTGTATAAAAATCTTCCTGGTTACACCATGCTCTTGATTTACATAGCTTAATTTGAGATCTCTAACTTGATTGGTCCTAAGTCCATTCTTTTTGCGAATATGCACACTCAGCCAATCATAGGCTACATGAGCTAGAATAAGTCCATAAACACAGGGATTTTGGCAGTCAGTTTCCTGGCTAAAGTCCAGCTCTCAGCTGGTTCCAGGCTCTAGCTAGGAACTGACTAAAACCAATGTAGCAGTGAAGGGGGGACCACTATTAAGGTGTGCCAGGAAATAGCAACAATGGAAATCCAGCATAGGCAGGTACTTGCTAGAAGACACCATACTCTTAACCTATATCATTCCCAGAGCCTAAGGAGACTAAAGCCATTGTCATAGACCCTGCATTCATCTGTGTGAAGTCTTGGTTCTGTGGCACTGCCCACAGTCAGCATGGGGATGTCTCTGACTCTTACTGCCTGCTCTTGGTACTTGTTTTCTCCTCCTGTTTTGCATCAGTCATGATATAAAGAATTTTTGTATTGTTATTGCATCTTGTTGTGCTGTGTTATGTGATATCAATTGGATGCCTGTTCTTTCTGAAGAGAAAAGGAGGAACTCATTTTCCAGAAGAGAGGGGAAGCAGGGAAGGAGGTGACTGAGGGGAGTGGAGGGAGGGGAGGTTGCACTTGGGATGTACTGTGTGAGGGAAGTATAAATTTAAAAAATATACTTCTTATTTACCCTTGGATTTTGGCTTTTTTCTGCCATACATATGATTCATCTCAGCTTTCGGCATCTAATAGAGACAGGAGAAGTACTGCTCCTCTGACTCCTTTCACAGACCTACTATGAGGAGAAATGCTATCTAGGTATAGATCTAATTTGGTAAGCTAAAATCTGAGAGGAAGTTCAGAGCTTAAACATTGACTGACCAATTTTATAAGGGGTATTCCTTATAATGAAGACAGATTTTATTTCACATAATATATAATTCTGTTTTACCTTTCACCAACTTCTTTAACATCATACAAATTCCAACCCACCCAAATTTGTACTTTATCCTTCTCTGTCTAATGAAAACATATAAATAATGATAATAATAATAATAATAATAATAATAAATATTTTTAAAAATCAGAATAAGACAAAATAAACAAACAAATAAGAAATTAGCCAAAGAAAAGCAGAAACGTTCAGACGTAGGTTCTCACAATCATAAATGGCACAACAACATAAAACCATAAACCATTATCTATTATAAGCAAGTCCATAGAGGACATGTAAGGAAAAAACAAAAAAACAAAAAACCACCAGCACCACCAATAAGAACCAAAAAAAGAGGATCCAAAACAATGAGTGAGCATTATGAGAAAAAGATCCTCCAAAAATGCCTTTGAGTAATTTTCTGTGTTCTATCAACTTCTGAGTTTTGGACTGTAAAGGGTGATTTCTATATGTGATGAAATTACATTAGAGGAAACATAATTTTTCTTTTGGTTGCAGTGATCAATTGGCGACAGCTTGTGGTTTTGTGAGCGGTCATTGCTGAATTTCCCTTGAATTAGAGCCTGACATTATCTGGAGGCATAGCAGTGTGAAACTGGCATCAAGAGGATCACAGATTTTATGTTCTAATCCATATTCCTTTTTTTCCATTAAATATTGTTTCTGCTATGTGAGAAATATATACGTTTACTCTTTCATGCCTGGATACTCCAATTTTAGATCAGACAAGGTAAAATACCTGACTATATCTTCATGGAAAGAACATTTATATGAAAAATTCTATTTCTTCTCTTGAAAGTTTTATTTAATCACAACATATTCCTCTTTGCTTTCACTCTGCATCATTCTCTATACCCTTTCCCACTCTTCTTCTTATCCTATTATTTCAGTTTTTGCTTCTTATATGTATGTGTGATGTGAATAAAACAAAAAGAACTTTCAACATTTTTAAGAAGATAGGAAAATTATGGAGGAGTCTAGGGGGATAGAGGGACATATAATCTAAAATCATCTAAGAAAGGTCTCAAAACGTCCTTTGGGTTTTTGGTTTGGATAAAATAACATGGACACCATGATGTCACTATCATCTGAACCTGAGAGTCAGTTCACTTGCATTTCTGTGTAGTGACTCAGCAGAGTCATTTAATAATTGTATAATTGTTTCTCTACAAATTATGTCCAGAGGGAGATTAATTGTGGATAACTAGATTTACCTTATCGATTATGTTTAAAATGACATTGAACTCGAAAACTAAAAGGTAGGTAAGGGCACTGCATTGGAAAGCCTAAGGTGAGCTTACATTCACATCTTTATATAGCATGAAATCACAAGCATCCATTACTATATACAATAGTAATTCAAATGATATAGTAGTAAATTGCATTAGTAATAGTGGATGAGTAATTTTTTTGAATTGTTGAAATTTTAATTTATCATTTTTTAAAGAAATGGACAGGATACACTAGCTTATTCTTTATGGTGTCTGGGTCTACAAATGTCCCACCCACCATTTTCTCTTCATTGCCACGGCTTTGGTCCCTCTAAGATAGTATAAGAAAATCCTTGAACTGCGTCCAATCTTTTTCCCTTTCTGAGAGATAATTTCTTCAATCTAGGTGGCACCATTTTGTTCTCCCAGAATGGGATTTCTAGTGAAATTCTCATTCCTCTGTTGTCCATTATTTCTCTACTCTGATATATTAAGTGGTTTGTGTATCTTTAGAGTGCCTTCATTTCTTCTACTAAAATAATTTGAAGTCATCTCATCTACTTATCTAGTCAGCTTACACTGTGTCTATAAATTTTATGACTTTTGTTTGTCCCTCTATTTTCTCACTGTAAAGCCTATTACCAGGATAGTAAGTTGTTACACTTTTATATCCATATTTGCAAATAAGGTTCCTGCAGTCTGCTATTTCATTCTCAGTATGTTCAAATCTTTATCGACAGTATCCAAATAAGGGCCAGGCACATACTTGGTTTTCAATAAATAATGTTTGGTTTAGGCACCTTGAATTCCTCTTATAAGATATATGATGATATCAAGATGTGTCTGTGAGAGGTATATGCATATCATTACATATTTATCATGCCTTCTAGAAAGAGTTCAAACAGACCTGGTAATACTCCACAACACCCTATGGAGGCTGTATAAGGAACATGCTATAGCCTTTTCACACCTGAGTCTTGTTATATAGCTCTATTTTAGTTGTTCCTCAGTCCTTGTGCCACTGACCAGGGTTAAATGGCTGTGGAGCACTTTATTACTTGTTCAAAATAGCAGTATGTGGAAACCATAAGCCATGCTGTTGTGATACAGGAGGACAATCCACATCTAGGGTCTGCGACACTGATGAACACAGGCTAGAAAGAGAGACCCAGCAGACTTTCTGTAGCATGTTTAGCCAGGGTAGAGGTAGAAAAGAACCAACAGCCTAGTCATTCATGGCCATGCTTCTGTCCACAGCTCACACTGTGCTGGCAGTGCATTCAGATTTCCTTCTGGATGAAATCCTCTGACTTCTGTGTACTTCCATCAGGACCTCCTGTTCCTACCACTGACAATAATTTTACTTCTCTATTCCTGTAGTATTTTTTCTTATATTGTTATCTTTAATCTTTTGTTTAAAATTCAGTCATTTCCTCCTCCCATTCTACCCTTCAACAGTTCTCCATTCCATCCCTACTCCCCTATCTTCAAGAAGATGTCCCACCATGCACACTTACACCTGACAGACCTCCCCATTCCATAGCCCTCTAGTGTCTCATGTTTTAGCTGCTTTGTCTCGGATTGAGGCCATATCAAAGTCATTTTTTTAAATAATGAAGGCTCATGAGAAGCATTAGCCGAGTTTATTCTCCAGATGTCACATGTCTATGAGCATCTGTATGTCCTCCTCTCATCAAAAACTACCAGATTATGCATGTGATGTATGCCTACATACATGGTCACACACACACACACACACACACACACACACACACAACATAACACAAAGGAGTATTCAATTTATGTAGAGTTTAACAGATTTGTTTTCCTAATTTATCTCTAAGTAATTAATTGTCCATCATGGTATACTTCTGACACACTGAAAATATTGCTTGAATAGGGTTCAAAACATTTGTTTCTTTAATGCAAGCAGCACATTGCAGGGCTATCTAATGGAAATAAAGTTCTAATTGGGGGTGATATGCTAATGATGGTCCTGCAGGAATGTGACACAGATAGAGTGAAAAGATGAAGCAGCAGCTGTACTTTCCAGTCAAGAATCAAAATCAGATTGGTGCAGTCCAAAATGGAATCTTTCTGGTTAAAAGCCAGGATCTAGATTCAAGCAGCCAGATACATGTTAGGCTCCAGATGCCACTGACTGCTTTATGAAATGTTCATTGTAGCCAGAGCCCAGACTAAATTATATTTTTCCATTTCCTTTCAAATCCTCAGCTTCTGCTGCAGCATACAGGGAGAGGAGAGTGAGATGAAACAAGAACTTTGCTTTTAATCTCTCTAAATACAGAAGTTTTTTGACACCCCATTGTTTTGAAATCTCTCTCTTGATTGCTCCTAGCTGCATGCACACATTCAACCAATCATAGGCAAACAGAGCTAATAAAATCAGTAGACATACATGCACAAAGAATAGACAATGTTGTTGAAGTTAATATACAATTGTGATAGTAGCAGCAGGAGCATATTTTAGGTCAGTTTGGGAGGTATATATTTGCATATATAAAATATGTATATCTTTATTTTAACATAATATTATTAAGAAATTATGGAAACAGGGAAGCAAGAGGAGACTTTGTGCTCTGTATTGTTCTTAAATTCTTAGGTCAGATCACTCTTCATACCAGAATTGCATGTACACCAACTCTCTCTCTCTCTCTCTTTCTTTCTCTCTCTCTCTCTCTCTCTCTCTCTCTCTCTAACACCCACAACACACACACACACACACACATACATACACATACACAACCCATACACATACTAATGCACATGTCAACATACATATTTGTGCAAAAAATGTGCATGCAAATATACATAAAGCAACAATACAGTCCTCAAAATTAGACTAGATTAGTGATAATGATTTGATTATTTTTAGACTAAAAACAAAATATAGATGTTTATATTGAATATTTTAAATAGAATGAAGAAAAGGGAATTTATTTAGTACAGGAATATTGGGGAGACAAATAATGCAGTGTACACCTCACTTCCATCTTCCAGGTCCACAACAGACTACATTTTACAGAGAAGAACAGGTTCATGAGAAAATATTAGAACTCTGTCCAATGTCTTTCCCTTTTTGGGAGACAATTTACCATATGTGTGAATTCTCTTCCTTCTCCCAGAATGGAATTTGTATTAGAATTCTCATTCCTCTTGTTTCCATTATTTCAGTACTGATAGATTAAGGGTCTTATGTTTCTTCAGAGTAACTTCATTCCTGCCATTGACGCCAACATCAAACTATCTCTTCTACTCACCAAATCAGTTTACTCTGTGTTTTTAAATGTCACAACTTTTGTTATCCCCTAATTTATCCTGTTAAACTAATTGCCAAGATGCCACACGATTACAATTTAATCAGAAATATTTGATAGTAAGAATTCTCCAGGCTGATATTTCATTTTGTGTGTGTTCAATCCTTGATCAGCAGTACACAGAACTGGGCTAGGCACATAGCAGTGTTTCAATAAAAAATTTTGTGGAAGTCAAGAACCTTGAGTTTCTGTGTGAAGACATATTATGTTATCATGAACTCTCTGTGAGAAACACATGAATATGACTAGATATTTATCATGCCTTCTAGAAAGAGTAAAAAGCAGAGTTGGTAATACTATCCAACACCCTAGGAAGGCTTTAAAAGGTTCAGAGTCTTTTCATATAAAATTATTTATTTATTCCAAAGTCCCAGCACACCTGACCAGGGTTAAATGTGTATGGAACACATTATTACTGGTTCAAAAGATAAATATGGGATAACAATAAGTTGTGTTGTGGTGATATAGGAAATGGACAGTCCACATCTAGTGTCAGATCCCCTAAAGTACCCATGCTAAATAGGGAGACAAAAGAGTCATCCTCTGGCATGTATCAGCTTGGAACTGCCCAGAGAGTGAGGTAAACCAGGTCGAACAGCCTAGTCATTCCTGACCTTGCTTCCATCCACATAACAAGTTTTGCTGGCAGTGGAGTCAGCTTTCCTTCTGTCTATAATGCTCCAACTTCCTGTGGACTGGGATCAAGCTCCCATATTCCCACCACATGGAATCATTTTTGCTTCTCTGTTTCTGTTGTAATTTTTCTTTCTTTCTTTTATTATCTTTAGTATTTTTAAGTGTCTAGTCATTTTTAAGTGTCTACTCCCATTAGGCTTCCTGACATTTCTCCATTCCATTCAAATTCCTGCTTCTCCAAGAGGATGGCTCCACCCTTTTCTCTACACCACAAGGCCTCCTCATTCCCTGGGATATTAATTCTCTCAAGATTTATGTGAGATTTTTAAATCTTCTGAGTTAAAAACAGGCAGTATTTATTTTATAAAAAAGGCACCAGAGTGCAAAAGTAGACCTTATCCTCTGGCTGTCTTATGTCCATAAACAAACCTATACCCTCTTCAAATACTGTAATTTTCATGCACACACACACACACACACACACACACAAACACACACATACACCACAGATGTATTGAGATTATATAGAATTTAAAAAAGTTTTTTGACAAAATCCACATACCAAATGATGTCTGACAAGAAGGAAGGAGTGGACCCTGGTTCTGGAAAGGCTCAAAGCATCAGTGTAGGGGAATACCAAAACAGGGAATTGGGAAGGGGTGGATGGGGGAACAGGGGGAAGGAAAAGGGCATGTGGGACCTTTGTGGGGTAGGCAACCAGGAAAAGGGAAATGAAATGTAAATATAGAATATATCCAATAAAAAAGTTTTTTCCCAAAACATCTCTAAATGATTTCCTTGCCCTCATGTCACTTTATGACACTCCAGACACACTGATTATCTTGCTTGACCAGGAGTAAAAATCAACTTTCTTTAATTCAAGCTGCCTATTATAGGTCACTCTAATAGAAACTGAGTTCTAATCATGGGTGAAGGCCCAAGCATGTAATAATATAAGAAATTGACACAGGCATATTGAAAATATTAAGCAGCAAACCGTACTTGCCATCCAAGAATCAGGTTCTGAATCAGAATTGTTTAGATCAAAATTGAATCTTTCTAGTTTATAGCCAGGATCTAGATCACAGAAGCAACACACCTTCTCAGGTACCAGGTGCCATTGGATGTTTTTTAAATGTTCATTAGAGTCAGAGACCAGATTAATTTATATTTTATCAGTTTCCTTTCAATTTCTCTTTTGCTGCAGCATAAAGGGAGAGGGGAGGGAGATGAAACAAGAGGTTTGGCTTTAAATCTCCCTAGGTACAGTAGGTTTTTTATCTCCTTCCTTTGGTTTGCGACCTCTCCCTTGATTGGTTCTAGTTCCATATGTGCATTCTCTATATGAATGCACACACTCAGCCAATCATAGGCAAAAGTACAACTCTGCAGAGCTAATAGTAATCAGTGGACACTGGCTTTTTGCAAGTCAGGGTCCTGGCTGGAGTCTGAGTCTCAGCTGGATCCATGTTCTAACCTGGACTTGAGTACATGCTGCTCAGTAGAGAAGGCAGACTGCTCCTGGAAGCTACAGGAGACAGAGCCAGTACATGTGTAGTTTAAGTACTGTGGTGTTTTATATTGGGATTTTCCACATTTATACTTAGAGTCATTCAGTGACCATTTCATATATTGGAAATTTATGTCTGCCTCTTAGACAGCTGATATATTATTTTTCACAGCCATCAGTCTTGAATTTATCTGAAAGAAGGGTGATTCAACCTAACTTTCTTTTTTCTTTTTATTACATATATTCTTTATTTATATTTCAAATGATTTCCCCTTTCATATTTCCCACCAAATATCCTATAAGCCATCTTGCCTCCTCTTGTTCCCAAACCAAACCCCTCCAGCTTCCCTGTCCTGTTATTCCCCTATACTGCTGCATTGAGCCTTTCCAAGATCATGGGCCTCTCCTGCCTTTGATGTCCAACAAGGCCATCCTCTGCGGCCTGTGCCTCTGCAGCCATTTACCCATTTACCCAAGAATTTCATGAATTCATTATTTTTAATTGCTGAGTAGTATTCCATTGTGTAAATATACCATATTTTCTGTATCCATTTCTCCATTGAGGGACATCTGGGTTCTTTCCAAATTATGGGTATTATAAATAGGGCTGCAATGAACATAGAGGAACATGTCTCCTTATTAGATGCTGCAGAATCATCTGGGTTTATGCCCAGGAGTGCTATAACAGGGTCCTCCTGTAGTATTATGCCCAGTTTTCTGAGGAATCACTAAATTGATTTGCAGAGTGGTTGTAACAGCTAGCAGTTCCTCCAGCAGTAGAAGATGGTTCCTCATTCTCCATATCCTTGCCAGCCACTGCTTACTCCTGAGTTTTTGATTTTAGACATTCTGAATGGTGTGAGGTGAAATCTCAAGGTTGTTTTGATTTGCATTGCCCTGATATCTAAGGATGCTGAACCTTTCTTTAGGTGCTTTCAGCCATTTGATATTTCTCAGGTGAAAATTTTTGTTCAGGTCTGTACCCTATTTTTAATATGCTTATAAATTATATTGCGTCTGTTTTGAAATTATAAACCATTTTCAATTATAGTTACTATGTTTTTTTCATATCTCCTGTATATCCTTTTACTGGTTCTCCAAATTTGGAAGGGCGCAAACTTTAATGCATTTCCTTATGTTGTGGTGAAAACTAACCATACCATAGCCTTCATTGCTACTTTAAAACTGTCGTTTTACTATTGGCCTAATGTGAGACACATCCCATGGTAGACAGCCAACCACTGATAACATTAATGATATTCTGCCTTACACACATCTGTGAACAATCAGGCAATTTGAAACTACCATTATGAAGAAGGTGACACTGAGATCAATATATTTTTATTTTGCTAGATATATCTGTAATTATCTCTCCCTAAATGCAAAGAGACATTTCTGATAGAGTGAGAAGACTTGGATGTGAATATAAATGATATAAATAATTTTTGCTTTTAATATTGTAGGTGTAAAGGAGGCACTGAATGGTGGGAATAAGAACTGTTAAGATACGCATTTTATCATATAGGAAATGAATCTGTGATTATTCTTCATTCCATTACATTAAATTACATATTGAAATCAGTTTAAATATTAAAACACAATGTATAAACATATGATGAGCAGAGGTCATTGTCCAATTGTCAGTCTCAGAATGAGACTGAAAAAATATTGCAAGGCCTTTTATTGTTCAGGCCAAAATAGTGGAATTTGGAAAACATGATAGGTACATGTAAACAAGGTACAAAACCAGGTTTAAATACTGAATTATGCCTAGTATACAACCATTGTATTTTGTCTTAGTCAGGGCTTCTATTCCTGCACAAAAATCATGACCAAGAAGCAAGTTGGGGAGGAAAGGGTTTATTGAGCTTACACTTCCACACAGCTGTTCATCACCAAAGGAAGTCAGGACTGGAACTCAAGTAGGTCAGAAGCAGGAGCTGATGCAGAGGCCATGGAGGGATGTTCCTTACTGGCTTGCTTCCCCTGGCTTGCTCAGCCTGCTCTCTTATAGAACCCAAGAATACCAGCCCAGAGATGGCACCGCCCACAAGGGGCCCTCCTTCACTTGATCACTAATTGAGAAAATGCCCCACAGCTGGATCTCATGGAGGCACTTCCCCAAGTGAAGCTCCTTTTCCTATGATAACTCCAGCCTGTGTCAAGTTGACACACCAAACTAGCCAGTACAATTGACCCCTTGTCAACTTGACACACCAACATATCACTATTAAGCCTCAACCCTTACTTTCTTATTCATCCCCAAGATCTCAATAATGTAAAAGGTCCCACAGTCTTTACATATTAAAAATTCAATCCCTTTAAAATGTCCAATATCTTAAAATTCAAAGTCTTTTAAAAATTCAAGTCTCTGAACTGTGAGCTCCACTAAAATACCTTCTTTCAAGAGGGAAAAATATCAGGGCACAGTCACAATCAAAAGCAAAACTTAAACTCCAATGGTTCAATGTCTGGGATCCAACTCACGATCTTCTGGGCTCCTCCAAGGGCTTGAGTCACTTCTCCAGCTCTGCCCTTTGTAGCACACACCTTGTCTTCTAGGCTCCAGCTGCCTGTACTCCACTGCTGCTGCTGTCCTTGGTGGTCATCGCATAGTACTGGCATCTCCAAGCCTCAACTCTTTTGCATGACCCCTTCAGTCCTGGGCCATCAATTACAACTGAGGGTACACTTTCACCAATGGCCTTCCGTGGCCTCTCAGCGTACCAAGCCTCAGCTGTTCTTCATGATGCCTTCATGCCTTCGAAAGCAGTACCACCTGGGTGACTCTTACACAGTACCAAGTCCTGCTACAGCACGAGGCACAACCTTGGCTATCTGGAACACACTCTCTGTGCTCTCAGAAAACACATCCCAGAAGATTTCACCTCAGTGATGCTGGTCTCTTCTTACTCACCGCTAATTTCTTAGCTCCAGCTAACCAGCATCAATAGTCCCAGTAACACAACGGCTCACTTTAGTGGTTCTGGTATCTTGTTACACACAGCTGATTCTTCAGCCCCAGCTAACCAGAACCACAGAGTCTTCATGGCCCTGATAAGAGTCTTTAATTTTCCCTCTGAAATTTCACAAGCCAGGCCTCCATCTTCTGCACTGTTCTCAACACAATCTTCCAAGCTCCTCCACAACATCTCACAGAGGTCTCATCACTGAATGGACCATCTAGCCCAAAGTTCCAAAGTCCTTCCACAGTCCTCCCCAAAACATGGTCAGGTTGTCACAGGAATACCCCACTACGCTGGTACCAATTTGTCTTAGTCAGGGCTTCTATTCCTGCACAAAAATCATGACCAAGAAGCAAGTTGGGGAGGAAAGGGTTTATTGAGCTTACACTTCCACACAGCTGTTCATCACCAAAGGAAGTCAGGACTGGAACTCAAGTAGGTCAGAAGCAGGAGCTGATGCAGAGGCCATGGAGGGATGTTCCTTACTGGCTTGCTTCCCCTGGCTTGCTCAGCCTGCTCTCTTATAGAACCCAAGAATACCAGCCCAGAGATGGCACCGCCCACAAGGGGCCCTCCTTCACTTGATCACTAATTGAGAAAATGCCCCACAGCTGGATCTCATGGAGGCACTTCCCCAAGTGAAGCTCCTTTTCCTATGATAACTCCAGCCTGTGTCAAGTTGACACACCAAACTAGCCAGTACATATTTCTTTTTAAAAAGTTGATGTAAGAAGGGTGCCTACACACTTGTTATCTTCCAGGAATCTGGAGGCCACAGGGCTAGTTGAAAACCCCAAGGACCGTCAACTGTTATAGTCCCAAGATGAGACTTTTGATATAAACACATTGTGTCCAAGTTAGGTCTCAAGAGCTATATCCCAATATTGTTGGATGCATGGTTCAATTGTATGGAGAAAGCCTCTTATCTTTAGGTCAGAGTATGTCTGAGCAAACCAAGGGAGTTAGAGCATGGAAAGATAGAGATCAAAAATGAAAGGTTGGCTGCCCCTGAGGCATATAGCCCTTCCAGGCTCATTAAGTGCTTGTGTGATATTGAGCGAATGTGAACTAGTGAAGTCTGTGTGTGGGTATCAGTTTACTAATAATATATATAATTTTGCCTTCTTGAATTTCTGCACAATAGTTTTTTAACATGAAATTTAATAGTGGCACATTTTTCTTAGCCCAGCTAGCTCCCAAATAGTGATATAGAGACTTAAAAGGGCGTTAAATAAGCTGTAAGCACAATAAATGAGCAGATATCCCCAATTCTCTATCTTAAAATCTACCCAGACACATGTCCTGACTTACTTGCATTTATTCTCTACGTTGCTCTCTCTGCTGTAGCACTCTGTTCTAATGGAGAACTCCATTGGAGAATTTTCCTAATGCCTGCACTCTTGGTAAACATTTTCTCCTTCTTACACCTCTTGGCCCTTCTCCTCCTGAATCTTACCCTGCCTCATGGTGAACACCTTCTCTCTGACTTTTCTCCCTGGGATACTAGGCTGGAATATCTTTGATATATCTCCTGCTCATTCATTGGCTTTTCATCTTTTTATTAAACAAACAGATATATTTGGGGAACATACTACACACAACATTCGCATATTCTTCAATATTCATGACAATGCACATATCTGGATGTTTTCAGCATGTGCATATACAGGGCTGTATAAAGGACTACTTTCCAATAACATTTAGATTTTTGATGAGGCTTATTCTGGCATAAGGCCAAAAAGAGACTAGCAGGAACATAATCTACTATTACAAATAGAAAGGCACAGAACACTCTACCAAAGAAAGCATGACTACTTTGATCAGGATCAAGAAGAGTTTCTATGAGGTTTATTCCAACACCACTCATCTAGGATTTGAGAAGTCCTATTTTTTGTTGTTTTGTTTTGTTTTGTTTTGTTTATTTTTTGATTTGGTATTTTAGAGACAGGGCTTCTCTGTATAGCCTTGGCTGACCTGGAACTCAGAAATCTGCCTGCCTCTGCCTTCCAGAGTGCGGGGATTACAGCTGTGCACCACTTCTGCCCAGGTAGAAGTCCTATATTAAAGGTTGTATACCAAGTTGAAGCCATCCAGAAAAACTTGTATGGACCCTTATCTAACCAACAATCACCCAAGGAGACCCGATCTGAGAAGAGATCTTTTCACATTGCCTAGTACAGGTGAATTCTCCAGTCAATTAGAACCCCCAATAACAAGGAAAAATATAGACTGTGTTTCCATAGAGCAGTGGGTTTGCTAGTGGAAGTGTGATTTCCCATGCTGAAATCAGTGAGGAAACATTTACCTGGGGTTGGAGATCAATTAGGAAATATCTTCCTGGGTTGTAAATGGAAAGGCAATTTCACTGTAAAAGAAAGTTTAAAGTGTCAAGGTCAGTGTGGACAGTGCTGACATTTCTGATCACTTTCTCACTCCAAGTTTAGTTTTCGTACTGGGAACTAACAGTAGCAAAATAGAGCCATGAGGTATGAAACTTGTTCAAATTTCTCTACTGTTTTACATTTCCTGCCCCCAATCTACCACTCTAAAACCTGGAATCCATTGGAATATTAGAGTAAGAGGATTGGAATGACAGAAAAATTAAAAGATACAGCTTGAGTCCTGCATTTGCTAAAGATAAATGGAAAAATCCCTGGGCCAGTATGCAGACGTTGCTCTGCATTTTGTTCTAGTTTCTGAACAAATGTCCATCAAAGACTGTTCAACACTGAAACACTTAGAATTAGAGAAAAGTTTAAGTAAAAGTTTAAGCCTCTCTTGTGTGTTCACTGGATATGGGGACAGATTGGGTCAGTGTTTGAGCTGTGGAAGGGAAAAGGAAAAATATGTGCTTTTCTCATGAATTATTATATGTCTTTAAACACTTACTTAGAATTGAATAGAAAATGAAGACAAGTGTACATCTATTCAGTGTAATATTTCTCCTTAATATTCAGTGTTTCATTCTTTTTTTTGCACTAGACCCTGGTCCTATCTAACCTCAGGTTTTTGTCACTCTATTAATGTTCTCTATTTGTTCAGCTTAATGGATTACATCATAAATTCATAAAAATGAAAGATTACCCCCAATGACTTGTACATTGTATTCCCCAGGCCATGTACAGGCATATTACCATTGCAGGATGCATCATTTGTATCTGGGCAGTATTTCTGATTTCTTCCTTCCACCAGTTATATGTAGAGTACATCCCAATATCAAGATTTCTAGTTAGCAATAATGAAGTTTCTAATTTTTCACCAGCTCAATTTCTCCGTGTATGATGTCATAAATTAGCTGTATTTCCAATAATACACCTCACAATGAAGTTGTATAGAGTAGCAGATATCCTTGGCTCTATCCTGTGATGGATTTAGAGTCTATGTAACTATCGTAATGAAATGACTCAAGAAATAGCCCATTTCAAATACTGAACATTTTACTTGATGGACTATATGTATAATTGAGGACTATCCCCTTTTGTAATGTGAATCTATTAAATTCTGTTTTTAAATGTATACATGTTAGGAAGTTTTAAATTATGTTTCATGTTTTAATATGTGTGTATATGATAGCATGATTACTTACACCATTCCATATTTCATCCACAGATCTTCTCCTATATGAGCAATTTAATTACAAATTCTAGGCATATTGTTATGAATTTTTGTAAGTATATACACACAATTATTTATATCTAATGAAAATCTGCTGGCTTGAAGAAGTGTTGAGAATATAGATATGTATATATATATATATATATATATATATATAAATTAATTATGCATACATGAATTGTG
>OZ030005.1:47786290-47923790 GCA_964023405.1 Apodemus agrarius | reverse complement strand
GGAGGGGCCCTGCGATAGCCTTACAAATACAGATGAAAATGCTAACAACAAACTATTGGACTGGGCATGGGGTCTCCAATGGAGGAGCTGGATGATGGTCCAGAGGAGCTGAAGGGGTTTACAGCCCCATGGGAAGAACAATGATTTTGGCCACCCAGACGCCCCAAGACTTCCAGGGACTGAACCATCAACCAAGGGGCTCACATTTTTCCAGCCATAATGTGGTAGAGAAAGGCCTTATTGGTTATCAGTGGGGGGGAATGGTCCTTGAACAGGTAAAGGCTCAACAGAGGCCTGAACAAAGGGAAACTGAGGGGGGGAGGGAGTGTGTTGTGTGGAGAGGCATATACATGGAGGCAGGGGGGAGAAGGAAGGGGAGGGGTTGGAGGTCTTAGGAGAGGGGTGATATTGGGAAAGGTTCTACCATTGGCTATGTAAATGAAGATGGTATTCAATAAAAAAATAAATAAAATATAAAGAATGAAAACAATTCTTAATGAGCAGATGCTCATTTTGACTGTTAATTGATAAAAAATAAATTTTGGCAAAATCTGCATTTTAGATCTTATTTCAGGTGAGATAACTATAAAAAATTTAAATAGTAAAAGAAAGAAATAAAAGAATTTACTTGCATCATGCAGTTGCATTAGTTTTTTGCCATTGAGAGGAATATATTAAAGAAACTAAATATTTAATTTCTGAATTCTTATGGTATATTCTTTATTATTCCTTAATTAGAGTAACTTTGATAGTCTTAAAATATAGCTTAGAAGTACTAAACTTATTTTGTGTGTTTGATTATATTGTTTCATGGGCATATGTATAGCATGT
Source organism: Apodemus agrarius (assembly GCA_964023405.1). NCBI lineage: Eukaryota > Metazoa > Chordata > Mammalia > Rodentia > Muridae > Apodemus > Apodemus agrarius. The sequence goes on along the minus strand of OZ030005.1, from coordinate 47,922,959 downwards.
ATGTGACTGTCTCACCCGGAATTCTTAAGAGGAATCATGCCCTTTGTATAGGAGGTACAGACTGTTCAGAGCCTCAACATAATTGTTGCGAATCAAACCTGGGATCTATAAGTGTAAAAATTATTCAACTACATCATCATCTCCCAGTCTCTTAACCTTTACTCTCTTGTTCGCTGCTAAAATTACAAATCCCTTGGGAAATCAACATTCCCACCAAAGGATACATCATGGTATTTTGTTTCATTTTGTTTTGTTTTAATTTGCCTTTTACTTATTCAGTTTGAATCCCTTTCATTGTTCTTTTCCTGTTCATGCTTCCTACAATCTTTCCAGCTATCCCCTTCACCTCCTCAGAGAGGGTGGGTTCCCCATGACTATTGTCAACTTTGACAATTTATCCTCTGTGAGGCTAGGGACATCTATTCCTGATTGAGCCCAGACAAGACACCCCAGCTAGAAGAGCATAACCCCCATGCAAGCATTAGCATTTGAGATGCTCCCTTTACAGTTGTTCAGGACCAAATAAGCATCAAGCTGCAAATCTAATACATAAGTGCAGAAAGGCCTAGGTCCAGATGGCATATGTTCATTGGATGGTAGTACAGTTCTCTGAGATCCCCCAAGGGATTTAAGTTGACTCATTTGGTCTTCCAGTGGAGTTCCCATTAACTTTGGGGCATGCAATCCTTCCTCCTTTTCTTGTAGGAGAGTCCCCAAGCTCCATTCACTGTTTGGCTCTGAGTGTCTGTATCTGAGTCAGCTGCTGGAGGAAGCCTCTCACAGGACAACAGACTCCTTTCTGCAAACATTACAGAGTATATCAATAGTGTTAAGAAGTGAGGGTTCCTCTGAGCTGCAGGGCACGACTCACCTGTGTTGACTGTCCTTCTGCACTGATGGGTGGTTATGTACCTTCCTTTGCCACTTGGGTATGGTGCACTGTGGCAGAAGATGGTCCCAAGCAGGAGACAGAAACTGGAAGGCTTCTCCCAGATGGTTCCAGACATGATCCACTGAGCAACAGAGCAGGTCTCACCTATGGTGACTGGGCAATAGAAGATGGCCAGTTTGGATATCAAATGGAGGATAGGCCCTAGGTCCTGGAACGTTTCAATGCTGCAGTGTGGGGGAATGTTGAAACAGGGAAGTGGGAGAGGGTTGAGTGGGGAAAAGGGGGAGGAGAGTTGGCTTATGAGACATTTGAGGGGGGCAGGAAAGGGGACAACATTTGAAATGTATATGAAGAATATGACTAATAAAAAAGGAAAAAGATGGATAATAATAATAATAATAATAATAATAATAATAATGAAAGAACTGAGGCTTCCCCATCAGATGTGCCTCAATTTGGGATGGTTATTGCATTATGGTTATTTTATTGCACATACCTCCAGTTTCCAACATAACCTAAGTCTGAATTTCTTGTACACAGGACACATTTTAGTTTGAAAACTGAGAATATCTTGTTGTCTCTTTCATTCCACTTAGGATACTGCAAGGACAGATACAAGAGGTAGCCTTTCCTGGTTCCATATTTCCAATGCTGAGAGGCAAAGCAGACTTAACTCCCATTGATTCTTGGGATCCTGCCTTATGCCAGATGTTCTGTCTTTTCTTGGAGATGCCCTCAACCTCTCCAACAATTTTCCTTACAGATTTTCATTTGTTTTCTTTGTCATCTAGCCATTTGTTTTGTCCTTACCCTTACCTGATCCCGAAGCCTTCTTCCCAGTTCTGCTTACTATCCCTTCTCCTTCCCATTTGCTTCTTATGAATATGTTCTTTGTAGGTGAGATTCAGAATCCTTGCCTCCTTAACTTCTTTATGTATGTGGAGGGAAGCTTAGGTAGTCTGATTTTTTTGTTTAATATATGCTTGTAATTGATTTCATGCCATGCATTTACTTTTGAGATGGGCTTACCTCACTAAGCATGATAGTCTTAAGTTTGATGCATTTGCTCTTAAAATTCATGATGTGTTTGTTTTATAATTTCTATGGTAGGGGATACCCAGTGCATCCCCAACCAATTCAGGGAAGAAGGAAAACTGATAGGTGGAGGGATTCTGGGAGAAGGTGACTAGGAAGGGAGAACTGAGTTGGATGCAAAATAAATACCTTAAACATAACTTAAGATGTATTAGAATATTTCAATTATATGTAGTAATAAATTTCATTGTGCCATCATCACATGAAATGCATCTTATTTTATTCCTCTCTTTATTTTGCTTTATGCCCTGTATCTGCTTCTGATCCCTTTCCTCAATCCCCATAATTATTTTCTCTTTTCTCCTTCCACTTCCTTCATTCTATCCTGTCTTAGTGTTTTACTTCTGTGAATAGACACCATGTCCATGGCAAATCTTATAAGAATGAAATTTAATTGGGGCTGGCTTACAGGTTCAGAAGTTCAGTTCATTGTCATCTAGGTGGGGATATGGCATCATCCAGGCATGATTCATTTGAAGGCTTCTAGCACAACACTGACATCCAGGCAGCTAGGATAAAGGAATTAAAACTATGACTAAAGTGATACAACTACTCCAACAGGGCCACACCTTCTAATAGTTCCAACTCTTGGGCTGAGAATGTATAATCCACCACATAAAGATTTCTTATAATTTGATAGCTAATATGAGTCAGAATTTCAGGTTATACAAAGAGTTAGTTAAAATTCCTAGAACTTTCTTTCTCACTGGAATTTATGAAAGTGGTGCTCTAGAGATGGGGAAATGTCGGGCTATGAATTCATCAATGGAAATATTTAGGAGCCAATGGGATTATAGAGCCTAGGAAAGAAAAAAGATCCCAACCTACATAACTTGAGATAACAGCTTAATATCTATATTTATTTACTATAGCTTACTTTCCAATTGTCTTCTAATGATAACACAGCTATTGAAAAGGAGCGAGATTTAAACTTCCTCACAATATTGTGAGATAATTGTTAGCAAATCATTTTGACATTACAATCTATTTAAGAGTTTTTCCTTTATACTCTCAGTAATTTCTGCCTAGAGATCATACTTGGAGGACATAGCATATATGACCAGATTTTATTGTTTTGTGTAACCAAATGGTAAAATTAATTTTCTGATCCAATTAGAAATATTTCATATCTCTGGACTTTTGCCATCAATTGTCCACTTGAAACTCAGATGTTTAGTTTCCTACATCCTTTGAAGGTCAAAGAGGCTTTGAAAATGTTCATTTTCCTCAAAAACATACCAGTCTGATTAATTACCCTATGAGTAATTAAGATTGTCATTTTAAAAATTCTTTTGTGCCCTGGGCTGTCACTCAATATTAAGAGCACTGAGTGATCTTTCAAATTTTCTGTGTTCAATTCCCAGAACTTGACTGTATATAAAATGCTGTGATTCCATTCCAAGGTTATCTGTGGAATTCTTCTGATATCTTCAGGCTCTACATCCTTGTGCTGCACAGATATACATACAGGCAAACATTTCTGTACAAACCCATATTATTAAACAATAAATAAAATCTAAAACAAATGAAATATCTATGTTAATGGTCAGTTATTAACGAAATTTTGCCTACTTGACAAAAATTCCCTCAAAAATTTATAAAAACATAAATTTGTCACCATAAAATAATTATAGCATTGTAGATAATCACAAATATGTCATTGTATGTTTACAGTATCATTTCTTTATGATAAAAAGAATTTATGATTATACATGTACCCCATACTACCTGTGGATTGGGACCTTCCAATTTTGCTTGAGAAAAATAATCCAGCTATATTATTGAACAGAACATGACAACAGTGTTCTTTGAAGAAGATTGATAGTAATGCAGTGGTGATTATCTATGGGATATTCCTAGGATATTCTTCTTTGGCTCTAGAACAATAAAACAGCTCAATTTCTTATAAGATGATATACTTGAGGTAGGCATGTTTGATTTCAGAGGAGTTGCACTATTCTTTAAATGAGAGTCTGGAGTATATTATTTCATGTAAGGGGCAGTCTGGGGAATAGAGATGATGCTGCATTTTAAGGGAAGCAACTGTTAGTGGAAAGTGTTTTGTCATAGTTTGTATATTCTCATTCCATGGAGTGGCACTATTTGAAGGTGTGGCCTTTTTAGAGCAAGTATGTCACTGTGGGGATGGCTTGGAGATCTTCCTCCTAGATTCCTGAGTATGCCCAGTCTTTTCCAGGTTTCTTTTGGATAAAGATATAGAATTTTCAGCTCCCCCTACACCATGCCTGCCTGGATGTTGCTATACTGTGCCTTCACTAAAATAGACTGAACCTCTGAATCTGTTAGCCAGCTGCAATTAAATGTTGCCTTTTATATTATTTGTCTTGATCTTGGTATATATTCACTCCAGTAAAACACTAACTAAGTAAGGTTGTACCCTAGAACCTGATAAATTTATAACTATAGGCTCACTGAAAGATAGCCAAAATTTAGTATAGTCTATTGAACTGTCCCTCCTAAAGAGCTAATCACTCACATTATTGGTTTATGAGGGAAATGGCATTAGATAGCATATTGCAATTGAACTGCAGATGCTGTTCTTTGAGTTTTAAGACCAGTCTGCTGCCAAGCTGGTCAGCACTTTTCTCTGTATTCTCCTCCATCTATAAGGCTGTACTCTTCTGTATATTCTGTGTACTTGTTATGAGTGTGCTTCAAAATTTTCAAGATAGTTTTAAACAGGTTCACCAATCTATTTATCATGGTAATAAAATGTTTACTTAAAAAAACCAAAGACATTGTCATCCTTAGACTTGTCTGAGGCATTCCTATTTTATTCTACTATTTTCTCCTCAGATGTTGCAGTTGTGTTAGAGGTGATGTTTTTTTTAATTTATTGGATATATTCTATATTTACAATTCATTTCCCTTTTTCTGGTTCCCCACCCCCTAAGGTCCCACATGCCCTTTTCCCTCCCCCTGCTCCCTCATCCACCCCCTCCCACCTCACTGTTCTTGTACGCCCCCACAATGACGTTTTGGTCCATTCTAGCACCAGTGTCCACTCCTTTCTTCTTGTGAGACATCACTTGATATGGGATTTATGTCTTTGGTGTTCCAAGCTTCTAGGCTAATATCCACTTATCAGTGACTGTATACCATGGGTATTCTTTTGAGACTGGGTCACCTCACTTAGTATGACGTTCTCCAGCTCCATCCATTTCTCTAAGAATTTCATGAATTCATTGTTTCTAATGGCTGAATAGTACTCCATTGTGTATATATACCACATTTTTTTGTATACATTCCTCTGTTGAGGGACATCTGGGTTCTTTCCAGCTTCTGGCTATTATATATAAGGCTGCTATGAATATAGTGGAGCATGTATCCTTATTGCATGCTGGGGAATCTTCTGGGTATATTCCCAGGAGTGGTATGGCTGGGTCCTCCGGAAGTATCACAGGGAGGCGGATCAATGGAATAGGATCGAAGACCCAGAATTGAACCCACACTTCTATGGCCAATTGATCTTCGACAAAGGAGCTGAAAACATCCAGTGGAAAAAAGATAGCCTTTTCAACAGATGGTGCTGGCTGAACTGGAGGTCAACATGCAGAAGAATGAGAATTGATCCACTCTTATCTCCTTGCACTAAGCACAACTCCAAGTGGATCAAGGACCTCCACATAAAACCAGACACACTAAAACTAATAGAAAAGAAACTGGGGAAGACCCTTGAGGACATTGGCTCAGGGGAAAAATTCCTGAACAGAACACCAATTGCTTATGATCTAAGAGCAAGAATAGACAAATGGGAACTCATAAAATTACAAATTTTCTGTAAGGCAAAAGTTCACTGTCAAAAGGATAAACCGGCAACCAACATATTGGGAAAAAATCTTCACCAACCCCACATCCAACAGAGGGCTAATTTCCAATGTACACAAAGAACTCAAGAGGTTAGACCCCAGAAAACCAAATATCCCTATCCAAAAATGGGGTACAGAGCTAAACAGATACTTTTCGCCTGAAGAAATTTGGATGGCTGAGAAACACCTTAAAAATGTTCAACATCATTAGTCATTAGGGAAACAATCCTGAGATTTCACCTCACTCAAGTCAGAATGGCTAAGATTAAAAATTCAGAAGACATCAGGTGTTGGCGAGGATGTGGAGAAAGAGGAACACTCCTCCAATGCTGGTGGGAATGCAAGCTGGTACAACCACTCTGGAAATCAGTATGGCGGTTCCTCAGAAAAGAGGTGATCTTTTTGTTCACATTTTTCCATTGTGTTAATCTGAAAAACTAATCACAATGTCTAATATCTCTTACTCTTTTTGTAGATATCAGTTTAATATTCTTTAATGTTCTTTAGCTTTTCTACTGATCATCTTTTATTATTCCAACAAACTAAAGTTAATATGAGACTTGCTTCTTGAATGAGCGTCATTTATCATATTTTCCGGTGCCAACTATGAAATTCTAGTCTTAAAAAGTATTAAATATTCAAAGAACATTCTCTGTGGGTGTGCATGTCTCTCTCTCTCTCTCTCTCTCTCTCTCTCTCTCTCTCTCGTCATGCAGTACCACACCCAATCATGTAATACCATGTTGAAGAAATATACTTGTGGGATGCATAAGATGGTTTTAGTTTGTAAGTGATTATTGTGTAAGCATAACAAGCTCAGTTGGTAGAGTCCTGTAATTGAAAATAAAAAGAATTCACTCCATATAGTGGTTCTCTGACCTAAATATGCAAACTGTGCAAACTCATTCATTCGTACACAGTATACAAACAATAATCATAAATAAAAATTATATGTATAATAAATATATTAAGCAATTATTTAAGAATTTCATACTTTAAAATTTAAGATTTCACTGAATCTGTCTCTCTTAACAAATTCTTCCCAAATAAATCAGACCTATTGCATAGTCATCTATCTTTATTTCTTCATTTTTATATTTATTTATTTACTTTGGCTTTTTGAGATAAGCTCTCCATAACCATGGTTATAGTAGATTCAAAATATACACCAGGCTGGTAGAAAACTTGCAAAGTTCTACATGTCTCTGTCTTCTGAGTTTGGGATTACTGGCATTCATTAGCACTGTTGGCACATTTTCTAATGTCCATCAGTGTCAATTATTGTTAGTTTATTTTTAGATGATTGGCTATCTACTAGACTCTATTCCACTTTGTAGAAAGCACACACAAATATAAAACTGCCTTTCTCAGTCTTCTGAATTCTTTGATTAGAGGATTCATCACCATATTTGAATCATTCATAAGTCCAGCAAATTTAGTAATTCTTGGCTATTTTCCTTAGAGCGGTGGCCATTGACTAGCATCTAATCTACTTTCTGTAGAACACACACTTATACAAAGCTACCTCTCAAGCATTTGGCAATTATCAATTACCAACAACCTTTCAGCTAGTCATGGTACTTTGTTAACATTTCTCATCATTGCAGCAATTTTATATCTCTGCCTTGTGCTTACTTACATTCTGTGCACTCTGCCATAGCTGCCATAATTTCTTATGTAAATATAACTATATATGTACAGAGATTAAAAAAATTGTCATTAAAAGTCTCTGGATCATTATCTATTTCTTTACTTTCTCATTCAAGATTATTCCTAAGCCTTTGGAAGTAGGCCTGCAGTATATTTTCCAACTCATGATTGAGTAATTTGCAATCTTTTCTTCGTGATTTCATGACAGCTTGTGAGTTTCTATGTAGGAGGCTGCTATTTACTGAAAAATGTACATGCACATTATATATATTACAATTATAAAATGTGATATTATTCCACAGTGAATTTTGAATGTTGAGACACTTAGTTCAACTTCAAGAATCTATCAATAATCTAGTAATTATTCTTAGCATCAAACTCATGCACTTTGACCAAACACTCTTCCTCTCTCTCATTTCACTCTCTGTCTGTTTTTCTCACAATCATGTCTTTCCATATATCTCTGTCTCTGTCCTCTCTATGGATCTATCTCTCTGTATGTGTGTGTCTTGTGTGTGTTTGTGGTACAGGCATAAATATATACATGTATTTGAATATATATATGAGTATATATTTGAATCTATACTAATATGTATTGACAGAGAATACACACACACACGCACACAAACACACACAGAAACATACACACTTGTATTTTTTTCCTCTGCTCAATCAATCAACTTGTGGGCACCTCACTTATCTCTGGGCTCTGACTTTTCTTGGAGAGTTATCTTACCTCTCCTATTATGGGTTGCATATATCTACTCATTCTCTTTGACATCTGGTCATCTTCTCCTTCCCATCACCTCACAGGGACCAAATTCTCCCTACTCCCTGCCCACTCCACTTACCCATCCACAAAGCTCCCTTCATCTGACTTCCACTACCATTCCATTCCCCCTTTCAATTGAGGCTCAAGCTCAATTGCTTCTGCTTTCCTTCCTCTCAGCCACCTGGGTCTGTGGAGTGCAGCATGGACATCCTGTATTCTAATGAGTGAATACATACTGTGCATATTGGTTTGAATCTACATTATATCATTCAAAATTATACTTACAAGATCCAACCATTATGCTTCAAAATTCATATCTACATTTTTATAATTGAATAGAATTCTGTTATGCAGATGGACCACTTTTCTTTATCCATTCTTCAGTTAAGGGATACCTAGGCTATTTCAAGTCCTTGGTTATTATAGATAAAGATTCTAAGAACATAGTGGAGCATGTTTCCTTGTTAGATGATGAAGGATCGTTTGGGTATATCCATAAGCATGGCATACCTGGGTCTTGAGGGATAACTATTTAGCAGTTTACTGAGAAACTTCCAAATTGATTCCTAAAATGGTGTAAAAGTTTGCACTCCTATGAGAAATGAAGGAGTGATTGTTCCACTTACTCCAAATCCTCATCAGAATGTGTTAAGTCTTGAATCTATGATCACCTAATCTGAGGAGTGAAAAATGTAAACAGTGAGTAAATTCACTGTTGTTTTGATTTGCTGTTCACTGAGGACTAAAAATTTTGAACATTTCTATAAGGGCTTCTTGGACATTAGATATTCTTCTGTTGACAATTCTGTTTAGCTCTGTGCCCCATTTTTTGATTGGTTGATTTGGGATATTTGTGTTTAACTCATGGAGTTCTTTATAATTTTTGGATATTAGCTCTCTGTCAGATGTAGTGGTGGTGATGATTCTTTCTCAATCTGTAGGCTGCTGTGTTGTCTTATTGACAGTGTTCTTGGCCTTACAGAAGATTTGCAGTTTCATGAGGTCCCATTTTTCAACAGTTGATCTCAGACCTTGATCCATTCATGTTCTTTTCTTAAAAATGTTCTGTGATCCAATGTGTTAGAAGGTATTTTGCACATTTTCTTTTATGTGGTTTAGTGTATCCTACCTTATGTTGAGGTCCTTGCTTGATTTGGACTTGAACTTGTGTAGGGTGATATATAAGGATATATTTCCATTCTTCTGCATGTAGATATCAGTGAGACTAGCACTAACAGTATATGTTAAAGTTTCCCCTTTTGTGATTTTGCCTTCTTTGTCAAAAAAACAAATATATATATTTGATGTATATACCTATATACCATATACATATAAATCATATCATCATATACATATACATATACATATACATATACATATACATATACATATGGGTTATTACTTCTGAGTTTTTATTCGATTTCTTTCATCAATTTGCATTTTCTTTACCTATATCATGTAGTTTTTATCACTATTTGCTGTACTAAAGCTTGTGGTCAAGAATGGTGCTTCTGCCTGAAGTTAATGTTTAGTATTCTTTTGCCTATCCTGGGTTTATTATTTTTCCATATGATGTAGAGAATTATTGCTAAATATACTACTCTTATATTTTATCACCTTATTTTTACAGATATAGCTATTATTTTTTTGTTATTTCTACAATATCTAATATCTTTTTCAAAACGGCCTATATAATGACAATGAGTTCCAATTTATTCCCTACTTACTCCTCAGTCAGATTCAAGGTATCAGGTTTGATGTTACAGTCCTTGATCCATTTGAACGATAGTTTGAAATGTAATTACTAAAGATCTAATTTCATTATTCTATTTGTAACTATCCAGTTTAATCAGTATCATTTAGTGAAAAATGTTTATATTTTGTTCCACACTTGATGGTATCAATATAGGATAAAATATGAGTAATTATTTCTATTCATTTGATCAATGTAATAAGATTTATGCCACAATGTGTAGATTTTGTCACTTCAGCTAGGTAGAAGTATGTATCCATGTGATCCTGTTAATTCCATCTCTTCTATTATTCAGGATTTTTATTTTTGATTATGGAGTTTTGCTTATTTGGTTTTGATTTTGGGACTGTTTTGCTTTTTCTTTATTTTTTGCAAGGTGAAGCTTAATATTTCCATATAAAATTACAAATAGAATTTAATTATGTATGAATGATTTTGTTGGAGCTTATATTGAATATGTAATTTGCTTTAGGAAGAACTGCCATTTATAAAGGAATAGCTCTGTCATTTCGTAAACTTGGAAGCATTTTAGCCTATAATTTCTCCTTCTCTTAACTTTTCTAGTTTCTTAAATTGTCAGTCTCACCATATATATATTATATATATATATATATATATGTGTGTGTGTGTGTGTGTGTGTGTGTGTGTGTGTGTGTAATATAGTGGTGTGTGTGTATCTATTGTTATTGCTTCTACAATTTCTCAAATAATACCCCTATTGTCTATTGAATTTTATGTGTTAATTTATTTTTTTCCTGTCACTTTGCTGAGTGTATCAGTAGCAACAGTTTTCTTCTTGAAAATCAGTGACACTTTGTATACAGAAAAACATCATATTCAAATGAGGATATTTTAACATTTGACACTCCTATCTGTACCATATTTTTCTCCTTCACTCTTTTTGTTGCACCAATAATCCTAATAATGTAATAAGTAGGACATGAAGAGTGAACATCACTCTCATTTTCCAAAGCATTATCATAAATACGTTAATTAATATTATCTCCATTTACTGCAATTCTGGCTCATACCTTATTATAAATTATCTCACTTAAGTCAAAATATGTTCTGTATATTCTTACCAGTGACTACATTTCTAAAGAAAGTGTCACTTGCTCACCCATTAGTCATCACTGCTAAGGCCCCCAGGTATATGCCTGAAAAATACGTGATTACTCTTTTACTGTACTTGGAGCTTTATGTCATTTATTCATTTCTATATTGATAAACACTGAAAGCAACAAGAATCATGTCTGATCAAATGCTGAGTCCAGCATAAATCGTTGGATATTAACAGTAATAATAAATTAGTGTGTGAACATGACCTTTTAGAATAACATCAAACTATTTTAGGATAGGACCTACAGCTTCCCTGCTCATGTTTTTTAACTATGTTTTCAGTGCCATGCCTGATTTTCATCCTTTGAAGAAAGCCTCAATTGAAATAAAGAAAATATTTGCTTAGTCCTATAAACAGTTTCATAGCAACTGTACCATTGGTACATTTTAACTCTACTGTTATCATTGTAGCAGGCAATGTCTAGCAATAGAAATAATGACTAGTCTGAATAACACTTTCTTTTAGTATTAAAAATGGCTAACATATACAATTTTTAGGTTAGTTTGAGCTTGAGTGTCTTAATGTCGTACCAGGAAATATGTGATACATTCAAAAAGGTGGTCCAATATTCATATTTCTAAGGAGAATCAAAAATAATTGTACCAGTCTGTTATTTGTAGATGATTTTTATATCTATGACAAATAACTCCTACAAAAGAAATCTCTATTAATATAATTTATATTTTATAACCATATATTCTTAACGTTCACTCTCTGATTCATTGCACAAAGTGTAAGACATTGTATCCAGAAAGTATCAGTAACCATCAATGTAATCTTGACTTATTATAAGTTGAAAATTTGGATTACAGATAAGTCCCTAATAATATTCAATACATGAATAAAAAATATTTTCTTTTTGTAGAAAACTGCTTACTTCATCCTTAAATTCTCAAGTCACACACCCTCACTGAGTGAAGACAAGGCATTAACTCAAGGTAGGAACTGATGGCAGATATTTAACTAGATCTGATAGTGCTACTTACCAGTTTTTTCCATGTGAGTAAATCAAAATGCTTTCTTATGCACACCAGGATCAGCTGACAAGGTGTGGTACCACACAAAGGGGACTGGGTCCTCCCCCATAAATCATCTATTAAGAAAATGATCTGATATGCTTTTATTCAAGTAAACTAGTAGACACAGTTCAACTGAGATTCTCTAATCTCAGATAACTCAAATTGAGTCAAGTTGACAAAAAACAGAATAATTTGCACATATAATGTACCTAAAATATATTTTATGGAGTACAAACTATATTCACATAATTGATATATACTTTTGACCTGGGGATCAGTATTCAAACATGAAGAAAAAAGGCAGAATTAAATGAACAGATGATTTTACACACTTATCTCATGACAAGCTATTGCTTCTCAAATTTCTTTTTTAATGTACTAATACCCATATATTTATAAACATTTTGAGATGACAAATGAAAATTTCAATGTAATGCCCGTTAAAACACCAAAAGACAATAAAATTTTGTTGAACATTTCTTTACGCATTTTACGTTAATTAAACCCATATTGATTATAGTTTTGACCACTGTGAGTGTATTTATGACTTGTATGTATATATATATATATATATATATATATATATATATATATATCAGTGAATCTGTGAATTTCAGAGGTTAACTGCTTGGAGTGGGTTCAGTTTCCTCCTTGTGACTTCAAGATATCTATTTATGTCTCTAAACTTGTATGGTAGGTTCATGGCATGGCATGATTATATATCCTCACTCAATTCACTTTTTCACATTAATTTATATATTTAATCATTTTGCATCCCAATCACTGATACCTCTCCTACTCTGACCTTCACACAGTCCTTCTCTCCATATCTCCTTGCTTTTATCTTCTGAGAGGCAGGCCTCCCCACTGGGTATCCCCCTACCATGCCACCTCAAATCTATGAACATCTAGGTTCATCTTCTCCCATTGAGCACAAAAAGGAAACCTGGACAAATGATTGGATTCCACTAATAGGCAACACATTTAGGGTAAATTTCTACAGCAGCTGTTGTGAGACCAACGTGAAGACTGAACTCTACATCTGCTACATGTCACAGGGGACCCAAATCCATTCCATATATGATCTTTTTTTTGGGGTGATTCAGTCTCTTAGAGACCTGAGTATCCAGGTTTGATGGTTCTATTCATCATTCTGTGAATGTACTATACCCTTCTCAGCCCTCAATTCTTCCCCCAACACTTTCAAAATATTTGCTGAGCTTCAAGGAAAGTTAGGCTGTGGTTGTCTGTTTTTGTCTCATGCTGTATGGAGACTCTCAGAGGAGAGTCATCCCAGATTTCTGTCTGGAAGCATCACAGAGTATCATTAATAGTGTCAGAGATTGGTGATTCCCCATTGGATTTGTCACAACATGGTCAGGTTATAGTTTGGCCATTGCCTAGATATCTATGCTACCTTTGTCCCTGCATTTCTTTTAGATCAGACATATTGGGGTATAAAGTTTTCAGTGTTGGTTGGTCTTCTTCTCCTTCCAGTTACATTCCTACCTGGACACTGGAATCAGCGCCTTCAGGCATGATACCCCCCCCCAGAGAAGACTTTAAATTATAACACATCTTTATTTTATCTCTTCTGTAATTTAACTATTTACTGGCCCGGATTTTCATCTGTCCTAGGGGATCCCAGGCTCCCTTTTCCTCAGACTGTAATGGAAAGAATGAAGCATAGCTGTGCCAGGTGGTTCAGAAAAGAAATTTTTCTGCATGGATGTTGGATAAATGGCCTTCTCCAGAAATGATTTTTACCCAAACAGTTCTTGTTTATTGAAGGTAAGATGAGTTATAGAAATCTTAGGGTGAAGATAAGACTTTGGGGGTAGTGAGTGTAAACAATTAACTGTGACTGAATTTCTAGGAATACTTCATTTTCATAAAGAAGATTTCCAGGTGCTTCCATATATTCACAGTGACTGAAGAATTTTGAGCAGTTATATGGCCTCCAGACTACCTGACTACCTTGAAAGTGATGGAGGTGGGCTTATAAGGCATATGGGGACTGGGTCATGCAGGCCCAGAACATTACATAAAACAGTCCTCCTCCTGCTCTTCTCAGAATGAGGGTTTCATAGATTGGTCAGGTCTTAACCTGACTCCTGCTTCAACATGGCTCCCCTAGGTCTCTCATTTCTGGCCCTGAAACTGTCCTCTAACATCTCCATACTGAAATTGACTAAGACAAAAAGATGAATAAAATAAAATCATTAGTTATAAATAACATTTTCAAAAATATTCTTACTTAATGCCAATCTTTGTTAATTTGGAAATACTATAAACTACCAAAGAGAAAAGAAATATCAAATTAAAAAAAAGATGAATGATTTTGAATATCCTACAATTCCAATATTTCAAAAATATAAATAACTCAATATACAAAAGCATTAACATAGTCAATGCTGATAAGATATTTGATGGCACAAGCAGAGGAATTTGTGGGTGGATAGGATGTTGGCTTCTCTCAATAGCTATTATTACTTCTGTTATTCATACTATGGTCTTTACTCTTATACTTTCGTGTATAATTATCCTGTTCTACATTACATATAAATATAAAGTCAATTCTAGAAGAAAAGAATGATAATTACACCTAGATCTCAAGAATAAATAATATTGTTTTAACCCTGTGTTTTCTTTTTAGTGCCTTTACCAACACTTTCTATGACATGAATTCTGCTTCAAATAAGTATCATTAAATAAAACTTTCTTAGAATCATGGAACATACAACAACAACAGATATTTTATTGAATTTTGTCTTCATTTATATTGCCAATGTTAAAACCTTTCTTGATATCCCCCTCCCCTAAGACCCTAACCTCTCCCATTCTTTCTTCCCCCTGTCTCCATCTATGTGTCTCTCCACCCAACACACTCTCTCCTCCCTCCACCTTGGTTTCCCTTTGTTTGGCCTCTGTTGAGACATTACCTGACTAAGGACCACTCTTCCCACTGATGCCCAACAACGCTTTCCTCTGCCTCATATTTGGCTGGATCCATGTGTGCCCCTTGGTTGAAGGTTCAGTCCCTGGGAGTCTTGGGGCATCTGGGTGGCTGAAATCACTGTTCTTCCCATGGGGCTGTAAACTCCTTCAGCTCCTCTGGACCATCCTCCAGCTACTCCATTGTGGACCCATGCACAGTCCAATAGTTAGTTGTTAGCATCTGCCTCTGTAATTGTAAGGCTCTGGCAGGGCCTGGTCTACAGAGTGAGTTCCAGGACAGCCAGGCCTGCACAGAGAAACCCTGTCTCGAGAAACCAAAAACAAATAAACAAACAGTAGATTTTTGAATGTATAGAATGTGGATTTAGACAACAGGTGAAAGTTTCAAATAAAGCTCACAGAACAAAGAGAAAAAGATATCAACTAAATAGTTGAGAAATTTGGAAGATTTTCAGAACATAGCAATTGTGGATATTTGGAATGCTAAAGATCCAGAAGCAAAAATCTTTTGGCATATATTATCCTTGCTAGCAACTTACCACCCAGTACTCTCTAAGTTAACATCTTTTCCATTATCTTGTAAACCTTTAGGAATTTGTTAACAGATAACTAGCTAAAGGAAAAAAACACATGAAATTTAAGATAGACTACCATCAAGTATTATAGAAAACATATGGTAGATTTTTTCTCACTTTCCTTACCCAACTCTATGTATACCATACATTTTATTTCATATTATTTAGCATATTTTAAGAAAGCTTTCTATGACAGTTTGTATATAAACTGTACAGGGTATGGGACTATCAGAAGTTGTGGCCCTGTTGTTGTAGGTATGTCACTGTGGTATGGGCTTTAAGACCCTGTTTCTAGTTGCCTAGAAGCCAGTATTCAGCTAGCAGCCTTCAGACAAAGATATAAAACTCTGAGGTGTGCCTGCACTATGGCAACCTGGATGCAGCCATGCCCCTACCTTGATAATAATGGGCTGAATTTCTAAATCTGCAAACCAGCCCCAAGTAAATGTTGTCCCTTATAGGACTTGAATTCGCTAATATCCACTTCATTGTCACTACATTCCATGCATGTCCTTTTGCATCTGAGTATACTCAGGATATTGTCTAGTTCCAACTATTCATCTACAAAACTCATACTTTCTTGTTCTTTATATATAAGTAGTATTGCATTGTTTAAATGAACCACATTTTCTGGACCCTTTACTCTGTATTGTAAAATCTGGATTGTTTCCATTTTCTGGCTATCACAAGAAAGGCTTCTGTGAACATAGGAGAACATGTTCCCATCTGGCATTGCTGGGTATCTTTTGGGTTTATGCTCAAGAGGGTTATAGATGGGACTTCATGTACATCTATTTCAAATTTCCTGAAGGACCTCCAGAGTGATTTCCAGAGTGGTTTTACCAGTTTGCAATCCCACCAGCAGTGGAGAACAGTTCCTATTTCACTACATCCTAATCAACATGTGCTGGTACTTGAGTTTTTGACTTTAGCCAATTTGTCCTGGTATAAGGTAGAATCCCGGGGTCATTTTGATTTTTTTCCCTGCTGACTAAAAACTTTCAACATTTCTTTAAGTGTCTCTCAGTCATTTCAAATTCCTCTTTTGTGAATGCTTCATTAATTTAATACTCCATGTTTGGGTTGGGCTTTTGGTTTCGTGGTGGTTAGCGTCTTGAGTTCTTTTCACTATTAACCCACTGTCTGATGTGGGATTAGTGAAGACTATTTCTCAATCTCCATGTTGAGGATTTGTCCTATTGCCTATGTCATTGGCCTTACAGAAGCTTTCTACTTACCTGAAGTACTATTTATTAATTCTTAGTCTGAGATCCTGAGCCATTGGAGGTATATTTATGAAATTACCTCCTGGGCCAATGAGTTCAAGGCTCTATCCCACTCTGTCTTCTATTATATTAAATTTCTCCGGATTTAGTGGATAGCCAAAAAATATTGAAACTGAGAATACAATTCTCAGAACTCAAGAAAGTTAAAAAACCAGTGTCTATGTAAGTATATCTCAATCCCACTTGAGAGTAAGAAGAAAGAAATTCTGGTGTGTGAGTGTAGGAAGGGACTTTGGTGTGAAAGGGGACAGGGAAAGGAAGAGAGGAAGATGGACAGCTATTTGGGGGTTGGGGTGAGTCTGACTAATGCCCTAAGGACAAAGATTAAGAATGGAAACAGGTGACCTTGGGAAGTCAGAGGTGGGGGGACCCTCTGCAATGCACTAGACCCCTGGAAGGTGAGAGACTCTCAGGACTCAAAGGGAGGAACATTTGATAAAATGACCTACAGTGGAGAGAGAAAATTACCAGTGGGAAGACAGGTCATCAACTGGAGTGATAGAGTTGGCAACCAATACTTAAAAACTCTGATCCAGAATTGTTCTTGTCTGTAAGAACTCCAGAGACAAAAATTAAGAAGTACCTGAGAGAAAGGAGGTCCAGTGACAGGGCCAAATTTGGAGTCAGTTCAAGGGGAGGCTCCAAGGCCTGACACTATTACTGATGCTATGGTGTGATTCCAAAAATGACCATATCATTACTACCCTCTAAAATGCCCAACAAGCAGGTTAAAGAGTAAGATGTAGATATGCACACCCAACTGATGGACAGAAGGTGGTGATCCTGGTGGTTGAATAAGGAAAAAGCTGGAAGAATCTGAGGAATTGGGCCACCCTATAGCAAGATCAGCAGACTCAGCTAACTAGAACCTCCAAGATCACTCCGACACTGTGCAACCAACCAGCCAGAATATATCAGCTGATATCCCCCTCTATATAGAGAGCAGAGTACTGCCTGGTCTGGGCTAAGTGAGATAAGATTCACCTAAAAAGACATTCCTTAATCATGGTATCTGTTCATATCAATTAAACCCTAATTATCACCTTTTAAGAAAACTGTGATTGTTTGTATGTGTTCTTCACTTATAGTGGCACTCTTAGAAGGTATGCCCAGTAGAAATAGGTGTTTCACTAAGAGGTGTGGGTTTTAAGACCCTCATACTAGCAGCCTGGAAACAATATTCTACTCACAAACTACAGATGAAGGGATTGAACTCTCAGCTCTGCCTGCAACCAAGGAAAGCAGCTTTTGCAAGGTCAATTATGGGTCATTAAAGGAAAGAATTAATATCAAGTACAAAAACATGATAGGTAGGGGAAATGCATGGAAATTAGAAGCACAGAAGACAATGTAAGGATTAGTATTGAGGGAGAAAGCATAGCAGGTAAGATACACAAAACTTTTGACACATTCTTTAAAGGAGGGTATTAAGCAATTTCCATTAAAGAGAGAGAGAGAGAGAGAGAGAGAGAGAGAGAGAGAGAGAGAGAGAGAGAGAGAACAATCCAGTTCTTTTTTTGTAATTATTAACAATAGATTTATTTTGTAAATGCTCTAAAAACCGCCATTCTGGACTTAGTTGGTTATCAAAAAATTTTTCATAAATTTACAAGTGAGAAGTGTTGAAGGTAAAAGAGGAGCTTCAGGGAAACCTGGAGAAATGGCTTTATCATATTTCATTATGTACATATATGAAATTCTTAAAATAAAGAATATTACAATTAAAATAAAAATTTAATAAAATACTTTATTAAAGAAAACTTTATAACCTACGGAAACAAAAAAAAAACAAAAGAAAGAAAAAAACCTATTTCATTGTGGTATTTAGCTGATAGCTTTCTTATTTGAACTCAATGATTATTGTATACTTTTATTTTAAAAGGTACTAAATTCTAAGTTGTACATATGGGCCTTTGTAACTATCTTGATTTTGTTACACTTTTCTTCTACTCATATGGGACATATGGTGAGGGGGGAACAGGGAAAGGGGAAAGCCTTAGGAATGTAAACAAAGAATATAGAAAATAAAAAAAATGTAAAAAAAAACCCGAACATTTCAACAATCCAGTTCTTTAATCACCATAAGAACAGCCAGGTGATGGATATAACTTTATTAATATATTTAAGAAACATTTAGTTTATAATTAGGGAGGAAAAACTATAAAGCTCCAAGTCCCATGGGCAGATATTTGATAGGAACAAATGCGATATAGGAATCAAAGTGATTGCAGCAAGGGAGATTGCAATAAAAATGTATTGTAAGTACTCTCTTAAGTCTTCCAAGATCTCAGACAGATTTGATTCTTGCCTTTAAACCCACAAGCTCTGTGATTACTGAAAGGGAGATTATGTCTATTCTCATAGTGTTATGTAGCTTTTAACAAACAAGAATATTAATGGAAACACCTACAAAAGTTTCTTAGTAGACTGAAGTGGTTTAGAGGCTATGAAATGACTGTGCTGTATTCAAAGGACTTAATCAGTTACGTCCAAGCCAAATCCCATTCCTGGTTTTGACGGGGGACCTCTATTATATGTCGTCCTTCAGAAACACAGGAAGAATAATGCAGTATATTTGCTGGAATATCACAATTTTCACAAATTAACACAATAGTTAAAGATAAATGAGAAACCAGTGATATTGATTGACTTATAAATGGATGGAGAGAAATATTAGCCATGATCACAAAGAACATGCAGATTTAAAAGAGAAATTTATTCATTAGACTACTGGGTATGTGGTGTTTATATTTCATTCTGTATAGGAGCATTTTCTTCCAAATACTGTTCATTTCAGTTACACTACAATTTATATAACAGAGAGGGCTTTATTAGACAAACTGCTGAAGCTCATTGTTATTTAAAATATTCCTCCACTGTGAAAGATGCCACATTTACTTTCCTCAGCCACCATAGAGGGGGCAGTACTTCTGGCAACAGAAATTACAGATACCTCTTACACTGGTAGTCATTAGCACTTCTGCATTGACCCAGGAAATGGGCTATTTTTCTTTTGGGCTGATCAACTAGCTCTGGACAGAGGTATTGTGGATTTCAGGCAACCTTCTGAATGACCAGAAGCAGTTGTGACAGTAGATAAATCCTGATTGCTTTCTAAATTCAGTAGTACTCAGAAGTCAACATAAAGGCCGGCCCATCCAATTCTATGTTTTGTATTTTATTTTATTTATTTTTTTTTGAGACAGGGCTTCTCTATATAATCCCTGGCTGTCCTGGAACTCACTCTGTAGATGAGGCTGGCCTTGAACTCAGAAATCTGCCTGCCTCTGCCTCCTAAGTGCTGGGATTACACCACCACTGCCCGGCTCCATATTTTATTTTATTTTATTTTATTTTATTTTATTTTATTTTATTTTATTTTATTTATTTTATTTTATTTTATTTTATTTTTGCATGTAAGACAATTTTTTCCTCATTAAATCAGCCATTTCTCTTAGGATGATTGTTTAACAAAATGATTAACATGTTGAAAAACCCAAGCAACTCTGTATTTTGAAGAAATCACATTTTCTGTGAGACTAGAGTTGGATAAACTCCAACTCTAGAAAAACAAACCCAAAGACCAACTGAGCATACCTCCTGTGGGATCCCACGCCCTTAGCAAGAGCCTGTTGAGCTACAATAGTAGAGTCAGGGTACATATAGATATCTTAAGACATCCCACACTAAATAAATAATTTAGACATCCTGTTCATAAGATGGGGCTGTCCCCATGTTTCATTCCTATACATCATGCCAGAAATATAGTTTTGAAATTTGCTGACCAATATGTAAATTCCAAGTTGTTCTTTCCCCTTTAAAAACCTTGGGGCCATAGTCTGGTGGCTCTGACTCTAATATGCTTTGACAGAAACTGAGGGGAGACTTGATCTCAAGCTCATAAGAAAGGCCTTATGAGTTTACAAAGGAATTGGCTCCAATATGGCTTTTGGGGCCCCTTCAACTTGGGCATAACATTGTAACCCACCACTTAGAAAGGTCTATTTACCTTAATTGTTGATGTTAAACTCTGCTTTATCACTTTCTGTTAACAATTGATAAAGTGAGCATTCCCTAGAGTTTTCATATTTCTGTTTCTAAACTGTGTTTTCTCTCTCTAATGTACTTATATGAAGCATGGGCTTGATCAAAACTTTTCTTGTCCTTCAGTATAAGGTATATTAAATTTATTTCGTCTTACATTTAAGATTTCCTATTTTTTTTGCCTTCATTTTCTTATTTGTTACATCTCATTTCTCTTAAACCACACCATGCAGGTCACCCCAATATCTGTCCTTTCACCAATACATACTCCTCCTCCTATTCCCTTACCAAAAAAAAAAAAAAAAAAAAAAAACAGGTCTCCCAAAGATGTGTGAGGAGAGTATCTGACCTTATCATAATAAGATAGAGTTAGGGTTGAACTGAAACCACTCATCAAAACTGGGCAAAGAAATCATCAGTGATTTAATCACATCTAGATGTAGTACTTGAAAGGTGCGTTAGGGAGGATGATATGTTACCTTGTTAACAATCATTTTTAAATCTCCTTCCTTGAATAAACTGATGAGTGGATTTATAGCCATAGCAATTAACAAAGATGCTGTCTACACAATACTGATTTGTATAAACCCACCATAAAGTTGGGAATGTCCATTTTTGTCATTGCCCTCAACAATAACAAAGATTATAAAGCAGTGTTCTGCTCCTGTCAGTAGACAGACAATAGGAAGTAAGTCATAAAACTGCTGCTTGGTGTAGTGCCCTGCCCCTCTAACCCCTTGGCCTCTGGCAAGAGAAAATATGGTGAAAATATAAGGACCGATGTGCCTTTCTCTTTTCAACATTCCCAGGCACCAAGCATATCAGTGACACCTCCTTCATTAGCTTACTGTGGTTTCAGGGAAGTGATTTGCTTTTTCCATTTTCAAGGTCAGGATTTTGTCCTTTGAATCATGAATTTACAATTATTACTGATAAGATAATTTCCACTTTTTCAAGCAAAGAATTAACAACTGCCTTCATTAACTTACTATGGTTGCAGTAACACATTACAGTGGTTCCAATTATTGTAGTACAAATCCCACTTTTTTCAGGTAATCTTGCTTTCTTCAGATATAAATTAACAATGCATGCAAAAGAAAGGTTGACTTTTGTAAATAAAGAAGTGAAGAGTTCAGCTTTCATTCAGGGATTGCAGGAGTCATGAGTCACTATGCCTAGTTATAAAATGAAAATGTTTCATGGACTTCTCAAGAGAATCCTATGCTTTTCATTAACATAAATCTAAATGTTATTCTTTAAATAGAATGTGGAAGTCTAGCACAGGATACACTTTGAATCCTGCTGTTCTTCAATATATCTACCAACATGTATCTAAACCCAGAAATATGAGTAGAAGTTTATAAGAAATATTTTTGTCAGTGGTGCATAATTTGCTCTCAATTATTATGCCAGTTACAGGTTATAATGTCAGGACTCAGTTACTTTAAGCTATTTTGTGGTGTTTCTAAAATATTCATTCTTCCTTTTACTTTGTCAATAAAGCAGTTTTTTATGATATCCAAAAAAACTTAAACATAGTGTTGTTGTGAGGACATTTTGGTGGTATCTCAGTATATCATACGTTGTGTCATGGCAATTCATTCATAATCAAAAGGCAAGTACAAGTCCAGCAGGTAGAAAAGGATTAAGTACTGAGGAAGATTTACTCAAAAAGGATCAGTGACAAAAAATTCAACATGAAAGGAAAAGGGATGAGAAATACTCAGATATGCAGTCAGATAGATTTCTGCTCATACAAAAATGGTTCTTATTAAAATACAATTTTATTTCAAAATGTACATATATCTTCAATAAAAGATTCTGCATCCTGGACAAAAATTGATTGAGGAAACAATGCTATTTTTAAAGATATTTAAGTGTTTTATTGTTTTTGCTCTTCTTGTTTCTGCACTGATTCTTCCCCTTAGGCTTTTAGGAGTCTATCTCTAGAGTTTTGTACCTTTCTCAAATACTCTACTTGTGTTTAACAGTGGCATTTCATTAATTTAAGCTTTTATCAAAGATTTACCCTTTTCAAACCTATGTCCCCTTTCTAAAAAGCAATCCTAATTTTTTTCTTGGATTCTACCATCAAATGTGAGCTTTGCCTAAAGTGCTTTATTTTACTTTGATTGTCAACATCATGATACCAAAATAAGATTAAATCACAAATTCATCAAAAATTCAATTTGCTGGAATTTCTGATACATTTAGTGATCTAAATTTAGATCTATAGCCAGTTTTAAGAGCCAGGA
The DNA here is from genome assembly GCA_964023405.1 of Apodemus agrarius. Classification (NCBI taxonomy): domain Eukaryota; kingdom Metazoa; phylum Chordata; class Mammalia; order Rodentia; family Muridae; genus Apodemus; species Apodemus agrarius. Next base: position 47,899,710 of record OZ030005.1, on the reverse strand, counting down.
GAATTCGGGAGCCAGGGGAAAGAATTATGTCCCAATCCTCATAACATGTTGTGACACAAATTTTGTGAAATCATCTGTAATTCACTCTAACATTTCTCTCTAAATAGTGTATCATTCTTTTTGTTTTCTTTCCTTTCTTCCTAGATCCAACAATTTGTATGACATAGTTTTGTAAATTATTGTCATCTGATGAATAAAGTACTTTCACTTATTTAAGTAGAAATAGTACACACCTCTGGACACTTGTAGTAAATCCTTATCATGTGGACACACATGTTAATCCTTCAATATACTCTGAAGATGATAACAGCTTTCAAAACATTTATTTTACATTTTAAGGAGGAAAGTTTAATATTAATATTTTATAATATAATCAACTTGTCTCTCCCTGCTTCATAGTACTGGCTGAGGACAGAATAAATTTAGGACATAGTTCATGCTCCTTACATATTGCTACTCACTGCAAGTGATATCCTAATAACTGGAGGCTACGCTCCCTTTCAAGTACCAAGGACCTTAGTGCACTATAGGAATATCCTTAGGATCTTACTTAAAATTCAACCAGCTGTGTATCAGCTTGATAGCATTTTAATTCCTTTCTCCCCTTAGAAACAACTCTATCAAATGAAGCTTTCTCCTTAGTTCTCAGATGCACAATATTCTTTTCAACTCTGTCCTCAGTCTAAATGTCACCCACTTCAATCCTTCATACTGAATTTTTCATGGTCACACTAGTGACCAGAATCCTGAAATTTAAACATGCTTAAGTCCATGGGAACACTTATCAGCCATAGCCCTGTCTCAATCACATGAACAGCCTTCACTTTCCTTGCCAAGATGCATGCTTTAGAACTTTTTAATTTTATAAGACCACCTTTTTCAAAATGAGGTTTGGAGTTTTATAGAGAATTTGGATATGAAAGATTTTTGAGTATTTAATATACTATATATTTAAAGTGTTTGATATGACAACACTGTGAGAGTTAGTATGTCCACAGAACTATATGTATGATATTCATCCTGTGGTAAAGTACTTATCTAACAATTAGATTTTAATTTGATCTTGATCCCAAGTGCAGGTTAGATTGTATACACAATGTTCTACTGTACCCAAAAGAAGCAGTAAAAATATGAAGCTCAAGGTCATTTGAATTATTTTGAAGGACAGCCTGAGTTCATTTTAGAGGGAAGGTAATATTGGCCCTGTGCCATTTTTTCTTATAAATATGTAAGTTTAAAATCTTTTGATTTTAAAGGGGTTACATTGAAAATATTGACTTGAGTCTTGAAGACACTGAATATTTAAATGATATTCATTCTATGAAAAATAATAGGGTCTTTTAAAGTTGTACAAAATTTATCTTATGATATATTGATATACTTGTGAGATTATGAGAGACAATATGTGGAATGCACTGATTTGAATAAAATATTCCTATAAGTCTCCAATTTTCAGATACTTGTTTGTTTGTTTGTTTGTTTTGTTTTTGTTTTTCGAGACAGGGTTTCTCTGTATAGCCCTGGCTGTCCTGAAACTAGCTCTGTAGACCAGGCTGGCCTCGAACTCAGAAATATGCCTGCCTCTGCCTCCCAAGTGCTGGGATTAAAGGCGTGTGCCACCACCACCCGGCCAATTTTTAGATACTTCAATCTTAATTAATAGCTCTCCAGGGTAGATTAGGAGATATGGCATATACATGACAATAGATTTCTTATTTATTTATTTTATTATTTATTTATTTTTACTTTATTTATTAGACTCCAGATTTTATTGTCCTCCCAGTCCACCGTCCAATTCTTCCACATCCATATACTTCCTCTCTGCCCCATGTCTCTATGAAGATATCCCACCCTCCCTCCCATACCCTCACACCACCAGACTTGTAAAGTTGCTGGGGCCTCAAGACTATTGAGAGTTAGGTGCTTATTCTCTGACTAAACCTAGACACAGCAGTAACTGCTTTATATGTGTCTGGAGCCTCATATCAGTTGTTATATGCTACCTAGTTGGTCCAGTATCTGAGAGATTTCAGGGATCCAGGTTAAATGAGACTGCTGGTCCTTCTATAGCGTTTCCTTCCTCCTCAGCCTTTCCCTAATTCAACTACATGCTATGTTTATTGGAGGGGTGCAAATATCTGCATGGTTTTCTGCCTTTCAAAAAATTCGTGATGTATCAAATAGCTCTCCTGCTTCCCCTCTGTGGTTTGAGATAAAAGCTGCTACTTCCAAACTGCCGCTTGCCACGAAAGATACAAAAGATTGGAAATAATATTTTGCTACTACAATTTTAATTGTATTAATATATCATTGCTGTTGCTACTAATGGATTCCAAAATGTGATCATGGCTGTAGTAAAACACAATATGGACACCGCCTATGCCTCTCAAGTTTTAAATTACAGGGGATGTGCCAAAATGACTGGTCTTTTTTTTTTTCACAAAATATTTCATTGTTAGGGTAATTAGTGATCAAAGACAAATGAACTTTTAAAAATGAAATAAAAAGCACTCAATGCATATGGACTTATATTTTTATTCCTATCTTTATAGAGATAGAAGCAAAATGGTTATTAGAATTTTGAAGACAGGCTAGGCTACAGAATAGACCCTATCTCACAACTTTCCAAAATACAAACAGATATGAACAAAAGAAGAATTTAAGGAAAGGAGAAGGAAGAAGAGAAAGGCAATTAGGAGAAGGAAGAGAAGAGGACTTCAATAATCAGAGACATTAAGAAGTTCAAGACCCAGGATAGCTAAAACTATTCTCAACAATAGCAGGACTTCTGGGGGAATCAATATCCCTGACCTCAAGCAGTACTACAGAGCAATTATGTCAAAAACTGCATGGTATTAGTACAGCAACAGGCAAGTAGATCAGTGGAATAGAATTGAAGACCCAGAAATGAACCCACAGACTAATGGTCACTTGATCTTTGATAAAGGAGCTACAACCATCCAGTGGAAAAAAGATAGCCTTTCCAATAAATGGTGCTGGTTCAACTGGAGGTAAACATGCAGAAGAATGTGAATTGACCCACTCTTATCTCCTTGTACTAAGATCAACTCCAGGTAGATCAAGGACCTCCACATAGAACCAGACACACTGAAACTAATATAAAAGAAACTGGGGAAGTCCCTGTAGGACATGGGGACAGGGGGATAGTTTCTGAACAGAACACCAATAGCTTATGCTCTAAGATCAAGAATTGACAAATGGGACCTCATAAAATTACAAAGTTTCTGTAAGGCAAATACATGGTCAGAAGGACAAAACAGCCATCAACAAATTAGGAAGAGATCTCCTTTTGTTTTTCATTGTCACTGATTATTGTTGTCCTTTCCTCCTACAATTCCCCAAACCCCATCCTTCATCTCCTTTACTTAATTTCTTCTTTTGTTCATACCCTTTTTATTTTTGGAATTTTTGAGAAAGGATCTCGTTCTAAGCCTAGGTTGTACTCAATCTTGTCATAATACTTTTTCTTCTATCTCTTGAAGGACATGAGTAAAGATGTGAAAAGTATATGTTCAATGGTTTTTCATTTCATTCTTCAATGTTCATTTGACTTTGATAAATAATTAATTTTATAGTTAAAATTTTAGTGATAAATGACCAGACATGGTGCCAAATGCCTTTGAATCCAACAGCTCAGAGGAGTAGACAGAGCGCTCACATTGACTTAATGCCAGGATTACATTTTGGTATCCTTTAACAAGAACAATAAAAATGTATTAATGGAATTAAAATTTAATTATTTCTGGTCTTTCTGTATGTTAAGTGTCTAGCAGATGGTTTCTGAAGAAAGCAGAACAGAGAGGAAGCAGAGAGGGCTATTTGAAACATCATGAGATTTTTAAAGATAGAAAGCTATACAAAGGATATCTTTTGTCCAGCAATGCGGCAACTCTTAACCTTTTCCAAACAGCCATGGACTAGAAGTCAAATATTTGAAAATTGGAGACTAATAGTGGACATCTCATTCAAATTCCTGGGTACTACAGATTATCTCTCTCAGTCTCACAACCATACCATACTAAAATATATATTGTACAATTTTAAATTGTCATTATCTTTCATAGAATTGTTTAAAAGTCCAAGTGTACTCTCAGACTCAAGTGAGTAATTTCAATGTAACCACTGTAAACAAAAAGCAAGTTACATATTTCCAGAATAAAATGGCACTGGGCATATATTGTTATTACCTTTCCTCTGAAATGGAATCAGGCTGACCAGAGAAATGCTTAGGATGACCTATTGCTCATTATTTTTCTGCCTCTACATCCTGGTTGCTGTAGTTCCTTTTATGTACAATCTATTTTGCATTTGTGATTAATACCAAACTCAAATATGTTTATTTTAGGCAAGTAAATTACCAAATATTGAATATCAAACATATTGTTCCTGGGACTTGCAAAGACTCACAGCCTTGCAATTTGAAACATTTTAAATATTCAGTGTATTAAATACTCCAATGTCTTTCAAAATCGAAATTTTCTATAAAACTCTAAAATCTCATTTTAAAACATGGACTCCTAAAATATATTTAAAAAAAACTTAATTACTTATTGGAAGGGAGAAGAATCAAGCAGCAATGTGAACAATGCAAAATCAAACCTCATTCATGGTAATAACCAGTATTTTAATATCTGTGATAAGATTAGTTTCTGATAAGATTAAAATGGTCTCTAGATCTGCCCTTTCCTGGACACATGCAGCTGGTTTTCTAGGCTAAAGCTATCTCTACCCCATGGCTACTGCTGGTCTTTCTGGTCATCCTATGGTACTCACATCCACCAAATTGTGGGGTACTTTGCAGGAACTGGGCTGCACTTTCACTGGTATCCTCTCCTGGCATGGCTTCCAGAGTTTCATCCATGCCACACAGTCACAATCCTCAGATGTTATCCCTGATGTCTTGATGACTTCATAACCAGTGCCACTTGCATGAATATGGTCATTATTGTTTTTAGAAGGTAACAATTTATGACCTCATTGTTTTTGGAACAGTTTCTATATGTTGACCATGAGTCATTATTTCCCAGAGACTTCACCTCTATGATGCTGGTCTCTTCATCAGAACTTATTGATTGCATATACCAAGATGGCCAGAATCTATTACCCTGCAAAGAAGGGGTTCTTTCAGTTTAGTGGCTGTGATATTTAAATTTCTGAATTGTGATTTGCTGCATTTTCTGGAAGCAAAGATTTGATCATGAGCAAGGGAAGTTTTGGAGAATAATGGTTAAGAGACTAGATGAAAAATATAGAATGTTCCTCTTAATATCTGATTTTATATTTAGTGTCATGAAACAGAAATAAGAGGGAGAGAGGGGGAGAGGGGAGAGAGAGAGAGAGAGAGAGAGAGAGAGAGAGAGAGAGAGAGAGAAATTAAACAGGATAAATCTGAAGAATCATTAGATTTTGAAGATGTTTGCCACTAGGAAAAATAGAGGAAACACATAAGATGAAAAGACATTGCTCATAAGGCATCCAAAAAAGCTCTGGGGATCCACACAGCAGGTGACCATTTCTCCCTTCTGGGTTCTTAATTGACCACTCCTACAAAGACACAGATACCTCATAGGAAGAAAGACCTATTAATATAGACTTTGACAAGCACACAATAAAGAGAAAAGTTCGCAAGGACACACAGCAAGAAGGATATTGTAGAGTACATAAAGTGTATTTTTTCAAGCTGATAGTGATGATGGACTTAGGAAGTATTGTGGCAACAAGAGAAATGGCAAAGATTCTTTCTGATCAAGACCTCTGAAAGGAAAGTTAAGGTCAAACTAATAGTCCTAAAGCAAGAGGTATTAAATATATGGTTGCAGGGAAAGGGAAGAGTGTTGGATAGGGACAGGGCCATGGTTGAGTATTCTCCTGCATTCATACAAGTTTAATATTCAGAATATGTGAGTATTAATATGTCCTTGACATGCTAAGTGTTAAGGAAGGAGAGATGAAAAGAACAATGTACATCTGATAACTAAGTAGAAAACTACTTTTGATACAGCTCTTTACCTGGAAAGAATGGAATGGGAAATGCTACAGTGTTTCAACACAGAGAAGTGTAAATGAGATACTAAGCTTATTCCTCTAATGCCACATAGGTGTTTGATATTTAAAAGGTTAAGGAGGTTCCTTTGAGATGCATATTTCATTTACATTGATTAGCTCTATATTAGGAGCATGAACTATGTCCTGTACCTATTCTTCCTCAGCCTGGGATATGATACAGGGAAGAATAACTGATGGTCTTAAAGGATAAGGTCAACATTGAAATTAAAGAATATGATGGCTTTGTTGGACCTTTCTAGCTTGGCTTGTTTGAAATATCACTGAGAAATGGCAAATACGTGAGCCCCATATGCAATGTAGTGAGAGGGGTAATTTTTCATCACCTGCAGACCCATACACAGAAGAATTAATTCATTTCAGCAGTTCTGCCAAATCTGTAGATAAAGTAGAATAAGAAGTGACATCTACAAGTTTGAGAGCAGTGTAGACTTGGCTTTTTTATAAATGAAATCCAGAATATCCCCTGAATTATATATATATATATATATATATATATATATATATATATATATATAACAGCATTAGTAGTTTGTTACATTCAACATTGGTTCAGACCTGTTTCGAAGCATGCTCTGTACAAGTATAAGGATTCAACTGACTTTTTTTTTCCTTCTTCTTCTTTTTTTTTTTTTTTTTTTTTGGGGGGGGGTTTTGAGACAGGGTTTCTCCGTGTAGTCCTGGCTGTCCTGGAACTCACTCTGTAGACCAGGCTGGCCTCGAACTCAGAAATCCGCCTGCCTCTGCCTCCCAAGTGCTGGGATTACAGGCGTGCACCACCACGCCCGGCTTTTTCAACTGACTTTTATATAAAGCATAATATTATTCCTCCTGAGCTAAACCTATATACCTCATTTATATGTGGTTTCAGGAATTTGAATATTTTATTGGTATATAAACAAGTATTTTTGTCAGGGATTTTTCCTATGACTGCATTACATATTTTCTGCTTCAGGGAACATCTTTGCTGTTTACACACATAGAGCAGATTAATTTTCTGAGGCAAATTTGGGGATAACACTTATAGCAAGGAACATATAATGAGGGATTATTCTGTCACATAAACATAGTATTAAAATTGTAGATAGACCTATTTGTGATATTGCCCAAAGTCCAAAATTATGAAATGAAAATATGTCACCAAATCTTCATCAGTTTTTCTGGAAGAAATTTTTCAGGTACATGCTACTTATTTTAAAATATGCCAATTTCAAAGACAAATATTTAAAATGATTATTTTATTAATTCTTACTGTGTGTTAGTGTTTGAATATGTGTCAATGGAGTGCCTGTCTGGAGGGACTGCAGAATCCAGGACAGTAAGTTCCTCAGCTTCCCTGTGACTGGCACCACTTATCATGGTGAGCAGACACATAGGTGATATTAATTGAACCATATTTCTCTGGAAAAGTAGTCAGTACTTTTATCTGTTGAGAAATCTCTTAGGAAAAAGAGAGATTTTGTTGATGACTGAAAATATAAATATTAAATTTTAGTCCTCTTAAAATATAATATAAATGTTTTAATGCTGTTATCACCTTCAGAGAATATTGAAGACTAAACATTTCTGTCCACAATGAGAGGACAGCCTGCAAGAGCCCGTAGATATGCAGTATTTCTACTTATGTAAGAAAAAGTACTTTATTCATTAGTTGGCAATAGTTTATATAACTATGCCTTACAATTTTAGGTTATGGGAGAAAATTATGGAAAGCAAAAAATAACATATTATTCAGACAGAAAGATTAAATTTGCTAGATTTTAGAAAATTAATTTGTTAGATTAAATTACATAACATTTTTACACCATCATCCATCTTATGAACAAAGGGGCTTTGTTCTTTCCACTTTCTCCAGAATTTCCCTGGCTAATAAGACATGCTACAGATCTCAGAATACCACACTAGCTGTATCAGATATTCCAGTAAAAGAGAATTTTGAGGGAATTGGCCGTTTAATTTTGATACTATGAATCAGAGTAAAAAACATCAATTTAGACTAAACTCACAGTTGATGGTAGAATTCATGAAGATATTAATGTTGTTTATTGGAAAAGAAAGATATTCTTGAAAACAAAGACTTTTTTGAAAATAAAAAAAAAACTTGCAAGAGCAATTATCAAATTTATCTGAAAAGGCAAAACCTCCAGAATAGGGGGAAAATTAACAATAAAATTAAAAATAGAAGAGGGAAATCAGCATCTCTGATTCCAAGCTTTACAAAAGATCAATAGTGATAAAATCTGCTTGGTATTGGTACAAAGACAAAAATATTGATCAATGAAATAAAATTGAAGACCCAGGAATAAAACCACATAGATGGACAAGGATGCCAAATGCATAAAATGGAAATAAAAAAGTATCTTCATTAAATGTTTGTGGTGTAACTGGCTGTATTTTTGTATAATAATATTAGTAGGACAATATTTTTCACCTTGCACAAAGAATGGATACAGGCAAACTCAGGAAGAAGTTTGGGGCAACTTTCCATACTGTACCAGAAGTCAGGGAGATGAGAGATTCTAATGACTCAAAGGGAGGGATGTTAAATGAAATGCCTACAGTATGGAGAGGGATGTTATACAGCCTGCTTCTATAAGGAAGAGAGCACATCAATGAAGGAGGGTTTTCCATTCCATAGTCAAAAATCAGACCCATAATTGTTTCTGTGTGAAAGAACTGCAGGTATGAAAATGGAGTGGAGCCTGAGGAAAAGAAGGACTACTGAAGACTGAAAGTGGGATCCAGCTCAAGGGAAGGTCCCAAAGCCTGACACTATTACTGAGGAAGTGGAGCACTCACCTATCATGACAGCCCTCAGAAAGGCCCTACTAACTGCTAAAAGTCAGATGCTGATATGTGGGGTGGGGAGGAGGTATGGGATGTGGAAGTCAGTGGGTGGATGCAGGGATATATAAAATCTAATGTGGAAAGAAAGAAAGAAAGAAAGAAAGGAAGGAAGGAAGGAAGGAAGGAAGAAAGAAAGAAAGAAAGAAAGAAAGAAAGAGAGAGACATGACAAAAATAAAAGGAAAAAAACACTTGAATTATTGAAATGGCATTGCTAAAACACAAGTAGATATTTTTACATACACAGACAAAGCTGTAGAGATAGATGCCTGAAGGTATAAAGGAAAATAGTCACAACAGAAACAAGAACAACAGCAACAACAAAACACTTAAATATACTAAAACTTACATCATTTCCTTCCTCAATCAAATCACATTCACAATGTCGAACTTTGTATTTAGAATATATACACATTTGAACATCTAATTATATTTTAATCATTTTCTCTATTAGCAGGAATCTACCTTTCTGCAAATCCGAGTGTGTTTCTCATGCCTCTTATTTTCAAGATGATGCCTTATCCTCTTGAGACACACTTCCTCAGTAATCAATTTCCATTCACTCAACCATCACATGCTCTTGGCCTATTAATGAATTGCCAAAACTTTCTTCTGTACTCTGATATAACTGAATGCACTCACAAGAAGACTATTTTGAAGTTTCTTTTGATATCATACCAAATCACTTTACTAACTGTATAAGGAGAGGAATGAATACAAAATAAAAAGAAAACTCACAAAACTGCTTGAAGTAAGTGAGACAACTCCTCACACCAACATACCCTCAAATTGGCATAATAGCTGAGGACAAATTATGTGGCACTGAAGCATGCATCTTCTATAAAACTTTTGTTCCACACTTTGGTATTTAATTATATATTGGCAGATACAGTAAAGAACTGCAGAATTTAAAGTATGTCCTATAAGGAATCACATATAAATTTAAGTTTACAAAAAAACAAACAAACAACACAACAGAACAGCATATGAATATCCTGAAAATTCTATGAAAATTATCCATTTTAAATCTTTGAGAAGTGACTTTTCACTTCTGTAATTCCTGAATTAACATTAAACTTTTTACTCCATTTTTTAAAAGAGCAAATCTTTCTTTTGGGCACATTTTCTAAATCTGTATTTGAAGAAAATATTAACAAAATACAAGAGGGACTTATACTCTCAGTAGTAATTGCAAATTCCAGATTCAACAGATAAAGTTCTGAACAGGGAAATGGTAAAAGGAAACAAAATATTGTGTTTCTGCTAACACTCTAAGTTGAAGAAAACCAGAGTCACTTCTATGCTTGGTGCCATGGGATGATGAGAAACAAAAGGAACTGAGGTTTTGTAGTTTTACTGCATTTTCTATTGCCAGAGTACAGGGGACAGGGTGCAGGGCACTGCATCACGCAGTGCATTTATAACTTACTTCCTGTAATGGGTCTACTGACTAGAGGAGGACACTACAATGGAATCTTAGTTATTGTTGTGGGCACTAAGAGGAAAAAGACATTCTCAGCTTTAATGTGGGTGTGTACTAGTTTGTATTGAGTCAAAAGTATCATTTGCTAATTGCTGTGGTTCTAAATCCACTCATCAGAAAATTCTAAAGATGAGATTTGAAAATATTTGTTAATAAAGAAATGTTCCATTGATCCTAGGGAACCCTTTCAATCACTTCATACAGAAGCAATTAAATCACTGATGATTTCTTTTCCTAGCATTCATGGCAGACTTTGGTCCTAACCTTAATGCTACTTTTTACACTATGGTTAGATATTCTGCTGACACATCCTTGGGAAATCAGCTCTTTGTTTCTTTCAGGGAATAGGAGGAAGAGTGGATATGGGTGAGAGGAAAGATATTGCAGAGTACTGAGTGGAGTAGTTGGAGGAAAGTGAGGAAAGTAATGATGAGAGAAGAATAAAAAGAATAATAGAAAATCTTAAATGTAAGATGATTGTTATTGAAGAACAAGAATTAAAAATTTTAGCCTTTGGAATGTAAACATAGAATATAGAAAAAAAAAAAAAAAAAAAAAAAAAAAGAAAATGTCATTTGTATAACTATGTCTTACTGTAAGTTCACTATGTTGAACGCAGAATAAAGGTTCTCTGGCGTAAAAAAAAAAAAAAAAAAAAAAAAAAAAAAAAAAATTTTAACCTAAGGCCACGCATTATGTATGTATATAGGAGAGGGAAAAGACACTTAAGGAAAAGAATTATGTTTATTCTAGGAAAGACTCCTCTTATCTACTGTTGGTAGAAAGCTACAAAACAGAGTTCAATATCAACAAAGTAAATAGACTTTTATATGTAGTAGATTACAGTGTTCTGCCAAAGATGCAGAGAGCCCAAAAGACCATCAAGGAGCCAATTCTGATGTAAATACTTAAGGGTATTTGTTATGAGGTCAAGATCAAGGTCTCCCACCATCCCTGGTGGAAGAATGTCAAGTTTATTTTTCATTGAAACACTGTGGTTTCAAAAACAGAACCATAAACCACTAGGCATGCATTTTACTTTCATCCACAACAGTAATTCTCAATGTTTTTAAAAATATTAAAAATCATCTGGTTCCCTTATTGTGACCATTTTTTCAGGCCTGTTAATAGGAAGTGAATGCAAGAGCTTTTGCCTAACTGTAGACTCCAATTACAAAACAAAAAAAAACAAAAAAAAAACAAAAAAAAAACAAAAAAAAACAAAAACAAAAACAACAACAACAAAAAAAAACCTGTGTTCCTTTGTAAAATTCTTCCCTGATTTATTATCAGTTCTTTGGGGATTGTTGATACAGAGTCTAAAATTGCAGCCTAGGGTTCCTCCCAACTGTTGTAAGCCAAAGTTTACTCACACAATAGATACTCAAAGTTTATCTCACTGAAGGTGGAATTACATGTAAGATCTAACATGGTAACTTCCGTGTAGATTTTCTTGTCTACAAAATTCAGGTTTTAAAAGAATTGAAATATTGAAATTCACAGGCAAATGAACTAAAGTTGGAATTATTTAAGTGAATGATGAAAACAAGATTCCAAAAATAAAAATTATATGTATTTGATTATATTTGAACAATATTTATTAAGTGAGGGATAGACAAACTGCAATCTGTAAAACCAGATTGAGTTTATAGTAAGGCACTAGGAGTGACAGATAGTTCTACTGTGGAAAGGGAAATTAGTTTGATAGGGATGGACAAAATAAGGAGTGGAAAGGGAATAACAATGAGTGAAATAGAAAAGTGTGTAGAGGAAGTAATATGGGGATAGACAGTTCAAATTAAGTGCCCTTTGAGGATTAGTATGGAAACAAACTGTTGACCCTTCATGAATATATGCACATACAAATGCATGTTAAATGGAATTGCCACATAATATGAAAGTATTGTACCCTGCCTGAAAGATATGCTACTGCAATGGTAAAAGAAAGCATGTGGCTGTAATCAACTAATATCTAATTTGGTTTCAGGGCTTCTTTATGCGTTGGGAATGAATTCAGAGAACCATAGTGTTACACACTGTACAGAGAGTGAGAGTTCTTGGGACACTGTACCCTAAACTTATTAATTTCACCAAATCCATCCTTTCAGTGCTAATGTAACCTTTAAAAAGAGGATGCAAAACAAGTGTAACAATCAGAACACATGGGGAACATCAAGAAAACCAGGCTTTCTTAAACCATATAATCTGAATTCATATGAGCTCTCATTGTGTCTGTCCTTGATCCATTACATATATATTATGCCTTCCATTTTAGTACTATAATAGACAATACAATACAATAAATACAATTTAATACAATGGAATATAATACAATAGTCCTGAATATGTGATTTACTGTGTCTGTTCTTGTACTATTTTATTGGACTCTTTTCTTTCTGCTTGTTTGTTTTGTTTTGTCCATTTCCATTATGTTAGCATTTGCTTTATATTAGTACAATTTTTTTTGCATTTTATTTTATTTCTAGAACTTAAAATATTTTGTAATAAAGGAAATGCATGTGGGCAGGGACTGTGGCATGTAACAGGAAAATATGGCAATTTGGGTATTTTATTGTGGAGAAAATATCAATATTATTTTTTGGCTTTTTGGATTTGGTTTTTTAGAATCAGGATTTCTCTGTATAGCCTTGGCTGTCCTGGAACTTACTTTGTTGACCAGGATGGCCTCGAACTCAGAAATCTGCCTGCCAGTGCCTTCCAAATTGCAGGGATTACAGGTGTGCGCCACCACTGCCTGATTTTTGAAAATAATTTTTTTAATAAAAAGCTCTATTGTCAATAAAAGCTCTATCATTAGCATTTTCCAAATTCATTTAATAGTCAGGTTTTATGTTTCTACTATGAATGTAAATATGTGGAGATTTTCTCTATCCCTGTAATGCTAACCTGTGATCTACTAAGTCAGAAACTTTCACTTGTTCACCAATTTTGGCTACATAATAAAACAAACAAACAAACAAACACATTCACAAAGCAAGTAATCATTCCTAACACAGAATAAAAACAAATAAAAAAGTCCTGGTAGATTTTGGATGTATGTGAAAGAGTATAGAAGAAAGTACAACTTATGAAAAATAACAAAGAAATTTACTTATAGGGAAAGTGAGATGAAATCCAGGAAATTATTCAGAATCATGGTATTCAAAATCAAATGATTACATTGTTTGCACATTATGATTTCACATTAAGTATTGATGTCATCTGCATAGAAATTGAGTTAATCCTCTAAAAGAAATGTATTTCTATTTTGATATCCAATAATAAAATAAACTATGATAATATTCTCCCTATTATACTGGAAATGTAAATACCGGCAAATTTAAAAAGGTAAAGTATTAATTTCTTTAAGCTATCACAATTAGAATTTGAGTTTAATAGAATACAGAGAGTTTAGACATTTAGAAATATTGGGCACATTTTTTGATGTATACATAAATTTTACTTGCAAAGAAAAATCATAGATTATTTATTGTTAGTCAAGAATGGAAGTCAGGAGTTGAAAGAGTTTTAGGATGACTTATAAATGTTCCAACACTAAAATATTTACAAAGATTTTCATAGCCACATGTAAAAAATTATTTACTAATGTATTTTACAAGTATTTGTTTTAGGAAAATCTACTGATGTGTTATGGAAAATGAGAAAATACCTAGTCTAGGTTTATATAACACTCAATGATAAATACATCTTAGGCTTTATGTTTTTAGCTAGTGATGTGATAATAAATACCAAAAGCTTAACCAGCTAATTAAAAGTATGTTAAATGATGGAAAGTTGGTTGATAAGTTGCTAATATTGGTACTCAAAGCCCAAGATACTTTGGTTCTAGTACTTTAGTGTTCCAAATATCTAAATTGCAATATTCTTATGAGTCACTCAAATTTCTCAAACATTTAGCAGATATATTTTTCCTTTTCCAATGAGCTTTAGTTAAAACTTTCCCCTGTTAACTAAACATGTCATTCTGTACATTCAAATGTCTAATGTGATATTTCCTATAAATGTAGGAAACCTTTCTTTTTTCATTATTATTTAATTTTTATTTTCTATATTCTATGTTTACATTCCAAAGGCTTTCCCCTTTCCCAGTTCCCCCCACCATATATCCCATAATTCCTCTCCTCCCAACTATTCCCCAATCATCGCCCCCACACACACACAATTTCTCTGTTCTGGGTCTACAAAACTGGATCCAATCTTTACAGGCCCATGGTCCTTTCCTTTCTTCTTCTTGTGAGTCATTTGACTTGCTAATTGTGCCTTGAGCATTTAGGGCTTCTGGGCTCATTAATATCCACTTATCAGTGATTGCATTTCATGTGTATTCTTTTGTGATTGGGTTAGCTCACTTAGGATGATAGTTTCCGGATCTAACCATTTACCTACAAATTGCATGAGTTCATTATTTTTAATTGCTGAGTAGTACTCCATTGTATAAATATACCACATTTTCTGTATCCATTCCTCTTTTGAGGGATATCTGGGCTCCTTCCAATTTCTGGCTATTATAAACAAGGCTGCTATAAACATAATGGAGCATGTGTGTTTATTGTATGCAGGGGAATCCTCTGAGTATATGCCCAGGAGTGGTATGCCAGGGTCCTCTGTAAGTGACATTCCCAATTATCTGAGGAACTGCCCCACTGATTTCCAAAGCGGTTTTACCATTTTGCAATCCCACCAATAGTGGAGGAGTGTTCCTCTTTCTCCACATCCTAGCCAGCACTTGTTGTCTTTTGAGTTTTTAATCTTAGGAAACCTTTCTTAAAAGCTGATAATATGCAGCATAAATCGGGGAATGAAAGCAATTGGTGAAGGCATTAAGTAAGAAAATCCAGGTGTGATTTTTACTTTCTTCTTCTGAACTTGACATTATATTTATATGCCACGGTATAATTATATTAGAATATATGAATGTATAACACTAAATACCATAATATAAATAGAAGAAGTAACAATTACAATTGAGAGAAGCAAGCATCCTGTCTACTCACAGATTCCTCTGCTTGTGCCATTACATATCTTATCAACAATGACTATGCTATTTGCATTTTACATATAGATCTTTATATTTTTTGAAATACTGGAAGTGCAAGTGCAGGCATTCAAAATCATCTATCCTAGTTTTAAATTTAGTATTTTCTTTTGGTAATTGTATATTTTATTTATTTATATTTTGACTGTTTTCTTCTTTCCCAGATTCCTCTCTGGAAGCCCCCTATCCTAGCTGTCCTCCCCTTGCTTCTATGAGAGTGCTCCCCCACACACTCTTCCACTTCCACTTAACTTACCCTATTCTGGAGTCATTTAGCCATCACAGGACCAAGGGCCTCCCCTGCCATTGATGCCAGATAATCCATCCTAGGCTACATATGCACCTGGGGCTATGGGTCTCTCTATGTGTACTCTTGAGTTTGTGCTTTAGTGTCTGCAACATCTGAGAATTCTGGATGCTTGATATATTTTTTAGTATGGGTTGCAAAGCCCAATTGCTCCTTCAGTCTGTTCTCTAACTCTTCCATTGTGGACCCAGTATTCAGTCTCATGTTTGACTGTGAGCATCCACATCTGTATTTGTCAGCCTCTGGCAGAGCCTCACATAAGATAACTGTATCAGTCTCATTTCAGGTTGCACTTGTTGGCATCTGTAATAATCTCTGGGTTTGATAACTGCATATGGATATATACCCACGTGGACCAATTTCGGGTTGGCCTTTCCTTCAGTCTCTGCTTCATACTTTGTCCTTGTATTTCCCTTAGAAAGGAAAAAAATCTGGGTTAAATATTTGGAGATGAGTGGAAAGTCCTATCACCCAAATGGGTGCCTTGCCTAAACTCTGGATATGTTCTCTGAAGGCTCTCCCTCAGTTTCTTGGGTATTTGGGCTAATGCTATTGTTATTGGGTCCTGGACACCTCTTCCTTTCCTGGCAACTGAGACTTTCTTTGGGCTAGCCTCAGTTCTCCATTTCCCATTGAACAAACCTCTGTTCAATTTCCTGACCCTCTGTATTTCACCCCAGTCACATATCTTATCACGATTAGAAGAGGTCAGCTCAGGAACTTTGGAAAATTCCACCAGAACCCTCATCTGAAAGGGAAAGATCTTGGAACACTTAGCCACCCCTCCCCTCCAGAAGGGAGAGGCTAATTAACATTCCAAGACCATGGAGGTGGGGGAAGCAAACACTGGCCACCTGTGGGTGGGGAAGCCAAGAACATATAGACAATTTCTGCAGGAAGGGCGAAACATGGCCCAACTACAGACAAGAAAAATCTCTGCCAATTCACTCCCTAAAAACTAATCAGTTTATGTTGGACTATTCTGCCATTCACATTATGCCTAATGGCTGCTGCCCCGAAAACTGTATATTGCTCACTAGAATGATCTGTGGAGGGTATCCACCCTTCATTTTGTTGTAGAGTCACCCCAACTCATTGGAAAAATAAATTCCTCTCAGTTTATGCATTGATTCCAGTCTCTACATTGTTTGCTATGGGGGGTCCATGGTAAATCTTACATATTGACTATGTTATTTCCATTGTACATATACTTTTTTATATTTTAGGAAATATTAGAATTGGAGAGCATGCAAAATCTTTTGTCCTTGTTTTAGATTTAGAGTTTTTCATTTAAGTGCTTTATTTAATTACCCTGTGTACCTAAGATTGGTCTTTACAGTATTTTTAGTGTTATGTTTAACTAATGACTTTATTTTTAAGATGTATTTATTGTATTTGTATGAGCAGATTGTAGCTGTCTTCAGACATACCAACATAGGCCACCAAATACCATTACAGTTGGTTGTGAGCCACCATGTGTTTTCTGGGAAGTGAGTCAGGAAATTTAAAACAGCAGTCAGTCCTCTTAACCACTGAGCCATGTTACAAGCCACTTGCAACTAACAATTTTTTCTTGACTCATTATTGTGTCTTATTCAATTTCAGCATGGAAAAGTTAGAGGATAGTCTTCAGGCCCAGAAACGAGTGGCCTGAGTGACCCAGTGTTGAACAAGAGTGAGGTCTCCGAAAATCAGCAGGAGTAGGACTGTTTTCCATCTTGCCCTGGGCCTGTTTTTCCCAGAGCCCATAGCATTTATGACCCGAGATCTATCAGCCTTGCATTAGTCACATAGTCTGGTAGCCAAATTACTGTTTAAAATTCCTCTGTCACTATGTGGATAGGACTAGCAAGCAACTGGAATTCTTCTTTATGCAAATGAACCATTCCTAGCACTTCAGCCACCTCAAATGATGCATACTTACCCCCATCCAAATGCCTATCTCTTCCAAGATGTTTATATTGCTCTTCTTACCCCCAATAAAGGGAAGCTGTTTAAGTGAAAACTATCTCTGGAGAAGTCTATTTACCTAATACTCAAGTCGACCACATTCCTCTTCAAACAAGCTGACACATCTAAGCTTCATTCTTTCCATTCCATCCTGGTGAACAAGGGACCCAGGACTCCATCAGGGCAGAAGCAATCCCAGGCCAGTAGATGGTTAAATTACTGAAGAGATAAGATATGGATGTTGTAATTTAAATTCTTCTCCTGGGGCATATGTAGCCTGAAGGGGATAATTTGAGTGTCCAGGCAGGAATGTAATTGGAGGGACAAGGACAACAAACCACACCCAAAACTTTTGACACAAAATATGTCCTATCTACAAGAAATGCATGGACAAAGATTGAGCAGAAATACAGGTAATGGCCAAACAATAACCACACCAACTTGAGACATCCCTTTGGTAAGCACCAATTCTTGACATTCTCAATGATATTCTGTAGTGCTTAGAGGCAGAAACCCAGGATGAATCTCCTCTTAAAGGCTTGATACAACATTGGACAGAAACAGATGCAGCTACCCACAGAAAAACACTACTGGCAGCACTGGGAATCTTATGGGTCATGGGAAGGGTTGAACAACAAGAATGATATAATTAATCCATAGAAGAAAATGAACAGAATCAGCTAACGTGGATACTGGGTTCTCTTAGAGACTGAATCACAAACCAAAAAACAAACATGTGCTAAACTTAGGTCCTCTGTACCTATGTAGCAGATCAGGAGCTCATTCTTCATATGGGTCCTATAACAACTTTACAGGGGGCTGACCATAAGTCTGTTGCCCATTTGTGGAGTTCATTCCTTTGGCTGGGAATCTTTTTGCCCTTTGTGGTAGAGTATGCATTTAGTTGTTCATAGTCTTGAGGTGTTATGATAGGGGGATACCCAGTGTGGCCTCCATCCTCTTAGAATGTAAGAGGAAGGATGGTTGCATGGAAGGAGCCTGCGAACTGCAGACAATGAGAGGGGTCAGCAATTGGAATGTAAAATGAGTAAATAAATTAATGTAAAAAAGCAGTGAATTGAGAGAGAATCTATAATCATGCCTTGCTTGTCACACAGAGATGGAGAAGTGAGCACCACTAAGTTTCCTAATACCAGCCACTCCAATAAGTCACAATACACCCCTTTGCTTTTTACTCCAAATAGCAATGAAACCTAGTGGTTTTCTGAAGGGAACTAAAATAAATGTCTTAAATACAAATATTATTAAATATACTCCACAAGCACTTGGAGTAAATGGACTCTTTCACGTAGTCCCTTGGGACAGAACAAATCCGAATTCCCAGTGTGTCTTCATTCATAAGTAGTTTGGAAATAAAACTCAAGCTTTTTTTTTTTACATTTAAGAGCCACTACATATTTCAAAATACTTCCTGTGTTTCAAGTCACAATTGTATGCTCTGGTTTAATATCATAATATTTTGGTCTTGATGTTATTAAAATAAACATGGTTGCAGTACTCTGTACTCTGCTTCAATTCCAGAACTCACAATGGAGAAACACATGGATCTTATTGAGTTTGAAAGAAGGGTGGTCTATGTATAACAGAAACTTGATTAGCCAGGCCTTTACAGATAAATCTTGTTTTGAAATCCCAAACAACCATCTAAAATCAAAATTTTCCTTTGTTTTTCTATTCTGTTTGTACAGTCCCATTGTGATCCCCCTTCTTGTCCAACCTCCAACATTTTCACAAGCCATTCTTCCTCTACTTCTCCAATAGGGTATCCCCCATGCTCCCTTTTCTATCAGCCCTCCTCACTCCCTGGGGTATCATGTCTTTGAGCTTTAGGTGGTATGTCTTCTCTTACTAAAGCCAGACCATGCAGTACTCTGTACTCTGCTGTCTATGTGTTGGGGGCCTCATATCAGCTAGTTTGTGCAGCCTGATTGGTGTCTCCGTTTTAAAATAATTTTTAATATACTATTTGAAGAAATAATGCATAATAAATGAATCCACACCAACAAAATTTGACAAATCAATTGATATATTTTAGAAAATGCACATTAATTAATATAAGTGCACAATAATTATATTCACACTCTTATACACCCAGAAACACACACAGAGAAACACACACATGCACATACATATTTCAAGTCCATGTGTGGAAATATCATTACCACATAAAGTAGCCATTACTCTCTTTCCACATAGAATACAGAGAATAAATTCAAGTTTTCTGACTTGGCAGCTTGTAGCTTCTCCAGCTTACCATTCTTTCATGACCTTAAACAATGATATAATTTTTATGTAAAAAATAAAATCATTAGTCATCAGGGAAATGCAAATCAAAACAACCCTGAGATTCCACCTCACACCAGTCAGAAAGGCTAAGATTAAAAACTCAGGAGACAGTAGGTGCTGGCGTGGATGTGGAAAAAGAGGAATACTCCTACACTGTTGGTGGGATTGCAAGATGGTACAACAGCTCTGGAAATCAGTCTGACGTTTCCTTAGAAAATCGGGCATGACACTTCCAGAGGACCCTGTCATACCACTCCTGGGCATATACCCAGAGGATTCCCCTGCATACAATAAAGACATATGCTCCACTATGTTCATAGCAGCCTTATTTATCATAGCCAGAAGGTGGAAAGAGCCCAGATGTCCCTCAAAGGAAGAATGTTTACAGAAAATGTGGTATATTTATACAATGGAATACTACTCAGCATTTAAAAATAATGAATTCATGCAATTTGTAGGCAAATGGTTAGATCTGGGAAATATCATCCTAAGCGAGTTAACCAACACAATCACAAAAGAATACACATGAAATGCAATCACTGATAAGTGGATATTAAAGAGCCCAGAAGCTCTGAATACTCAACACACAATTAGCAAGTCAAATGATTCGCAAGAAGAAGGAAGGAGAGGACCCTGGTCCGGAAAAGTTTGGACCCAGTTTTGTAGGAGAGTAACAGAACAGAGAAATGGTGGGGGGGGTGATTGGGGAATAGGTGGAGGTGGTGAGGACTTATGGGACATATGGTGAGGGGGGGAACTGGGAAAGCGGAAAGCCTTTGGAATATAAACAAAGAATATAGAATAAATAATAATAAAAAATAAAAAAATAAAATTTCAGTACACGAAAAAATACATTTGCCATTACCTACCCTCAAAATATTCCTACATCAACTTACAATCTGGTAAACTAATGACCTTTTTCCCCCCAAATTATATATATACACACACACACACACACACACACACACACACACACACATATATATATATATATATATATATATATATATATACATGTATATGTATATATGTGTATATGTGTGTATAACCTTTTCAGTCTGTGTTATATTACATGTATATATATTCATTGGTGAATTTTGGCATTGTGCCTGCCAACTGTTATGCTTTTCCCTGGTAAAGTCCACCTCTCACACTCTGAGCTTCTTAAATTTACCTATAATAATTTGTATAGGGTTGAGGCTTTATGAGGTTCTCTGCATGAGTTTGGCTCTTCCAGTGGTATAATCCTTGATAAATATGTTTTATTATCATACAACATATTTTGGTGTTATTCTCCCAAATTTCTATAGCTTCTCCACTGCCTACCCATGTATTATATGATCCTCTCTACTATTCAATGACTCTAAAGGAATATAAAATTCTGTTATCTGAAATAATATAAATAAATCTGAAATATACAGTATAATATGTATTGAAAATACGATGAAGAAATTCAGACATTAATTATTGAAACCTGCATTTTATTCATTTTATCTAATCTTTAACTACTTCCAAGGCATATTTGTCTTCCAAGTACAATTACAAATTTTCAACAAATGAGAGCACCCTGTACTTATTTTGTAATCTATGCAGCCCTATATATCCTACATGGCATGGGCTACAATATGCTCCTAATTCTAATTTTATTATATCTTTCTGCCAATACAACTTAAACCATATTCCTAAACTTACTGTATTCTACTCTAACTTCTGAAAAATATTTTAATAAATATTAAAATAATAAATTCATCTACACAACATCATTTTAGGAAAGTTGATCATCACATTGATCTATAGGAAAACTAAAAATTGATTTTATCAATAAAGATTCAAAATTATCATCTGCTTACTAAGAAAATTATTGTTTTCATTTATTCTTATTAAGATGTAGTTCTTTTGTGTAAGTGAATTCATTTGAATTGTATAATACAGGAATACTTCATTTCAGTAAACTAGGTGTTCTTTTAGAGTATGCTTTCTGTATGTCTTAGGTGCAAGCCATTGTTAAGAAATTTATGACCCTTTTCCAAGTATAATACAACAGAATAATCAGAAGCTTCAAAGAACCCATATGTCCTTCAACAGAGGAACGGATTTAGGAAATGTGGTTCATTTACACAATGGAATACTACTCAGCTATTCAAAACAAAGAATTCATAAAATTCTTAGACAAGTGGACAGAATTAGAAAATATCATTCTCAGTGAGGTAACACAATCAAAAATGAAGAAGACATTTGGTATACACTCACTGATGAGAAGATATTAGCCTAAAAGTTCAGAAAATACAAAATACAATTCATAGACCACATGACTCTTAAGCAGGAAAACCAAAGTGTGGGTCCTTTTTAGAAATGGCGAAAAAATACTCATGGGAGCAATTATGGAGAAAAAGTGTGGAATAGAAGGTGAAGAAAATGCCAACCAGATACTGCCCTACCTGAGAATCCCACTCATAAACAGTTACCAATCCCAGACACTATTGTGGATGCAATGACGTTTATGCTGACAGGAGCTCGTTTTAGCTGTCTTCTGAGAGGTTCTGCCAAAGACTTACGTACAGGGGCAGCTGCTTACAGCCAACATTGAGAAGAAAAGCTGGATTTTATCAGAGAATCAGCAAGTACTTAGGAATCTTACTGCTCTAAATGGGAATTCACAAAATTATGGGAGCACAGGTTTAAGACTAGACATACAGCACACAGAGGAGTCTCACAGAATCTGCCTACCTTTCTCGTTCAAGAGCCTGGGAATAAAAGTGCCAGTACACCTAGACCTAAACAGAACCTTTTTCGGACATGTTAAGATGTAACACTGTGCATGCTGTAGCTCTGTATGTAAACACACCTCATGTTTCCATACATTGGCTATTGACACACCTGAAATTACTCTGTCCACTAATTTTCTTAATGCCACATTGTAATACCCTTTCCTGTATTTTAAGTATTGACATGTCAAAACTCATACTTAACTAATCCTTCTATTCACTGAGAAACTGCAAGGTGCAAACCATCATTGCCTGTTATGGTTTCTCTCTGATCATAATCAGTATGTTATCCCGCAAGTGATTTCATCTGTTCCTATCATTCATGGCAATACAGAATATAAATTATTTCCCTTGGGAATATTATTTTTCTCCAAAATCTATATAACAAAAAAGTCCTTTGTTTTCTGTATGCCCTCAACACTCACACAACTTTAATCCACAATACTGTCAGATCTTTGAAATATTATTGTTCACCCTGTAAGAAAACTGAGCTAAAGTGACAGGGCAGATTGAAGGCTCAAGGGGAGGGTACTACAACCAACAAAACAGAGGAGAAGACAATGGAAGCCAGGTCCTGATCTCATAGCTTTCTCATCTGATTCCTCAAAGACTTGAGATATATAAGATAATATACTAATCCCAACAAATTTGCAGTACTTAATGTGCGTAAATCATGTCCTCCTATCAAAGAAACAAGGAGCCAGTGTGGGAGCTGACCTTGTTTGCTGCATTGCCATGCTGACTATTCCTAGGTTGGGTGTGACAGGCATCTGTGGCTGCCTCTTCTCTGAGCAGTACCTGCTGCACTGACTAATCACACTCCAAACACCCAGTCTGTGTTAGTGAGCCAGCAGAGTCCACCAATCACACATGAGTGTAAGGTTGCCATGCTGCAGGGATTCAAAATTTTTCTAAAGCTAATGAAAGAAGCAGGCAACCAGGAGCTGTAAGTTAAGCTTTCCTATTAGTTTATTACATGTATTTTTAAAATTTCCTATGAGTTCATGTAAATTAAACCCTTAACCTGAACATAATATTTGTTGACTTATAAAAGCATTGTTTTATCATACAGTTATGATTTTTTACCTCGTGTTTTAAAAAATGTTGCTATCAGATACTTATTTGTTTTGTTTGTTTATCAGAGTCATACTCAATAAAAATATCTGGACTGAGAACTCACTTTGCATAATGGGCTGATTTTGAACTCAGGGTTTAACAAGCTTCTTCCTCATAAGTGCTCAAAAAATGTCATGTGCCACCACTTTTAACTAGATTTTATTATTTTTAGTCATGTGTGTATATTTTTTACTGTCTGGATTAATCGGCCTCTGACTGTTGGTCTCTCTCTCTCTCTCTGTCTCTCTCTGTCTCTCTCTGTCTCTGTCTCTCTCTCTCTCTCTGTCTCTCTCTGTCTCTCTCTCTGTCTCTCTGTGTGTGTGTGTGTGTGTGTGTGTGTGTGTGTGTGTTTGCATAGGTGTAGTGCTACGTAGGTGCTGATAGCTATATTTGTCTCCATTTTGGGAGTTGCAGGTAGTCTGGAGATTCCTGACATGATTCTTGGAAATCCTCTTACAGAGAAGTACTTGCTGTAAAAGGAGAAAAGTCACACACGATCTTCTATGCAAATTTAAGAATTGTTGATTTATATGTGTTTTTAATATGGAAATAAAAGAACAAACAAAATTGTAGAATGGCTCATCATTTAAATGTTCTTACATTCAATTATTTTCCAATAAATGTAAATATGATATGATTCATTTATATCCTTTTCTGCAAGTCAAATCTACAAAGGAAATGGAAATGAATATGGAATTAGTAAATGTACTTTGAATTTTGACAATATACAATGTGAAGAACAGAAATACATTGCAAAAGTAAAATGGTAGCTTTAAATTCATATGGAAATACCCTCCTTCCTATCCAATGGCAGAACTTTCAGAAGCTATATTTTTTTCAATGTAGGTCTGAAGAAATAAGTATGGTAATGTATCAATTCATGCAGCTTGTGTCAGTGCTGGATAAGTTTAAAGTATGCTTAAAAAATACTTCTGCCGAGCGGCAGGCC
Source organism: Apodemus agrarius (assembly GCA_964023405.1). Taxonomy (NCBI): domain Eukaryota; kingdom Metazoa; phylum Chordata; class Mammalia; order Rodentia; family Muridae; genus Apodemus; species Apodemus agrarius. The sequence continues at coordinate 47,874,847 of OZ030005.1, read as the reverse complement.
TCCATATTGCAACCAGGACACAGCTGGGAAAGTGCAGGTAGAGACTCCGTCTGGGGCTAGAGCAGGGAGAGCCGCTAAGCTCTCGCCCACAGGCGGGCCCAGGCGCCTAGGCTCTGCAGCACATCCTGCGAGCTTAGGCCGTGCACCAAGGCAGCCGGAACCACCCAGCTCCCCAGGACCCCGGACCAGCGATAGCGGCATGCCTCCATATTGCAACCAGGACACAGCTGGAAAGGCACAGGTAGACAGATTCCATCAGGGGCTACCACGTGGGCGGATCTGCTAGGCTCTCGCTACTAGGCAGGCCCAGCAATGCCTGCCGAGGCTCTGCTGCACTCCCCCACACTTCCCGGAGACCTCAGGCCTTGCACAAAGTCAGCGGGTGGCAGCCAGCTCGTGATCCCGTTGAGCAGCAATCACGCATAACCACCAGTAGCTAAACAACAGGTAAGCCCAGCCTCACAGGAGATTCAAACACCAGCCAGTGACAACAAGGTCAACTAACACCAGAAATAACCAGATGGCAAAAGGAAAATGAAGGAATGTCACTAACAGAAATCAAGGCAACATTACAGCATCTGAACCCAGTTCGCCAACAACAGGAAGCCCTGGATACCCCAAAACACCAGAAAAACAAGACTTGGATATAAAATCACCGGTCAGGATGCTGGTAGCTGAACACATAGAAAAATCTCGTAAAGAAATAGAGGAGAAAATGGATCAAAAGTTAGAAGCCTTTACAAGGCAAATACAAAAATCACTTCAAGAAATTCAGGAGAAGATGGATCAAAAAGAAGAAGACAATAAGGAAGAAATACAAAAATCACTTAAAGAAATACAGAAGAACGTGGGCCAACAAGTAGAAGCTATGAAACAGGAAACACAAAAATCTATTAAAGAAATACATGAAAACACAAACAAGCAAGCAAAAGATCTGAGCACATCCATCCAGGTAAAAAAAAAAAAAAAAAAAAACAGAAGTAGAAACAACTAAGAAATCGCAGAGGGAGACAACATTGGAGATAGAAAACCTTGGGAAGAAATCAGGGGCCATAGATGCAAATATCAACAATAGAATACAAGAGATAGAAGACAGAATATCAGAAGCCGAAGATACCATAGGAACCATTGATTCAACAGTCAAAGAAAATACTAAATGCAAAAAGGCTGTAATCCAAAACATCCAGGAAATCCAGGACAAACTGAGAAGACCAAACCTAAGGATTATAGGTATAGACGAGAATGGAGATGTACTAGTTAAAGGGCCAGCAAATATCTTCTACAAAATTATGGAAGAAAACTTCCCCAACCTAAAGAGAGAGATGCCCATGAATATACAAGAAGCATACAGAACCCCAAACAGACTGGATCAGAACAGAAATACATCCCGTCACATAATAATCAAAACTCCAAATGTACGAAACAAAGAAAGAATATTAAAGGCAGCAAGAGAAAAAGGCCAAGTAACTTATAAAGGAAGACCTATCAGAATAACACCAGACTTCTCACCTGAGACCATGAAAGCTAGAAGATCCTGGGCAGATATAATGCAAACTCTAAGAGAACACAAACTTCAGCCAAAACTACTTTACCCAGCAAAGCTCTCAATCGCCATAGATGGAGACATCAAGGTATTCCATGACAAAACCAAATTTGCACGATATCTTTCCACAAATCCAGCCCTACAAAGGATAATAGGGGGAAAACACCAAGACAAGGACGGAAACTACACCCGGGAAGAAGCAAGATAGAAACCTCCTTTCATCAAACCTAAAAGAAGGTAACCTCTCGAATATAAAAAAAATAAATAAAATAAATAAATATAATTTCAAAAATGTCTGGAGGAAATAATTACTATTTCTTAATATCTCTTAACATCAATGGACTCAATTCCCCAATAAAAAGACATAGATTAACAGACTGGATACGGAAACAGGACCCTACATTTTGCTGCATACAGGAAACACATCTCAGTGTTAAAGACAAACACTGCCTTAGAGTAAAAGGCTGGAAGACAATTTTACAAGCAAATGGTCTCAGGAAACAAGCTGGAGTAGCCATTCTAATATCAGATAAAATTGACTTCCAACCTAAAATCATCAAAAGAGACTCAGAAGTCACTTCTTGCTGGCCAAAGGGAAAATCCACCAAGAAGAGCTCTCAATACTGAACATCTACACTCCAAATGCAAGGGCACCCTCATTCATAAAAGAAACCTTACTAAAGCTTAAAGCACACATTACACCTAACACAATAATTGTGGGTGACTTCAACACTCCACTCTCCTCAATGGACCGGTCAGGAAAGCAGAAACTAAACAGGGACACAGTGAAACTAATTGAAACTCTGGACCAATTGGATTTAACAGATATATATAGAACATTTCATCCTAAAGCTAAAGAATATACCTTTTTCTCAGCTCCACATGGTACCTTCTCCAAAATAGACCATATAATTGGTCACAAGACAGATGTCAACAAATACAAGAAGATCGAGCTAATCCCATGCCTCCTGTCAGATCACCATGGAGTAAGAGTGGTCTTCAATAACAACAAAAACAACAGAAAGCCCACATACACATGGAAACTGAACAATACTCTACTCAATGACACCTTGGTCAAGGAAGAAATAAAAAAAGAAATCAAAGACGTTTTAGAATTCAATGAAAATGAAGGTACAACCTACCCAAATCTATGGGACACAATGAAAGCAGTGCTAAGAGGAAAACTCATAGCTCTAAGTGCATCCAAAAAGAAACTGGAGAGAGCATACACTAGCAGCTTAATGGCACACCTTAAAGCCCTGGAAGAAAAACAAGTTAATTCACCCAGGAGGAGTAGAAGACAAGAAATCATCAAACTCAGGGCTGAAATCAATCAAATAGAAACAAAGAGAACCATACAAAGAATCGACAAGACCAGGAGCTGGTTCTTTGAGAAAATCAACAAGATAGATAAACCCTTAGCCAGACTAACCAAAGGACACAGAGACAGTATACAAATTAACAAAATTAGAAATGAAAAGGGAGACATAACAACAGAAACTGAGGAAATTCAAAAGATCATCAGATCCTACTACAAAGGTCTATACTCAAAACAACTGGAGAATCTGGAGGAAATGGACAATTTCCTAGACAGATATCAAATACCAAAATTAAATCAGCATCAAGTAGATCAGCTAAATAGTCCCATAACCCCTAAAGAAATAGAAGGGGTTATAGAAAGCCTCCCAACCCAAAAAAGTACGGGACCAGATGGTCTTAGTGCAGAATTCTACCAGACCTTCAAAGAAGACTTAACACCAATACTTTTCAAACTATTCCACAAAATAGAGACAGAAGGGACACTGCCCAACTCATTCTTCGAAGCCACAATTACGCTAATACCTAAACCACAAAAAGATCCAACAAAGAAAGAGAACTACAGGCCAATTTCTCTTATGAATATAGATGCAAAAATACTAAATAAAATTCTTGCTAACCGAATCCAAGAGCACATCAAAACGATCATCCACCATGATCAAGTAGGCTTCATCCCAGGGATGCAGGGGATGGTTCAATATATGGAAATCCATCAATGTAATCCACTACATAAACAAACTGAAAGAAAAAAAACCACATGGTCATCTCATTAGATGCTGAAAAAGCATTCGACAAAATTCAGCATCCTTTCATGCTAAAAGTCTTGGAAAGAGCAGGAATTCAAGGCCCATACCTAAACATAGTAAAAGCAATCTACAGCAAACCAGTAGCCAACATCAAAATAAATGGAGAGAAACTTGAAGCATTCCCACTAAAATCAGGGACTAGACAAGGCTGCCCTCTCTCTCCATATCTTTTTAATATAGTACTTGAAGTGCTAGCAAGAGCAATTAGACAGCATAAAAAAGTCAAAGGGATACAAATTGGAAAGGAAGAAGTGAAACTATCATTATTTGCAGACGATAGGATAGTTTACCTAAGCGACCCAAAAAACTCCACCAGAGAACTTCTACAGCTGATAAACAACTTCAGCAAAGTGGCAGGGTATAAAATTAACTCAAGCAAGTCAGTGGCTTTCTTGTACTCAAAGGACAAGCAGGCAGAGAAAGAAATTAGGGAAATAACACCCTTCACAATAGCCACAAACAACATAAAGTATCTTGGCGTAACTCTAACCAAACAAGCGAAAGATCTGTACAACAGGAACTTCAAGTCCTTGAAGAAAGAAATCGAAGAAGACCTCAGAAGATGGAAAAATATTTCTTGCTCCTGGATTGGCAGGATCAATATAGTAAAAATGGCCATCTTGCCAAAAGCAATCTACAGATTCAATGCACTCCCCATCAAAATCCCAACTCAATTCTTCATAGATCTGGAAAGAGCAATTCTTAAATTCATCTGGAGCAACAAAAAACCCAGGATAGCTAAAACTATTCTCAACAATAAAAGGACTTCTGGGGGAATCAATATACCTGACCTCAAGCAGTACTACAGAACAATTGTGCTAAAAACTGCATGGTATTGGTATAGCAACAGGCAAGCAGATCAATGGAACAGGATTGAAGACCCAGAAATTAACCCACAGACTTATGGTCACTTGATCTTTGATAAAGGAGCCACAACCATCCGGTGGAATAAAGATAGCCTTTTCAACAAATGGTGCTGGTTCAACTGGAGGTCAACATGCAGAAGAATGCGAATTGACCCACTCTTATCTCTTTGCACTAAGATCAACTCCAAGTGGATCAAGGACCTCCACATAAAACCAGACACACTGAAACTATTAGAAAAGAAACTTGGGAAGACCCTGGAGGACTTGGGCACAGGGGAAAAGTTCCTGAACAGAACACCAATAGCTTATGCTCTAAGATCAAGAATCGACAAATGGGACCTCATAAAATTACAAAGTTTTTGCAAAGCAAAGGACACTGTCAGAAGGACAAAACGGCAACCAACAAAGTGGGAAAAGATCTTCACCAACCCCACATCCGACAGAGGGCTAATATCCAATATATACAAAGAACTCAAGAAGTTAGACCGCAAAGAACCAAATAACCCTATCAAAAAATGGGACACAGAGCTAAACAAAGAATTTTCACCAGAAGAAATTCGGATGGCCGAGAAACACCTTAAAAGATGTTCAACATCATTAGTCATCAGGGAAATGCAAATCAAAACAACCCCGAGATTCCACCTCACACCAGTCAGAATGGCTAAGATTAAAAACTCAAGAGACAACAAGTGCTGGCGAGGATGTGGAGAAAGAGGAACACTCCTCCACTGTTGGTGGGATTGCAAAATGGTAAAACCGCTCTGGAAATCAGTTTGGCGGTTCCTCAGAAAATTGGGCATGTCACTTCCAGAGGACCCTGGCATACCACTCCTGGGCATATACCCAGAGGATTCCCCTGCATGCAATAAGGACACATGCTCCACTATGTTTATAGCAGCCTTGTTTATAATAGCCAGAAATTGGAAGGAGCCCAAATATCCCTCAAAGGAGGAATGGATACAGAAAATGTGGTATATTTATACAATGGAATACTACTCAGCAATTAAAAATAATGAATTCATGCAATTTGTAGGTAAATGGTTAGACCTGGAAAATATCATCCTGAGTGAATTAACCCAATCACAAAAGAATGCACATGAAATGCAATCACTGATAAGTGGATATTAATGAGCCCAGAAGCCCTAAATACTCAAGACACAAATAGCAAGTCAAATGATTCCCAAGAAGAAGAAAGTAGAGGACCCTGGGCCTGTAAAGATTGCATCCAGTTTAGTAAAGAAACCGAGGGGGGAGGGGGAATGATTGGGGAACAGTTGGGGGGGTAGAGGAACTATGGGAACTATGGTGGGTGGGAACTGGGAAAGGGGAAAGCCTTTGGAATGTAAACATAGAATATAGAAAATAAAAACAAAAAAGAAAAAAAATACTTCTGCCTTGTTGAATTTTAAGGATACTGTTTGAATATTGATTCCTATTAGGTAAAAAGCCAGTCACACTAAAATGCTGTAGAGTTGTATTTGGATAAATTGTTAGAGTATGCCTGGCAGCAAGTATTCAGTAAGACATACTGATTCATTATTTTTAAAGGCAATGTTTGCATCAACAGATCTTTCTGGCCAGGAAGATCTCTGGACTTAGGGTTGTAGAGTTCTAGCCTGGGACACAGAAAGCGAATTGTTAGTGAAGAGGCCAGTGCTTTGGATCCTCAACCTGGTCCTTCCCAGAATGATAGGTTCTCCTACCTGAAATAAATTAAGTTAACCCTGCTCAAGGATGACAGAGGCTTGCATCTCAGGTGTTTCTAGATCACATCAAGTTGAAAGAGACAATAACCTGCTCAATAGTATCTAAGAATAAAAATCTGTATAATATATATAATCTATGGTATGATATTCTATGGAATGAATCCATGCTGCAATAATCTGTGATTTGATTCTAATTCGAGAATTGAGAGTGTTATCTGGGAAATGTATACAAAGTTTTGTGTACTGCTTCCAATATTTATATAATGAAGAGAACTTATACAGGCAAAATTCAATGGTAACAATATTTGTATAATAAAGAGAACTTATATAGGAAAAATACAATGGTTATATAACCTGGATATTTAGAAAGATTGAAGCCATGTAGAATTAATAGATCTTAAAATCAATCCAAAGGATACAGGGTACACAACCTTGGAATATAAAGTGTGTACTTATTATTTGTCATTTTTCTTGACATAACAATAATTTGTATATGCTTAGATTTACCAAAACCCCTTTTTTTCTGTAGTACATAATTCTAGTTTACATGTGATCATCACTTTACTAGTGTTCTTTTTAGATTTTCATTGTCTCTGATTATTGGTGTTTCCTCCTCCTCCTCCCCTTGTCCCTACTCTTCCTTCTTCTCTTTTATTTAATTTCTTCTTCTGTTCATACCCTTTTTATTTTTGGAAAACTTGAGAAAGAATCTCATTCTGTAGCCTAGGCTGGACTCAATCATGTAAAAAAAAACACTTTTGTCTCTATCTCTTAAAGGATATGATTGAAGATGTGAATTAGTATACCTTGAATGTTTTCTATTTCATTTTTAGATGTGCATTTGGCTTTTATTGTAAATTACTTTTACAATTAAGATTTTACTGCAAATGACCAGTCATGGTGGCACATGCATTTAAATCTAACACCACAGAGGTGTAGATAGAGTCCAGGCAGACTTTAATTCCTGCCAGGATTACATTTGGGTATCCTTTAACAAGAACAATAAAATGTATTAATGAATTTTAAATTGTGGCAGCAAAAGATTATTTCTGGTCTTTCTGTATGTTGAGTGTCTAGCAGAGGGTTGCTGAAGAAGCAGGACAGACAGGCAGCAGAAAGAGGTGTTTGAAACATCATGAGATTTTAAATGATAGAAAGCTATCCCTAGGATGTCTTTTGTCCAGTAATGCTGCATCTCTTAATCTTCTCCAAAAAGCCATCAACTAGGAGTCAAGTATTTGAAAATGGGAGACTAAGAGTGGATATCTCATTCATACCGCTGGATACTATACATTGTCTCTCAAGTCTCACAAACATACCACACTAAAATGAATATTGTGCAACTATAAAACACCATTATCTTTAATAGAAATGTTTAAATGTCCAAGTACACACTGAGACTCTAGTCAGTACATTCAATATAACCTCCGTAAAATCAAATGCAAGTTACATATTTCCAGAATAAAATGGCACTGGGCATATATTATTATTACCTTTCCTCTGACATGGACTCAGGCTGTCCAGAGAAATGCTTGGGATGACCTTGAGCTTCATATTTTTCTGTCTCTAACTCCTGGTTGAGTAGTTTCTTCTGTGTACTATCTATTTTGCAATTGCAATGAATATTAAACTCAAATATGTTTATTTTAGGCAAGTAAATTAGCAAAGATTGAATATCAAACATATTTTTCCTGTGACTTGCAACCCTCACAGTCTTGCAATTTCAAATATTTTAAATATTCGGTATCTTAAATAATCCAATGTATTTCAAAATCCAAGTTCTCTATAAAACTCTAAAATCTCATTTTAAAAGGGGATCCTATAAAATATTTTTTAAAGTACATTCTTATTTCAAGGGTGTAGAAAAAGGCAACAATGTGAACAAAACAAAATCAAACTTCATCCATGTTAATAACTCAGTTTCTTAATATCTGTGATCCACTTATACTTTTCTAATATCTTTTAAAGGGGCTCTAGTTCTGCCATTTTCTGGACTTCTAGGATAAAGCTGTCTCCACCCCATGGCTTCTGCTGGTCATCCTATGATACTTGCATCCCCCAACATATGGGGTACTTTACAGATACTTTCACTGGTATCCTCTTCTGGCATGGATTCAGGAGACTACTCGCTGACACACAGTAAAAATCCTCACTGTCCTCACATGCCATCCATGATGTCTCAATGCCTCATAACCAGTGTAACATAGGTGAATATAGTCACTAGTGTTTTCAGTAGGCAACAGATTTATGACCTTATTTTTTTAGAACACAGTTAATGCATGCTGACCATGAAGAATAACTGCACAGTGACTTGACCTCTATGATGCTGATCTCTTCTTCATCACAACTGATTGATTGTTTAGACCAAGATGGCCAACATCTAATACCCAGCAAAGCAAAGGTGTCCTTCAGTTATTGGCTCTGGTATTTAAATTTCTGAGCGGAAGGGAAAAGCACTTATGAGACTTCTGAAGAGGGGGGAATCCAGGAAAGAGGAAATCATTTGAAATGTAAATAAAGAATATCTCTAATAAAAAATACAAAAAGAAATAAATTTCTGAGTTGAGATTTCCTCCGTTGCATTCAGGAAACAAGGTTTAGCTCATGAGCAAGGGAAGTTCAGGAAGATACTGGCTAAGAGCCTGAATGAAAAATATAATGTGATCCTCTTGATCTCTCATCTTATATTTAGTGTGATGAAAAAGAAATAAGGAGAGAGAGAGAGAGAGAGAGAGAGAGAGAGAGAGATTAAACAGGATAAATCTGAAGAATTTGTAGATTTTGAAGATGCTTGCCACTAGGAAAAAATAGAGTAAATACATCAGATGAAAAGACATTACTCACAAGGCATCCAAAAATAAGTTCTGGGGATCCACACAGCAGGTTACCATTTCTGCATTCTAGGTTTTCAATTGACCTTCTCCTACAAAGTGGCAGACTCCTCAGAGGAAGAAGGTCTTATTAATAGAGACTTTGACAAACACACACTAATGATAAAATTTCTCAAGGGCCCAAAAAAAGAAAAAGATATTATAGATGACAACAATTTTATTATTTCAAAACTGATAGTGATGATTGACTAAGGAACTATTGTTGTAACAAGTTGATGGTCTTAGAGTATAAGATCAACATTCCAATTAAGAAATATGATCACTTTGTTGGACCTTTCTAGCTTGGCTTGTTTGCAATATCATTGAGAAATGACGAATATGTGAGCCACATATGCAGTGTAGTGGAAAAGGTGTTTTTATCATCACCTGCAGACACATACACAGAGGACCTCAGATTTTGCAGCACTTCTGCCAAAGCTGAAGAGAAAGAAAAAAGAAAATGACATCTACAAGTTTGAAGGCTGTATAGATTTAAAAAAAAACCCTCAATCTAGAATATCCTCTGAATGTAAATTTATAAATAAAACAGCAGGTCCTAGTTTTTTGTCCTCTTCATCAGTATTTTATTTCCTTTAACACTGCCTCATACATGTTTCCCAGCACTCTCTTTACAAGCATAAGGAAACACCCAATTTCTATATATTGCACTATAATATTCCTCATGAATGTAACCTGTACACCTCCTAAATATGGAGTTATAAGAATTTGAAAATTTTATGAGTATATAAATAATAAATGGTTGTCAATGATTATTCCTAGAGCCTTCTTAAGTGCATTACTTAACACTTTCAAGGAACATCTTTTTTTGCTGTTTACAAAGATATATCAGATTAATTTTCTGAGGCAAAATTGGAGAGATCCAAATAGCTTGGGTCATGTATGGTCAGTGATTCTTCTGTCACATAAACATCGTATTAAAATCATAAATAGAACTATTTGTGATATTGTGCAATGTCTGAAATTATGGAATGAAAATATGTCCCAAAATCTTCATCATTTTTGCTGTAAGGAGTTTTTCAAGTACATGCAATTTCTCTTAAAATTATGCCAATTTCAAAGACAAATATTTAAAAAGACTATCTTATTGGCTGTTACTGTGTGTTAGTGTTTGGATATATATCTATGGAGCACGTGTCTGGAGGGACTGAAGAATCCAGGAGAGTGAGATCCACAGCTCCAGTGTGACTAGCACCACAGATCATGGTAAACAGACATACAGGTTATATTAATTGAACACTGTTTCTCTAGAAGAGTAGTTCAGTATTTTCAACTGTTAAAAAATCCTTTAGGGGTAAAGGGAGGATTTATTGATAATAGAAAATATCAATATTAAATTTTGGTACTCTTAAAATATAATATAAACAACTTGAAAGTTTCCATCCCCTTCAGAGAATATTGAAGACTAAACATTTGTGCTCACAAGTTTAGGATTGCCTACAAGAGCCCCTAGATTGTACTATTTCTACTTATAGCAAAAAAAGTACTTTATTCATCAGATGGCAATAGTTTTTATAATTATATCCCAGAGCATACAATTTTTGTCTCTTGGAGAAAATTACAGACAGCAAAATCGTGACATACTATTCAAACAGAAATGTTAGATTAAATTACAGATCATATTTGCACAATCAGTGTCAACCCATCTTGTGAAGACTGGGGCATTGTTCTTTCCCGTTGCTTGAGAATTCACCTGGTTATGAAGACATGCTACAGATTTCAGGAAACCTCCCCAACTCTATCCGATATTCCAGTGAATATGAATTTTGAAAGAACTTGACATTTAATTTTGGTATTATGATGTTGACAGTCAGAGTAAAACACATCAATTTAGTATAAACTCAATTTTGATCTTAGAATTCATGAAAAACATTAGGGTTGTTTATTGGAAAGTGAAACTATGATGGAAAGGAAAAATATTTTTGAAAAAACTTGAAAAGCAATTCCTAAATTCATCTGAAAAGGCAAAAATCCCAGAATAGGCAAAACAATTCTTAACAATAAAATAAAGTTTGGGGAAATCACCATCCCTGATTTCAAGCATTACTACAAAACAATGGCAATAAAAACTGCGTGGTATTGGTACAGAGAAAGACATCTTCAACAATGTAAGAAAATATAAGACCCAGGAACACATCCACATATATGGACACTTGAGCTTTAACAAAGATGCCAAACACATAAAATGGAAATAAGAAAGCATCTTCAATAAACATTGCTGGTGTAACTTGCTGGTGTTATTTATAAATATGTTACTAAACCCATATTTGTCACCTGCACAAAGTTCTAGTCCAAGTAGGTCAAGAATCTCAACAAAAAAAAAACCAGATACACTGAGTTTCATAGAAGAGAAATTTGGAAACAGCCTTGAACCCATTAGCACAGGAGAAATTTCCTATAGAGAACCCCAATGGCTCATACTCAAAGATCAGGAATTGGTAAATGGCAGCTCAGAAAACTGGAAAGCTTCTGCAAGGCAAAGGACATGGTCAATAAGAAAAATACACAGCCTACAAATTGGGGGAAAAAACTTCACTAACTCCACATTTGATAGAAAGCTAATATACAAAGTATATAAAAAAAAACTCAGGAACCTAATCACCAAACAGCCAAACAACCCAATCAAAAAAAGGGCATAGAACTAAACAAAGAATTCAAACAGTTGAATCTTGAATGACTGAGAGGCACCAAAAGAAATATTCAAAGTGCTTAGTGAACAGAGAAATGCAAATCAAAATGACCCTGAGATTCCTCCTTATACCAATTAGAAGGGCTAAAATCAAAATTTCAAGTGACAACACATGTTGGTAAGGATGTGCAGAAAGTACACTCTTCTATTGATGGTGGGCTTTCAACCTGGCAAAACCACTCTGGAAATCAATCCAAATGTTCCTCAGAATATTGGGAATATATTTACCTGATGACCCAGCAATACTACTCTTGTAATATGCTTATAGGATGCCCCACAATGCCACAGGGACACCTGTTTCACTATGTTTATAGTGGCATTTTTTGATAGCCAGAAGCTGGAAACAACTCATATGTCCCATGACAAAATAAGGGATACAGAAAAAGTGGTTCATTCACTCAATGGAATACTATTCAACTAAGTGCTAGGACATCCTGAGTTTTGCAGGCAAATGCATGGAACAAGAAATTATCATCCTTAGTGAGGTAACTCAAACCCAAAAGGATATGCATGGTATATACTTCCTAATAAGTGTATATTAGCCAAAAATTAAAAGTACAGAAAACCTAATGTATAATCCTCAGAACTCAAAAATTTCAACAAGCTGTAAGGCCCATGTAAGTATGCCTCAGTCCAAATTGGGAGGGAGAAGAATACAATCATAAGTGGGGAAGGATGGACTTGGGAGGGAAAATGGATGTGGGTGGGCCAGAGAGGGGAAATTGATCTGGTATTGGGGGAGAGAAAAGGACTGAAGCCCTGAGGTCCCAGGAGAAAGAAAGGATGCAGGCAACCTCAGGAAGAAGGAGTTTGAGGGAACTTCCATAATGTACCGGAGACCAGGGAGATGAGAGATTCTAATAACTCAAAGGAGAGACCTTAAATGAAATGCCTGAGACTAGGGAAAGGGAAGTTATAGAGCCTGCCTCCATCAGGAAGAGAGTTTATCAATGAAGGAGTGGTTGCCATCCCGTAGTCAAAAATCTGGCCCATAATTGTTCCTGTGTGAAAGAACTGCAGGTATAAAAATGGAGAGGAGCCAGAGGAAAAGAAGGAGTAATGACAGACCCAAGTGGGATCTAGCACAAGGGGAGGTCCCAAGGCCTTACACTACTACTGAGGCTATGAAACATTCACAATATGGGACCTATCATGAGTGCCCTCAGAAATGCCCAACGAGCAACTGAAAGAGTCAGATGCTGATATCCATTCCTCCATTGAGGGTCATCTGGGTTCTTTCCAACTTCTGGCTATTATAAATAGGGCTTCTATGAACATCATGGAGCATGTGTCCTTATTACATGCTGGAGAATCCTCTGGATATATGCCCAGGAATGGTATATCAGGGTCTTCCTGAGATGAGGGGTGGTCCCATTCCCAAATGAATGCCTTGCCTAAACTCTGGATCTGATCTATGCAGGCTCTCCCTCATTTTGTTGTGTATTTCAGCTAATATCATCCCTGTCTGGTCCTGGGAACCTATTCCTTTTCTGGCATCTGAGACTTTCTGTTTGCTCGCCCCAGTTCTTCATTTCCCACTGCTACATACCTCTGTTCAATTTCCTGACCATCTGTACATATCTTGATTTGAGACCTCCTGTCACATATCTTGATTTGAAAAGATCAGCTCAGGATATTTGGAAAATTCTACCAGACACCTTCTCTCCTAGAAGGGGAAGATGGAGGAACACTTAGGCACCCCTACCTTCCAGAAGGGAGAACGTAATTAACATTCCTCAGACTTCAGGGGTGAAAGACCATTGGCCACCTGTGGATGGAGAATCCCAGAACACATAGCCAATTTCTGCAGGAAATATTGGTCACCTATGGACAAGGGAAATCCCTGCCACTTCATTCCCTAAATACCAGTCAGTTTAAAAGTCACACTGTTCTGCCATTCACATTGTGCCTAATGGCTCCTGCCCTGAAAACTGTATATAGATTACCAGAATGATCTGTGGAGGATATCCAACACTCCTTTGGTTGTAGGATGATCCCATGTCATTGGAACAATAAATTCCTCTTGCTTTTTTGCATTGATTTTAGACTCTGCAATGTTCACATGGGGGTCCATGGTAAGTCTTAAAGATTGACTATGTTATTCCCATTGCATATACAGCTCTTTATATTTTAGGAAATATTAGAATTGTAGGGCATGCAAAAATTTGTCTTTGTATTAGATTTAGTGTTTTTCGTTTAGGTACATTATTTGATTTCCAAATTTACCTAAAGTTGGTATTTACAATATTTTTGTTAGTGGTATGTGTAACTAACAACTTTATTTTAAAGATGGGTTTATTTCATTATATGTTATTAACTGTAAATTGTAGCTGCCTTCAGGGACAAAAAAAGAGGCAAATAAATACCATTACTGATGGCTGTGAGCCACTATGGGATTACTAGGAATTGAATCAGGATATTTAGAAAAGCAGTCTGTCCTCAAGCTACTGTGCCATCTCACCAGCCTCCTGTACCTAATAATTTTACTTGGTCCATTATTGTGTCTTATTCAGGTTCAGTATGGAAATGTTAGAGGATAGTCTTCAGGCCAAGAAAGGAGTGACCTAGGGGACCCAGTCTGGAGCAAGGGTGAGGTCTCTGAAAATCAGCAGGAGTAGGACTGCTTTCCATCTTGCTCTGGACCTGTTTTTTCCCAGAGCCCAGAGGATTTATGACCCCACATCTATCAACCTTGCAGTAGTCACATAGTCTAGTAGCTAAATTACTGTGTAAACTTTCTCTCTCACTGTGTGTATAGGTCTAGCAAGCATCTGGAATTCTTCTGAATGCAAATGAACAGTCCTACCACTTCAGCTACAGCTAATAATGCATATTTACCCCCTCCAAAATCCTATCTATTCCAAAATGTTTATATAACTCATCTTACCCCCAATAAAGAGAAGCTGTTTAAATGAAAACCACCTCTGGAGAAGTTCTTTTATCTAATACTCACGCAGACCACATTCTTCTTTAAACAACCTGACCCTGCACAGCTTCATTCTTTCCATTCCATTCTGGTGAACAAGGGAGCCTGGACTCCATCAGGGAAGCACCAAACCCAGGCCAGTAGATAGTTAAATTACTGAAGAGATAAGAAACGGATATGTTATAAATTTAAATCCTCAATTGGGACATATGGAGCCTGAAGGGGATTATTCGAGTGTCCAGGCAGGAATGTAAGTGGAGTGACAAGGACATCAACCCACACACAAAACTTTTGACACAAAATATGTCCTATCTACAAGAAATGCATGGACAAAGTTGGAGCAGACATTCAGGGAATGGCTAAACAATAACCTCACCAACTTGAGACATATCCCATTGGTAAGCACCAATATCTGACACTTTCAATGATATTCTGCTGTGCTTGCAGGCAGAAACCTAGGATGAATCTCTTCTGAGAGGCTCTGCACATCATAATACAGAAATAGATGTAAAGACCTACAGCTAAACATTGCATGAAGCCCTGGGAATCTTATGGAAGGGATGTGGGAAGAGTTGAGGTCTAAGGAGGATATTTTAAATCCACACAAATATGATCAGAATCTGCTTACCTGGATACTGGGACATTTTAGAGACTGAACTACCAACAAAAGAGCAAAAATGGACTAAACTTAGGCCCTTTGTACACATAGGAGACCAGGAACTCGTTCTTCATGTGGGTCCTAAAACAACTGGAGTGGGGGCTGACCCTAAACCTGTTGCCAATTTGCAGACTCCATTCCTATGGCCAGGATTTTGGGATATTTTTTTTTTTGCGCTAAGTAGAAGAGGATCCACTTAGTGCTTCATATACTGCAGGTATGATGGTAGGGTGGTAGGGGAATACCCAGAGTGGCCTCTACCCTCTTAGAATATAAGAGGATGGAGGTTAGCAGGGAAGGATCATGTGAAAGGCAGACAAAGAGGGGGGTCAACAATTATAATGTAAAATGAATAAATAAATAAATAAATAAATAAATAAATGGAAAAACGCGGTGAATTGAGAGAGAACACACAGTCATGCCTTCCCATGTAATCCAGAGATGGAAAATAAGGGCGCATAGATTTCCCTATATCAGCCACACCAATAAGTCACAACACAACAGTTTCATTATTTCTTTTCTTTTTCATTTTTTTGTTTTCTCCAAATATCAATGAAATATAAATTCTTGTTCAAATTAACCAAGAGAAATATCTTAAATACAAATACTATTTAATATCCTCCACAAGCTCTTGGAGTAAATGTAATCATTCACACATTCCCTTGTGACAGCACAAGCCCCTATTCACAGTGCATCTTATTTCTACTGTTGGTACCTTGGTAAAACAACACATGCTGTTCTTCCATTTAAGAACCACAGCAGATTCCAAAATGCTTCCTGTGTTTCAAGTCACAATTATATACTCTGGTTTAATATTGTAAGATTTATTTCTTCATGTTATCAAAATAAACACAGATTGAATATTTACTTGGATGTTCATAGTTCTTGTGTCCATATGGAACAGACTATGTGTCTTTGAACGTGAAATATATGTAATAAAATTTCAAGTAAATTAAATGATTTTCAAAAAAATTAGAATACATTGATTATTTGAAATAAATAAATTGAATATGTCTCACAAAGTTTTAAGCAATTGTCCTCCATTTCTACCTGTTGGACATAGGCCTAAAAAGGAACCATAAAATATCACATATATTACCAGGATGATGTGATACTTGCCTTATATGTATTTAATCATTTAAAATAGTATGGTTAATGGAATTGTGACAAAGAAATATCTCACTGTGTTAAATATCTGCCATGCAAGCTTAGGGACCTAAATTAGATATCTGGAATCTACATGGAGAAAACTGAACCAGTACACTAGGAATATCTTCTGAATATCACATGTACACTGTTTCATGTATATACCTACATTTAATACAAGTCATACATACACACATAGAGTTAATAACTATAATGTATATTTAAGTAATGGAAAGTTTGTAAACAAATGTTTATCAGTCGTAGCATTTGTACAGATTATATTATCTTCCATTCAGTGTTTTTTAAAGTGAATCAAAAGTAATGTTAGTTATCTTAAAAGCTTTAAAAATAAATGTGTATTAGTACATTTAAAGAAAAAGAAAGTTGAGAACCATTAGATTTTAGGGGTTTTGTGTGTAAAATCAACTGTTCATTGAATTTTGCCTTGGGTATGGACTTTGAATTCTGATCCACTGATCAAAAGTGTATATCAATTTTGTAGATAAATTCTGTGATTTGCAAGATATATGCTGTGTACATAATATGTGCATTTTTCTACGTACTTTTTGCTACCTTGTCTTAAGCTTAGTTATCTGGAAATACAGAACCTCCGTTGAACTGTGTCTATCAGTTTGCCTGTATTCAAGTCTGTGGGTCATGTTTTTAATTGATAAGGATATGTGCGGACCCAGTCTATTTTGTGTGGTCTCACACCTGGTCAAGTGATCCTGGTCTGTATAGGGAATCATTCTGAGTAAGCCACATGGAGCAAATGGTAATTAGCAGCATGACTTTGGTTAAAGTCCCTGCCTCCAGTCTTGCCTTGAGTTATTACTGCCTTGTCTTTCATCAGTGATGGTGTATGACTTGAGAATTTGAAGATGAAATAAACCCATTCCTAACAAAATTAAAATGTTTCTTTTACTCATCTACTTAATATTATTAGTAACAAATGTGTAATCCAAATCGTAGACTTATAAGACATTACGATTACACAGATTTGTGTGGATACTTTCTGAGGACAAAACCTTACACCTGATGCAATAAATCAGAGAGTGATGCTCAAGAGTATCTGTATTATTAAATACAAACTGCATTGAAACACAGAAACTTTCCCTCTGTATAGAATTCATTGGTCATAGAAACCAAAAAGCATCTAAAAATAATAGGCCTTTTCAATTATTTTATGTTTTCTTTAAAAATATGATGATAAGTCCACATTGGTGGAGGTATCACATATTTCATTTGTCAGATATATAAAAAAATCAGACTTGAAATTATCAGAAAATTGTTTCTGTTAGCTTTCTTTCATATTTCTAGAAAGTGTTTTTCCGGTTATCAGCAAAAGAAAAGTTATTTAACTTTATCTCTTGCAGGCCCTTGCAGACTACAATTATGACATGAGAAGCAAAATGCACCAGTAGTGGAATAGTAGCAAGACTGAACACCAAATTAAGCAACCACTTTCTTTACTGCAATTGAGGCATTTTTCAATGGCTGAAAAATCAGGCATGTCACTGTAAATATAGTTAAAACACATGACATGGGAAGTTTAAGTCCTAGAATTGAATAATTTCATGGTATTCTAAATGGTCATTTTCACACACACATACAAAAAGAGGTATTTCTGTTTAAATCCTGCAATTTGTGTTGTTCTCGGTGTGGTAACACATGGTTCATGTTCCATTTAGAGTTAGTAAACACATAAATTAAAAAAAACACTAAAAAATCCAAGTACATTTAATATGTGTTCATCTAGAGTTCAGTTATATACCTGAGGGGCATTAGCATTGATGTTTGTTGGATTAGCAAATATCACTTTTCTTTAGAAATGTGGAGATTCTTCTAGTCTGAGACAGGGACCTGAGCAGACCTTTGGTATTGGCTCAGCAACCATTCCCACAACACCCAGAGGAAGCTCCACTCCCAGGTACTCTAACTTGCCCAGGAACATGGGTAAGTAGGCCACAACATCTCATGACTGGGACTCCTGAGACCCAGGGATGCAGGAAACCATCACAACCAGTGCCATGAGTTCATTCTGGTCTGAATTGTTTTTCTGAACAGACATTGGGCAATGTCTCTGTACTCTGTCCCACAACACTCAATGGAAACTCCACTATCAGGTGCTCTTAGGAGCTTTGTCACACCAGGATTTCAGGAACCCAGAGACAGTTTGACTCTCAGAATGAATGGCACACCCAGGATCCTAAGATCACAGGATCACAGAATCACAGGATCACAGAGACAGGTGGACTCAAGAGTTCTCACACAACCAGAAGTATAGGAAGGAAAAGCCACAGTCAGAGTTAGCAACATCAGTTAAAAGCAGAGAAACCTAGATGGTGAGAGGCAAGTACAAGAATGTAAGCAACAAAAACCAAGGTTTCTTGGCATCATCAAAATGCAGTTTTCCTAAGATAGTAAGTACTAGATAACCCTTCACCTCAGAAAAGCAAGATTAGGATGTAAAAATCATTTCACATGATGATGCTATAGGATTTTCAGAAGGACATAAATAACTTCCTTAAAGAAATACAGGAGAACACAGGTACACAGGTAGAAGCACTTAAAGAGGAAATTCATAAAATCCTCAAAAGAATTATAAGAAAACACAACCAAACAGGTGGAGGAATTGGACAAAACCATCTAGGATGTAAAAATTTGAAATAGATAAAATAAAGAAATCACAAAGTGACAACCCTCAAAATAGAAAACCTAGGAAAAAGAACAGAAGTCATAGATGCAATTAGCACCAACAGAATTCAGAGGTAGAAGGGAGAGTCTTTGGTGCAGAAGATACCATAGAATACATTGACAAAACAGTCAAAGACAATGCAAAATGCAAAAAGTTCCTAACCCAAAAAATCCAGGAAATCTAGAATACAAAGAAAAGATGAAACCAAAGGATGAGAAGTAAACAACAGACCTAAGATTGCCAACTTAAAGTGATGGCAAATATCTTCAAAAATTATAGAAGAAACTTTACTAACCAAAAGAAAGAGATGCCTATGAATATACAAGAAGCCTTTAGGACCTCCAAATAGATAGGACCAGAAAAGAAATTCCTCCACTCACATAATAATCAAAACATCAAATGCTCAAAAAAAGAAAGAATATTAAAGCAGCAAGGGAAATATCAAGTAACATATAAAGGCAGACATCTCAGAATTACAACAGGTTTCATGCCAGAGACTCTAAAATGCAGAGGATCCTGAGAAGATATCATACAGACCCTAAGAAAACTCAAATGCCACCTAGGCTATTATATCCCACAAAATTCTCAAAACCATAGTTGGGGAAAACAAGATGTTCCATGACAAAACAAAATTTATCCAATATATTTTCATAAATCCAGCTATACAAAGGATAGTAGATGGAAAACTTCAACAGGATGGAAAACACTCCCTAGGAAAAACAAGAAAGTAATCTTTCAACAAACCCAAATGAAGATACCCAAACAAACATAATTCCATTAACAACAAAAATAACAGGAAGCAACAGTCGTGTTCCTTAATAGCTATAAACTATTTAATGTCAATGGGAACATTTCCCCAATAAAAAAGACATAAACTAACAGACTGGATACAGAAACAGGACCCAGAATTTTGCTGCATACAGCCAATGAATCGAGTTGACAATGATAGATACTACCTCAGAGTAAAAGCCTGGAAAAAATTTCAAGCATATGGTCCCGAAAAAACTAGCTTGAGTAGCCATTCTAATATCAAATAAAATCATCTTTCAACCAAATGTTATCAAAAAACATAAGGAAGGACACTTCATACTCATCAAAGGAAAAATCTACCAAGATGAACTCTCGATTCTGATCACCTATGCTCCAAATGTAAAGGTACCCATAATCGTACAAGAAAATTTATTACTCAAAGCACACATTGTTCCTCATATAATAATAGTGGGATACTTCAACAGTCCACTCTCAGCAATGGACCGATCATAGATACAGAAACAAAACAGAGACACAGTGAAACTAACAGAAATTATGAATCAAATGGATTTAACAGATAGCTATAGAACATTTCATATTAAAACAAAAGAATAGAAATTCTTTAAGCACCTCATGGTGCCTTCTGCAAAACTGTCCATGTAATCCCTAAAAAAATAGGCCTCAATAGATACTAGAAGATTGAAATAATCCTATGCATCCTATCTGATCACTAAGGATTAAGGCTATTCTTCAATACCCCCTCCAAATAAAACAACGGAGATTTCACATATACATGCAAGCTGTATAACTCTCTTCTCAGTGGTTGAAATACTCAAGGGAATACTCAAGAAAAAAACAATAAAATTAATTAAAGATTTTTTAGAGTTTAATGGAAATGACAGAACATCTTGTACCAAAACTTAAGAGACACAATTAAAGCAGTGCTAAGGGAAAGCTCATACCTCTAAGAGACTCCAAAAGGAAACTGGAAAGAGCATACAATAGCAGCTTGACAGCACACCTGAAAGCTCTAAAACAAAAAGAATCAAATACAATGAAGAGGAGAAGACAGCAGGAAACAATCAAACTCAGGTGTGAAATCAACAATTAACTCTAAAAATTATTAACCTTCCTCTACTCAAAGGCTAAACAGGCTAAGAAAGAAATTAGGGAAATGACACCCTTCACAATATTCACAAATATTATAAAATACCTTCATGTGTCTCTAGCCAAGCAAGTGAAAAATATCTATGAGAACAATGTCACGTTTGTGAAGACAGAAATTGAAAAAGATATCAGAAGATGGAAAGATCTCTCATGCTCATGGATAGACAGGATTAATATAGTAAAAATGATTATCTTGTCAAAAGTTATCTACATATTCATACTATCTCCATTAAATTTCCATTTTAAATCTTCAAAGAGTTAGAAAGAGCAATTCTCAAGTTCATTTGGAAGAAAAAAACCTGAGGATAGCAAAAATATTCTCAACAATAAAAGAAAATCTTGGGGAATCCCCATCCCTGACCTCAATCAGTATCACAGAGCAATAATATTATACAGTGTATAAAATTGGTACAGTGAGAGGCAGGAAGATCAAAGGAATAGAATTGAAGATCCAGAAGTGAACCTACACAGCCATGGTCACTTATTCTTTGACAAAAGAGTTAAAACCATCCAGAGGAGAAAAGACAGCATTTGGTGTTGGTTCAGCTGGTAGCCAGTATGTAGAAGAATGCAAATTGATCCATTCTTATCTCCTTGTACAAACTCAAGCCCAAATGGATGAAGGGCCACCACATAAAATCAGATACACTGAAATTAATAGAAGAGAATGTGGGGAAGAGCCTTGAACCCATGGGCATAAGGGAAAATGTCATGCATATTACATTAATGGCTTATGTTTTAAGAGCCACAAGTGACAAGCAAGACCTCATAATATTGCAAAAGTTCTGTATGGAAAAGGAAACTGTCAATAAGACAAATGGCAACCAAAAATTGGGAAAAGATCTTTACCAATCCTACATCTGATAGAGGGCTTATATCCAATATATACAATGAACTAAGGAAGGTAGATCCCAGATAATCAAATAACCCTATTAAAAAGGGATACACAGATAAAGAAAGGATTCACAACTGAGGAATATCTAGTGGTGGAAAAGAACCAAAAGAAATAGTCAATGCCCCAAGTCATCAGGGAAGTGAAAATCAAAACAACCCTAAGATTCCCCATAACATCAATCAGAATGGCCAAGATCAAAATATCAAGTAATAGCAGATGCTGGCAAGGATGTGGAGAAAATGGAATTATCCTCCATTGTTGTTGGGATTACAAGCTGATGCATCCACTCTGGATATCAGTCTGGTGATTCCTCAGAAAACTGGACATAGTGTTACCTGAAGACACATTTATACCATTCCTGGGCATATATTCAAAAGATGCTCCAACATATAATGAGGACACCTGCTCCACTACATTCAGAGCAGCCTTATTGATAAAAGTGAGGAACATGGAAGAAGCCAGATGTCTTTGATCAGTGTAATATATACAGAAAATTTGGTCCATTTACACAATGGAGTCCTACTCAGCTATTAAAAACAAAGACTTCATGAAATTCTTAGTCAAATGGATGGAACTAGAAAATATGATCCTCTGTGTGGAAACCCAATTACAAAAGAACACACATGGTATGCACTCACCGATAATTGGGCATTAGTCCAAAAGCTCAGAATACCCAAGATACAATTCACAGACAAGCTAAAGCATATGAAGAAGGAAGACCAAAGTGTTGATACATCTGTCCTTCTTAGAATGTGGAGAAAATACAGAGAAAAAGTGTGGATTACAGGGTAATAGACAGGCCATCCAGAGACTACCTCCACCAGGGAACCAACCATCCCATATACAGTCGGCAAACACAGACACTATTATGGAAGCCAAGAAGTGCATACTGGCAAAACCCTGATATAACTTTTTTTCTGAAGGCTCACCCAGAGCCTGACAAATACAGAAGTGGGTGCTTGCAGCCAACCAGTGGAAAGAGCACCTGGTTCCTAATGGAGGAATTAGAGAAAGGATTGAAGGAGCTAAAGGGGTTTGTAACCCTATAGGAAGAACAAAAACATCAA
Organism: Apodemus agrarius; assembly: GCA_964023405.1. Lineage (NCBI taxonomy): Eukaryota > Metazoa > Chordata > Mammalia > Rodentia > Muridae > Apodemus > Apodemus agrarius. Next base: position 47,851,725 of record OZ030005.1, on the reverse strand, counting down.
CCAACCAGAGCTCCCAGTGCCTACACTGCCAATCAAGGAATACACATGGAGTTACCCATGGCTCCAGCCATATATGTGGTAGAGGATGACCTTTTTGGGGACCAATGGGAGGAAAGTCCCTTGGTAATGTGAAGACTTGATACTCCAGTGAAGGGGAATGTGAGGGTTGTGAGGCAAGTATGGGTGGAGATGTAGGAGAACAGCCTCATAGAAGCATTGGGATGGAGGATGGGATAGGGTGTTTCTGTTGTGGGGGAATCAGGGAAAGTGGTTGATAATTGAAATGTAAATTAAGAAAATATCCAGTTAAGAAGGCAAACCTAAAAAAATGAACTGTGTACACTTATTAATGTACAAAGAACATATTTTGACTTAAGAGAGACAATATATAATGCAAAATCAGAATTGAATAAATGATTATAAATATTAATGATCATTTTTTGAATAAGACAAGGATGTTCAATTTTCCTCCTCCTTATTATACTAGGAGTCTTAGTGCAAGAAAATGAGTGAAGGAAAAAATATGACACAGATAGGATATATATATATATATATATATATATATATATATTTTCTTACTACCTAGAATGTAAAAAAAAATGGTCAGATCCATATACTGAGTACTGGTGAACACCTTTGTTACTTGGATTCAAGTTGTGGTGTACACATGGATATCAAGACATCAAGGTCATGCTTTGTACAATGTAAAATTCTAGCCCAGCTCTTGTGTGTGAGTGTGTGTGTGTGTGTGTGTGTGTGTGTGTGTGTAGAAAGAGAAAGGGAGAGAGAGAGAGAGAGAGAGAGAGAGAGAGAGAGAGAATGGTTGAACTCTCTTTTAATTCCAGAACTTGCAATGGAGAAACACATGGATCTTTTGAGTCTGAGAACAGGCTGGTCTACACAACAGGAACCTGGATAGCCAGGACAATACAGATAATCACTGTTTTGAAATCGAAACCAATCATCTACAATTAAAATACTTTCCTTCATGTTATTTATTCTTTTTTTTTTAGAGTCCAGCTGTGATCCCCCTTCTGGTTTGCACTCCAACATATCTCCTCAACCCATTCCTCCTACCTTTCTCCATTAGGGTATCCCATCCCCTGCCCCACTTCACTCCAAGGGGCCTCAAGAATATTGAGGTTGAGGTGGTACATCTTCTCTTACTGAGGCGCAACCAGGCAGTCCTCTGCTGTATATGTGTTGGGGGCCTCATATCAACTAGTGTGTATTGCCTAATTGGTGTCTCAATTTTAAATTATTTTAATATACTATTTGAAGATGTCATCATGCATAATGAATGAACCGACACTAACACAATTTGACAAAAATCAAATTATATAATTTAGAAAATGCTTGTTTAATTATTTAATATAAACTGCACTATAATTATATACACACTCTCCCTAACACACAGAAAAACACACAGAGGAACACATACATGTACATGCACACACAAATTTCAAGACCATGTGTGGAAGTCTCATTAGTACTTAAAGAAGGAATTTCTCACTTTCCATACCCCATGGATCTCAGAGATTAAATTTATGTTTTCTGACTTGGCAGCATGCCCCTTCTACAGCTGAGCCATCTTTAATGAGATTAAACAATGATATAATTTTTTATGTAAATTGCAAAATTTTACTATGTTTTTAGTGCATTAAATAAACATATTTGACTTTACCTACCCTCAAAATATTCCTACATCACTCTCCACTCTGTTAAATTAATGACCTCTTTTCCCCACAAATTGCTGTAGACATACATATTAAACACACACACAAGTATATGTGTATTTGTATATATAGACTGTTCAGTCCGTATTATGTTACATGTATATGTTTTCAGTGGTGAACATTTGGCATTGAACCACCAACTGATGTGCTTTTCTCTGGTTAAGTCCACCTCTCACACTCTGAGATTCTTATACTTGCCTATAATACTTTGTGTAGGGTTGAGGCAGCATGAGTTTGGCTCTTCCAATGGTAATAACAAGGTATATAATCCTTGTTAAACATGTTTTATTGTCAGGCAACATATTTTGATGTTAATCTCCCAAATTTCTAAATATTCCATAATGCCTACCTGTGTAATACATAATCCTCTCCACCATTTCATTATTCTAAAATAATATAAAATGCTGTTATCCTAATAATATAAATAAATCTGAAATATATAGTATAATGCTCATTGAAAATCCCATGAGGAAAATTCAGACATTAATTATTGAAGACAGCATTTCATGCATTTTATTAAATCATTAACTACTACCAAGGCATATTTTGTCTTCCTAGTACAATTGCAAGCTTTCAACAAATGAGAGCTCACTGTACTTTTTCTCTAACCAATGCAGCCTTAAGCAGTCTACAAGTGATGGGACACTGTCTGCTCTTAATTCTAACTTTACTATATCTTTCTGGCAACACAACTAAACCATCTTTTTAAACTTTCTATTTTCTTGTCTAATTTCTTAAAACTATTTCAATAAAAATAAATTATTACAATCTTAATTGATCAATGCAATATTATTTAATGAAAGTTGACCATCACCTAAATCTACAAGAAAATTATCAAATGCAGGAAAATTGTAGCACGTTGTGGGCTATCTCACAAGATGCAATCACATCACATTAAATACATTGAGAATCTTCCCAGTCCAATCACACTCTGCTAAATGTATCAAGAATACAACAATGAAAAACATGAAAAATGACAGCAGCTATAAGAAGCAATATAGAGGTGAATCCTCTGGGGTTTGCCATTCTAAGTGAAACACATTGCATTTGAGCAAACCATGAACTGTATCTAGAAAGCTCACTTGCCCACTGCATCTTTTCTTGCATGGTATCCTCCATGAATAGTTGGGGGGAAATGTTATCAAAAAGTCAAAATATGCATTCCTAACAAAAGAGGAATATTTTAGGCTTCTATATCAATTTTAGAAGACACCAATAGGAAATAATGCAGAACATAATGATGAAGATTGAGTCAAAGTATGGTGGTATATGTTTTTAATCCCCAAATAGGGAAGACAGAGGAAAATCTCTGTGATGTAAAGACTACCTGGGTCTACATGGTCTACACAGTCAGCACATATGATTCCAGACTACAAAATGAGAATATTATTTGATGAAATAATTGTGGGTTTTTTTTGAGACAGGGTTTCTCTGTGTAGCCCTGGCTGTCCTGGAACTGATTTTCTAGATCAGGATGGCCTCGAACTCAGAAATCCACCTGTTTCTTCCTTTCAAGTGCCGAGATAAAGGCGTGTGCCCCCACTACCTGGCGAAATATTTTTTTAAAAGGTTTGTTTGTCCTATGGGTAGGAAATTAAGTATCCTAGAAAATGCAGTGTTTCTTTATTTCCTCTACCAAGTTAAGCAGCAGGCAGGTATTGCTTGCCCAGACCTCAGCCTTTTCAGCCTTTAGTTTGATTAATGAAATGACAAAGACCATGATACTTTTCTGGAGAATATAAGCCTTGTTGAACGGGACTGTGAAGCATTAAAGGCCAAGAATTAATTGTGATAGATTGAATTTGAAATGTTCCTTACACATTCTAGTATTCAAGCACTTAGTTCCTAGGGTCTAGATTTGTTTGGTGTATTGTGGTGGTTTAGCCTTGCTGAAGTACAACAAAGGAAGTCATTTTTTAAATTTTTATTTTCTATATTCTATGTTTACATTCCAAAGGCTTTCCCCTTTCCCAGTTACCCCCCACCATATGTCCCATATGGGGGGAGAGTAATTATGGGAAGTCATTTTTAAGATAAAAAGTCTTGTGCTGGCTCTCTTCATTCTAACCACTTTCTTATTGTATTTAGATATTTGATCTTTTAGCATTCTATAGCAGTGATCATCTAGAGAGTGTATTGAATTTCATCAACATAAAGATAAATACTTCAGAAAATGTAAATGCGAACAATCCTCCTTAGACAACAATTCATTACACACATATGATCATATATATGAATAATTTGAACATGAAAATAAAATCTCTCCTCTTTCTCCTTAAATGTTCCTGAGTAAATGTATATATCTAAGAAAATAAAGAGTAGAAGAAAAGAGACTTATGTAGGATTTTCCTCTGACTTTGAATAGGTGCTGATGGTATGCATGTGTGATAGTCACACACATGCACACACCAGTAAATAATTAATGTGAAAATGCTTTCATATATTTATTTTAAAGACATATATTATTCATATACAGTTAAATAATGTCCAATTTAAAAAATGAAGTTGATAGGTAAATAGATGGAAATGAAAAGAATGAGTACCTGTGAGTGATAGCAATCAAATCTGAAAAAAAAATGCTTTGTTTTCTGTCCATATGAGGAACATACATAAGTTCTGTTGTTTTGTGAGGTTTTATGGAAGCCATGTCAAAAATATTATACTGGAAACTAGTCATTAGCATAGAGAAATATGTTTAGAGAGGAGGAGTATAATTAATATATAATGAGTACTGGAAGTTATATGTTCTATCAGAAATGGAATGAAATGTGTGAAGTAAATGGATCTTAGGCAAAACTGAAGATGTATGAAGAATCTTGAAAAAACTGATACATGTATATGTATATATTTAAAAGTTATATGAATTACATAAGTACTTTACAATAGCTTCATATTTATTTATAAATAAATATACAACTTAAATATTATAATTATAAAATCTATTATAATACATATTATACTACATAATAAAGTACATATATAGCTACAAGTTATGAAAAAGCTATACCTAATATTAATGTGGAGATAGTAATATAATTACATGTATACTTTCATATATATTATACATATAAATCTCTATATATACATATATATTTTATATATAAAATGTATGTGAAGGGTACTTTATGTTTTATATATAAGTCGTATGTATATAGGTGTATGTTGTATTTTATATATATATATATATATATATACACACACACACATAGATTTGTCTGTGTGTACATATACTAATGTTTTATACATATCTCCACACTCTAAAAAAGTATGATAAACTGTATTTTACAATCAAGTGTCTATTTTTATGAATTATAAGATTATATTATATATGATAATCATAAAATATACATGTTATATATGCATATAAATACTATATATAATTATTCTTTTTTACATAAAATATAAATATTTAATTTCATGTGTGTACATATATAATGATGGTATATCAAAGAGAATTATCCAATTTAATGCAAATACTACTTCAAGAATATATGAGTTATTAAAAAATCTTAGTAATATACAAGGATTACTTTACTAGGGAATATAAGACAAACAATAAAAGAAACCACAAATAATTATACATATTCAAAGTAAGAATCAACAACATACTTAGCCAAAATTAATCTTAAAAATGTCACTTCAAACAGAGATAAACGTCGCCCTGCAGAAAAAACTTATATAACAACAGAGTTGCAAGAGATGTCACTATACCATATTTAAATTCATGCAACAGAGTTAAAGAAACAAAGGTGTATGGTATTTAATTTACTGTATTATAACTGAAATAATTAACAGTGCTTGAGAAGCAACAACCTTAGTGTGCTGTTGGCATGAGTCACCATGTGATTTGTAAATACCTTAACAATCTTAAATCCAAACAACATTTTGAAATCAAAAACAAAATACAATGAAAGAAAACAAAGGACATGACTTTTCTAATCTCTTCCAGAGCCCACAATACTTTGCACTGGGTCCTCTGTGCTTGTGTTGTACAATTCAGTTTACTATTTCATGGCATTTCTGAGTGAGTTAACAAGTGGGTCTCTGATTCTTATGCCTGCTCCTGTGCTACTTTTCCTTCTTATGGGTTGCCTTGTCCACACTCAGTATGATAGTTGTTAGTTTTATTATACTTCATTTTGATATGTTTGGTTGTTATTTCTTGTGTGTACTTTTCTAGCGAAAGACAGAAAAAGAGCTGATATAGAAGGTAGGTGGGGAGGACCTTGGAGGAGTAGATAAAAAGGCAACTTTAAAAATAATATAATGTATTAAAATGGATTTTCAATAAAAATGGAATACAACAGCAGTTTGAAATGAAAAATAAAATACAATTCCAAGAAGGCCTGTGAACAAACAAACAAAAACAAAAACCTAGTCACAGTCTTGTGAATTTATTTGTCACAGTATGTTCCAAAATATTCTGCATGTTACTTGGCATAACTGATAAACCCAATCAACAGGAGATTAGAGCACAACATATAGATTAAATGCCCAAACAAAGTATTTCTCAATTCAATAGTTTATTTTTGAATCTTGGCAAGACTACAAAAAAAATAATAAATATTTCCAAAAGACACTGAAGCAGTGTAACAATAAACAAAATAGATCACCATGCAAGATGACAGAATAAAGGATTATAATTCTGTAACCCATTGTATGCTGTAGCTCTGTATCTGAAGACCCCCAACATTTCCACACATTTGTAGTTCACACACCTGAATTTACTCTGTCAACTATTTTTCTCAAAGCCACTTTAGAATATCCCGTCCTGTGCTATAGGAATCATAGGCTCAAAACTCATATACACCTGATCTTCCTATCCATTCAGAAACTGAATGGTGACACCCATCTTTATCTGTTGTATCTTCCCTCTAATGAGAATGTGTATGTTAAACCTCAAGTCCCTTTATCCCTTCCCATCCATCAGGGCATGGCAGAACCTAATTTAAATTCCCGTAAGAATATTATTTTATTTAACATTCATATACTAACAAGAAGTCTCTCTCTTTTTTTCCTGATGGCTCTTAGTCCCACACACCAATAATCCACAATACTGTCAATTTTGGAAATGATAAAGTTCACCCTGAAGTGACAGGTCAGAGTGAAGGCTGAAGGGGAGGGGCACTGCAGCCAACACAGCACAGAACAGGACAAAGGAAGCCAGGTCCTGATCTCATAGATTTCTGATCTGATTCTTCATAGTCAATGACATAAGATCTATAATCCCAACAAATGAGCAATACTTACTGTGCACAAATCATGTCTATCTATGGAAGAAACAAGGGATCAAAATGAAAGCTGAACTTGTTTGCTGTTTTGCCTTGCTGACCATTCCCAGGGTAGATGTGACAGGCATTTTGACTGCCTCTTCTCTAAGCAGGACCTGCAGCACTGACTTGACTAATCACACGCCTAAAGCCCAGTCTGTGCTAGTGAGCCAGCACAGCACTCCAATCACACATGCATGCATGTTTGCCAAGCTACAGGGATTCAAACTATTTTCTAAAGCTAATGGAAACAGCAGGTAGCTATGAGCTGTAAGCTGTGCTATTGATTGTATAAAAGAGGAGGGTCTTAATAAACCCCTATATGAATTGACCAGGAATAAAATCAAGGTGCTTTGTGGGCAATGGCGACTATGCAATGCTTATTTACCTTTGCCTTTAGATTACTATACAAAGGAAAGAGAGTGCTTAGGAGAAATCTAAGCCAAACTAGGGAATGTAGAAAAGCACAAGATAATTTTCATAACATCAGAAGAAATCACTAAGAAATAAAAATGCTGCTTTAACATTGTTCTGGCTTAATGAGGTTTTATGTGATTAGATGTATATGCTTATGTGTAGATGTATGTACATTTAAAGGCTGGATATGCCTTCAGTTCTGCAGTTACATATATTATTGAGATTCCTTCCCTGAGATCTGGGAAATCTTCCTGCAGCACAGTATCTGTTTTCACAAGCAGAAGGATCACTCAGGCTCCTCTATTCCTTGGAACTTTAGAGCCCTGCTGAACATGTAAATCAAAGAACACCCAAAAATGCTGAAAGCCTCTTAATTTTAAATATTTGTACATTCAATTAGTTTCCAATAGATGTAAACATAATATTGATGAAGTAACATCCTTTTCTACAAGTCAAATTCTACTTGGTAAAGGGAAATGCATAAGGAATTAGTTAATGTACTTTGAACTTGGAAAATCTGCATTGAACACTGTGAAATTATTGAAGGAAAAATCTGCAAAATGAAAAAGGTGGCTTTGAAGGCACATGGAAATACCTGGCTTCCTATCTCACGGCAGAATTTTCAGAAGCTATCCCTTTGTGGATAAATTTGCTGCAATGTATGAATGAACAGATAAGTATGGTAATATCTCAGTTCATGTCATACAATGAAGGGGATGGCCACCCTCATATATGTTGTGCTACTTTTTTCCCTCTGAAGCATCTACCAGCTCAGAAGATTAAACATTTAGAAAGAATATTTCTGCCGTCTTCAGTTTTAAAAGATACCTTTCAAATATTAATTCATTGTAGAAAAAAAAGACAGTAAAAGTGCAGTGCCCCAAAGTGTTGCATTTGTCAAAATTGTTAGAGGATGTCTGGAAGAAAACATTCAATAAGACAGACCTATTTATTATGTTTAAAGAAAATGTTTGCATCCATAGCTCTTTTGGCCAGGATGATGCTGTATAGAATAGGCTGGCTTTAAACATGCAGTGCTCCATCTTCATCTACCACCTAGCAGGTCAAGGTCAAAGGATTTTTATATCATGGGTATTCTGTCTTCCAGATTTTATGCAATAGACACAAAAGTCAAGGATTATGTAAGGTCATATAAACAAGAAAATGAATTCAAGATTTTATGATCTATCTGTATTTTGTGTATCAAAGTGGGATTAGGACAGCAAAAATACATAAAGAAATCCCTGTGTTGTAAAATGAATTACATTTTTAATTATATAAATAGTGATTAGTTGTGGATATACATGTAAAATTATCAATCTCTGGACTTTGGGTTGTAGAGTCCTTGCCTGGGACCCAGAAAGCCAATTTGTTAGTGAAGAGGCCAGTGCTAAGCATCTTCAACCTGATTCCATAGAAAAGAACAGGAAATCCTACCTCAGTTAAATTAATTAAGTAAATCCAACTCAAGGAAGAGAGACAATTGGCTCTCATGGGATTGTAGATAACATCAAGTTGAAATATAAAATAATCATCTCAATAGTATCTAAGAATAAATATCAGTATGAGATGTGAGTGATTACATTCTACAGATTAAAACCATGCCTTCGCCACCATCTTGCCTCGGGTCACTGAGGACAGCTGGCAGCTGGGGTCAGGTGCATGGACAGAGACCTAGCCTAACATCAACTACCCAGGCAGGCTCTTCTTGCACCCAGAGCCAGAGCAGCTCGACGGGAGGGCATCTGTCGCTGACAGACCACTGGGGGCCTGCTCGCTAGGCTTGCAGCAAGGTAGATATTTTGCCTTGGGTCAATGCAGATGACTGGCAGCTGAGGCCAAGTGCGTGAACAGATTCCTAGCCTAAAATCAACTACCCCGTCAGGCCCTTGCCTGCACCCTGAGCCAGATCAGCTTGGCAGACGGTCTCTGCACTGATGAGTGCAGGCACTAACCTGCTTGTGGGTCTGTGCTTAGAGTACGGGCAGAGGCCAACATCTTGCCTCAGGGCACCACTGACAGCTAAGCAGACAGAGCCCTGTGAATTGAGAGTGCCACCATCTAGGTTCCAGCAGTCCAACCAGGGAAACTCCGGTCCTGTAGGGAATCCCACGTTTAGACAGAGCCCTGAGACCCACCACTATTTTGGAGCTGGTGGCCTGAACAGATCACCATAGAGAAACAACAGAGGAGCCCAGGTCACCATAAAGATCTAACAGAGGAGCCCAGGGCAGTGGAAAAAAGATCTGAGCTGGCAACTAAGCAGGCCTGGGGGAGACAGCAGGAGGCCAATTATGTGTCTAGTGGCAAGCTGGGGGGAAGACTTGGATCTGGCCCAGCACAGCTGAGGAGGTAATTCTGAGCCCAGTAGTGGAAACATTCCACCTCTGGAGTACTGACACCCTCTACAACAGCAGTGCCAAATGCCAGGCTCACAGGAGCTTCAAACACCAGCCAGTAACAACAAGACCAACTAACTCCAGAGATAAACAGATGGCAAAAGTCAAATGTAGGAACATTACTAACAGAAATCAAGGCAATATGGCAGCATCTGAACCCAATTATCCAACCACAGCAAGTCCTGGATACTACTTTACACAGCAAAACTCTCAATCAACATAGATGGAGAAAGCAAAATATTCCATGACAAGACCAAATTTGCACAATATCTTTCCACTAACCCAGCTCTATAATGGATAATAGGAGGAAAACTCCAATACAAGGAGGGAAACTACACCCTGGAAAAAGCAAGATAGTAACCATCTTCCATCAAACTCAAAAGAAGATAACCACTCAAAAACAAAAATAACATCAAAAATGAGAGGAAGAAATAATCACTATTCCTTAATATCTCTTAATATCAATGGACTCAATCCCCCAATAAAAAGTCATAGACTAACAGACTGGATACGAAAACAGGACCCTATATTTTGCTGCATACAGGAAACACATGTAAGGGTCAAAGACAAATACTACCTTAGAGTAAAAGGCTGGAAGACAATTTTACAAGCAAATGTTCTCAGGGAGCGAGCTGGAATAGCCATTCTAATATCAGATAAAATTGACTTTTAACCTACAGTTATCAAAAGAGACAAAGAAGGTAACTTCTTGCTGGTCAAAGGATAAATCCACCAAGAAGAACTCACAATTCTAAACATCTATGCTCCCAATGCAAGGGCACCCTACGTTGTAAAAGAAACTTTACTAAAGCTCAAAACACATATTTTGCCTAACACAATAATTGTGGGGGGACCTCAAAACCCCACTACCTCAATGGACCAATCAGGAAAATGGAAACTGAACTGGGCACAGGGAAACTCATTGAAACTTTGGACCAATTGAATTTAACATATATATATATATATCATTCCAAAGCAAAAGACTATGCCTTTTTCTCAGAACCTCATGGTACCTTCTCCAAAATCAACCATATAATTGGCCACAAGACAGACCTCAACAAATATAAGAAGATCAAACTAATCTCATGCCTCCTATTGGATCACCATGGAGTAAGGGTGTTCTTCAAAGGCAACAAAAACAACAGAAAAATGAAAATGAAGGCACAACATACTAAAATCTATGGGACACAATGAAAGCAGTGCTACAAGGAAAACTCATAGCCCTGAGTGCCTCCAGAAAGAAACAGGAGAGAGCGCATACTAGCGACTTAATGCCACACCTGAAAGCTCTGGAACAAAAAGAAGCTATTTCACACAGGAGGAGTAGAAGACAGGAAATCATCAAACTCAGGGTTGAAATCAATCAAGTTGAAATAAAGAGAACCATACAAACAAAAAACAACACCAGGAGCTGGTTCTTTGAGAAAATCAACAAGATAGATAAACCCTTAGCCAGATTTGCAAAAGGAAACAGAAACAGTACTCAAATTAACAAAATTAGAAATGAAAAGGGAGATATAACAACAGAAGCTGAGGAAATTAAAAAAATCATCAGATACTACTACAAAAGCCTATACTCAACACAACTGGAGAATCTGAAAGACTTGGACAATTTCCTAGACAGATACCAAATACCAAAATTGAATCAGAATCAAATGGATCGTCTAAACAGTCCTATAACGCCCAAAGAAATAGAAGAGGTCATAGAAAGTCTTCCAACCAAAAAAAGTAAAGGACCAGATGGTTTTAGTGCAGAATTCCATCAGACCTTCAATGAAGACCTAATACCAATACTCTTCAAACCATTCTACAAAATAGAAACTTAAGGAGCACCACCCAACTCATTCTATGAAGCCACAATTACCCTGATACGAAAACCACACAAAGATCCAACTAAGAAAGAGAACTTCAGACCAATTTCCTTTATGAACATCGGTGCAAAAATACACAATAAAATTCTGCCAACCGAATCCAAGAACACATCAAAATAACCATTTACATGATAAAGTTGGCTTCATCCCAGGGATGCAGGGATGGTTCAATATATGGAAATCCATCAACATAATCCACTACAGAAACAAACTCAAAGAAAAAAACCACACGGTCATCTCATTGGATGCTGAAAAGACATTTGACAAAATTCAGCATCCTTTCATGCTAAAAGTCTTGGAAAGAACAGGAATTCAAGTCCCATACCTAAACATAGTAAAATCAATTTACAGCAGACTGGTAGACAACATCAAAGTAAATGGAGAGAGACTTGAAGCAATCCCACTAAAATCAGGGACTAGACAAGGCTGCCCCATGTCACAATATCTTTTCAATATAGTACTTGAGGAACTAGCTAGAGAAATTCGACAACATAAGGAAGTCAAAGGGATACAAATTTGAAAGGAAGAAATCATACTATAACTATTTGCAAATGATATGATAGAATACTTAATTGACCCAAAAATCCACCCGAGAACTCCTACAACTGATAAACAACTTTAGCAAAGTGGCTGCTTATAAAATCAAATCAAGCAAATCAGTAGCCTTCCTATACTCAAAGGACAAGCAGGCTGAGAAAGAAATTAGGGAAATGACACCCTTCACAATAGCCACAAGCAATATAAAGTATCTTGGTGTGACTCTAACCAAACAAGTGAAAGATTTATATGACAAAAACTTCAGGTCTCTGAAGGAGGAAATAGAAGAAGACTTCAGAATATGGAAAAAATCTTCCATGCTCGTGGCTTGGCAGGATAAATATAGTTAAAATGGAAATTTTCAAAAGCAATATACAGAATCAAAGCAATACCCATCAAAATCCCAACTCAGTTCTTCATAGAGTTAGAAAGAGCAATTTTCAAATTCATCTGGAATTACAAAAAACCCAGGATAGCTAAAACTATCATCAACAGTAAAATAACTTCTGGGGGAATAAGTATCCTGGACCTCAAGCGATACTACAGAGCAGTAGTGTTAAAAACTGCATGGTATTGGTTCAGTGACAGGGAGGCGGATCAATGGAATAGGAATCGAAGACCCAGAATTGAACCACACATCTATGGCCAATTGATTTTCGACAAAGGTGCTGAAAACATCTAGTGGAAAAAAGATAGCCATTTCAACAAATGGTGCTGGCTCAACTGGAGGTCAACATGCAGAAGAATGAGAATTGATTCACTCTTATCTCCTTGTACTAAGCTCAACTCCAAGTGGATCAAGGACCTCCACATAAAACCAGACACACTAAAATTAATAAAAAAGAGACTGGGGAATACCCTTGAGGACATTGGCTCATGGGGAAAGTTCCTGAACAGAACACCAATTGCTTATTCTCTAAGATCAAGAATCGACAAATGGGACCTCATAAAATTACAAAGTTTCTGTAAGGCAAAAAACACTGTCAAAAAGTCAAATCGGCAACAAACAAATTGTGAAAAGATCTTCACCAAACCTACATCTGACAGAGGGTTAATATCCAAAGTATACAAAAACTCAAGAAGTTAGACCCCAGAAAACCAAATAACCCCATCCAAAAATGGGGTACGGAGCTAAACAAAGACTTTTCACCTGAAGAAATTCAGATGGCTGAGAAACACTTTAAAAAATGTTCAACATCATTAGTCATTAGAGAAATGCAAATCAAAACAACCCTGAGATTTCACCTCACGCCAGTCAGAATGGCTAAGATTAAAAACTCAGGAAACAGCAGGTGTTGGCGAGGAGGTGGAGAAAGAGAAACACTCCTCCACTGCTGGTGGGACTGCAAGCTGGTACCACCACTCTGGAAATCAGTCTGACAGTTCCTCATAAAACTGGACATGATATTTCTGGAGGACCTAGTCATACCACTCCTGGGCATATACCCAGGAGATTCCCCAGCATGCAATAAGGATACTTGCTCCACTATGTTCATAGCAGCCTTATTTATAATAGCCAGAAGCTGGAAAGAACCCAGATGTCGCTCAACAGAGGAATGGATACAAATGATGTGGTATATATATATACACAATGGAGTACTATTCTGCCATTAGAAATAATGAATTCACTAAATTCTTAGAGAAATGAAGAGAGCTGGAGAACATCATACTAAGTGAGGTAACCCAGTCTCAGAAGAATACCCATGGTATGTACTCACTGATAAGTGGATATTAGCCTAGAATCTTGGGACACCAAAGATACAACCCATATACCAACTGTTGTCTGAAAAGAAGGAAGGAGTAGACCCTGGTTCTGGAAAGGCTCAAAGGATCAGTGTAGGGGAATACCAGAACAGGGAAGTGGGAATGGGTGCATGGGTGAATACAGGGAGGAAGAAGGGCATGTGGGACCTTTGGGGTCAGGGAACCAGAAAAAGGGAAATGAAATTTAAATATAGTATATATACAATAAAAAATATTTTTACAAAAACATGCCTTCAGAATTTGTTATTTGATTCTAATTCTAGCATTGACTTGATGGTATTATCTCAGAAACGTATGAAAAGTTTTGTATATTGCTTACCATATCTGTACAATGTAGGGGACTTTTACAGGCCCAATTCTATAGAGACTTAACATGGTCAATTAAAAGACTTGAATTAGTATGGAATTAAGAGATCTTAAAATTAACCCACAGTATGCATGGTACACTATCTGGGATTATAAAGAATTATGTCCTTACAATTTTTTGATTTTTCTTGACAGAAGATTAATTTGTATATGTTCAGTTTTTATAACCCCCCTCCTTTCCATAGCAGAGTTTTCTAGTTTAACTGTGATAGTCATTTTTCTCAAATTTCTTGAGTTTTCCATTGTTTCTGATTATGGGAGTCCTCTCCTCCTCCTCCTCCTCCTCCTCCTCCTCCTCCTCCTCCTCCTCCTCCTCCTCCTTCTGCTCCTTCTACTCCTTCTCCCCCTCCTCCCTCCTCCTCCTTCTCCTCCTTCTCCCTCCTTCTCCTCCTCCTCATCCTTCTCCTCCTCCTTCTTCAATTCCTCTTTTTCTCCTCCTCCTACAACTTCACTTCATGTTCCTTTTCCTTCTTTATTTGACTTTTGTTCCTACCCTTTTTCACTGTAGAAAACTGTGAGGTAGTGTCTCCTTCTGTAGCCTATATTGGCATCCATCTTGTAGTGATTCTTTTGCTACTATCTCTAGAATGATATGATTAAAAATGTGAGTCAATGTACCATAAATAATTTCTATTTCATTTTTAAACGTGCATATGGCTTTGAACATTAAATACCTTGAAACCATGGTGTTTTACACCTTGAATTTCAGTCAAATAATATTATCATAATAAAAATGTATATTTTTTCAAATTTAAAAGACCCTATCAATTTTCATATAATGAATATTGTTTAATAATTGAAAGTGTCTTCTGAGCCTCAAGTCGATACTTTCAATATAATATTGTAAAATTCATAGTTATTTACAAATTTCCAGCATAAAATGGTACAGAGCATATATTATATTTTCTCTGAAATAGACTCAGGCTGTCCAGAGAAATCCTTAGGATGACCTTGTGCTACATATTTTCCTGCCTCTACATCCTGGATTCTGTAGTACCAGATAACTTGAATTTGGCATGAAAATCAAATTCAAATTTGTTTATGTCAGAAAAGTACAATTCCAAATGTTGAATATCAAACATATGTGTCCTGGGACTTACAAAGGCCCACAGTGTTGTTATATCTAACACTTTCAAAATACACGGTCTTTAAAAGCATTGATTTTAAAAATCCAAATCCGCTATAAAATCTCATAAAAATCTTAAAAACTCATTTTGATAACAGGTTTTCTATAAAATAAAAAATGATTTAAATGTATTTACTTCAAGAGAGAAGAATCAAACAACAACATGAACAAAGCAAAAACAAACTTAACAAAGCTAATAGCTCAATATCTTAATATCTGTGATCCCCTTACTATTTTCTGTACCTTTTATAACATTGGGTTAACTTTTCTAGCTCGGCCCTCTGGAGTACATGTACACCTGGTCTTCTAGGTTGTTGCTGTCTCCGTTGCATGGTTGTTGCTAATCTTGCAGTTCATCCTATCATACTTGCATCAATAAAAATCTGGAATATCTACCCTCTGGTGGGCTGCACTTTCACCAGTCACCTCTTCTTCTGGAATGTCTTCTGGAAATACATCTCTGCCACAGTGACAAGTCAATGCCATTGTCCATGATGTCTAGATGACACTACAATCAGTGCCACTTGGTTGATTCTAGTCACTATTGAGTTCAATAGGACACAGACTTACTTATAACTGTCCTTCTTGGAACACAGTTTCAACATGTTGACATTGAGGAATCATTTTCCAGGACTTCAACTATATGATGCTGGTCTCTTTATAACAAATGGCTATTTGGTGCAATATTGCCAGCATCCTTTACCCAGTGAGGCAAAGGTTTCCTCCACTTTGGTGGCTCTGGTATTAAATTTTCTGAATAAAATTTCCTCTATTATATAAGGGAAAACAAGGTTTTGCTCATGCAGAAATTTTCAAATAGATCCTATATATTTTAATAGTACACCAATTGCAAAGACAGATATTTAAAAAGACTATTTTATTTATTCTTGTTGTGTGTTAGGGTTTGAATATGTGTCTATAGATCACATGTCTGAAGGGAGTGACCACGCCAGAGAAGTGAGTGCCTCAGCTCCCCTGTGACTTGCATCACAGATCACAGTAAGCAGATATATAGATGTTAACTGACCAGTTTCTCTGGAAGAGTAGTCAGTACACTTAACTGCTGAGAAATCTCTTGGGAGAAAAAGAGAATTTTTAATGACAATATAAACTAATAATATTAAAGCTCAGACTCCTTAAAATGTAAGATAAATGTGTTGAAAGCATATAAAACCTTCAGAGGATAAAGAAGACTAAACAATTTTATCCACAACTTGAGGATTGCCTGAGAGAGCCCAGGGGATATGTACTAGTTGTACTTAGGTAAGAGATAGTTCTTTATTTATCAGATGAGAAGAATTTATGCAACTATGTCCTACAATTGTTGGCTCTTATAAGAATTTATGAAAAGCTAAAAGAATGATTTACTCTTCAGACAGAATCGTAAAATACAGAATATTTTTACACAATTGTGTCACCCTATATTATGAGGATGTAACATAATTCTTTCCCCTGGGCTCAGAATTCCCCTGGCTCTTAAGACTGCATACAGATCTCAGCATAACTCCCCAATTTTCTCAGAAATTCCAGTGAAAAGAAATTTTCAATTAATTTGACAGTTAATTTTATTTTTGTATGATGATATTGAGAATCAGAGTAAAACACATCACTTTAGGCAAAACTCACATTTGGTGATAGAATTCATGAAAATATTAGGGTAGTTTATTGGAAAGCAGAAATACGTTTGAGAAGAGATCTTGTTTTGAAAAAAAAAAAACCATGAGTTATTGGAATGACACTTTTAAACACAAGTAGTGCATTTGAGAAACAGGTACAAAATTATAGAGAAAGATCCCTGAAAATATAAGGAAGGGGTAACATTCACAACAGAAACAAGAACAGCAGCAACAACAAAACACTTATAAATGTCCTAAAAATGACATTGTTTCTTTCCCAAAAATTTCATCCAAGATGTAAAACTATTTAGGATACATGTACATTTTCACATACAACTGCATTTTAATAAATTATTTTTCTATGAGCAGGAATCCACCTGTCTATCTAACTGAGTATGTTTCTCATGCCTCCTCTTTTCAAAATGATGTCTTATCGCTGATCTTTCTTGAAAAGGTCTTTCTGAGTACTTTTTTTTTCTATCCACTGGACCATCACTTGCTCTTTGTCTGTATATGAATTGTTCAGATCCTATTCTGCACTCAGATATAACCTAAAAGTCTCCATTAGAAGAATATTTTGAAAATTCTGTTGATAGCCTAACAAAATTCTTAAATGACAGTCTAAGAAAAAGAATCAATATTAAAAGAAAAAGAAAAGTTCTTAAACTGAGACCTACCCTCATACCTGGTAATTGGCCTAATACTTGATGCCAATTATGTGGCATTGAAGGAATTATCTCTCATATAATCTGTCTCACACTTCTGTATGTATATTTGGCATATATATTAAAGAACAGCAGAATTCAAAGCATGTCATGTGTTAGACATGTTGAATTCATGTCGTTACATCCACATTCCATGTAATGAATTACATTTAAATTTACTTTAAGGAAGGAAGGAAGGAAGGAAGGAAGGAAGGAAGGAAGGGAAGGAAAGAAGGAAGGAAGGAAGGAAGAAAGAGAAAGGAAGGAAGGATGAAAAAGAAAGAAAGAAAGAAAAAGAAAGAAACAAGTACAGAAAAGAAAGAAAGCAGCTTACTTATCTGCTGAAAATTCCATGAAATTTTTTCATTTTAAAACGTTGTGAAGTGATTGGTGGCTCCTGTAATCCCTGAAATAAAACTGAACTCTTCACTTCCTTGTTTATAAAAGCAAAACTTTACTTTCAAAGCATTTGTAAGTCTATATCTGAAATAAGCAATATTAACAATAGATGGCGGTACTTGTACTATCAATAATAATTCCAAAATCATGATTCAAACGACATAATTCTGAAAGTATAAACGGGAAAAGCAAACCACTAAGATTTGTTCCTGCTACCAAAGTAAGTAAATGAAGGCGGGTGTCACTCCTTTACTTGACGCCAGTGGAAATTTTACTATCAGTATAATTTCAAATTCATAATCCTGATCGTGAAAACGGGAAAAGCAACCCACTTTTCTGAAGCCACAGTAAGTTAAAGAAGGTGGGTGTGAGTTCTTTCTTTGGCGTCAGCGGAAGTAGTAAGCCGAAAGGAACCTTGGTCCTTGTAGTTTCACTGTATTTTCTCTCCCCAGAAGCCAGGAGGCTTGGGGGCGGGGCACCGTGTTTTGTGGAGCTTTCATGACTTACTTCCTGTAGCAGGTCTATAGACTAGTTAATGACACTGCAATAGGATCTTCGTTATTGTTGAGGATTTTAAAAGGAAAAGGACATTCTCAGCTTTAATGTGGGTTTATACTAGTCGGTATTGTGCAAAAATTGTCATTTGTGTACTGGCGTGGTTCTAAATTGACTCCTCAGAAAATTATAAAAATTAGATTTAAAAATAATTATGAACCATTGTACCATCTATCCTAGGGAACCCTTTCAATTACTTCATCCAGAAGAAATTAAATCGCTGATGGTTTCTTCGCCCAGTGTTCATGAGAGGTTTAGGTCTTAGCCTTAACTGTAACTTTTTACGTTAATGACAGATATTCTCCTCACACATCCTTGGGAAACCAGGTCTATTTTTTTAAAGGGAATCGGAGGAGAAATGGGTATGGGTGAAAGAAAAGATATTGAGGAGATCCAAGTGGAGTGGTATGAGGGAAATGAGATGTAATGAATAAGAAAATAATGAAAAAATGATAGAAAATCTTAAATGCAATACAATAGAAATTGAATATGACTAATACTGAAGAACAAGAGTTAAAAATATTGGCTCCAGTTCATCTTTCATGTGAGTATATGCGAGAGGGAAAAGAGACTTTAGGAGTAGAATTATGTTTATTCTAGGAAAGGCTTGACTTATCAGCTATTGGTAGAAAGTTACAAAGCACAGTTCAACATCAACCACCAATGTAAATTGACCTTTTTAAGTGATAGGTTACAGTGTTATGACCAAGTTGCTGGGATCCCAAATGACATATCAGAGCCAATTCCCATCAAATACATAAGGGTCTTTGTTCTAAGCACAAGATCAATGTCTCCCACAGTCCCTATCCCAGCATGTTAGAGTAAGAGCCCCCAGACCAAGGTTCCAAGGTTTTTATAGTAGATGCAGCAAAAAGAATTTCCATACTTGTGAGCAAGTTTTAAACCTGTACATATCATATGCTATGTAGGAACATAACATGGGGACAAAATTACCTTCTAAACAGGATGTCTAAATTATACTTTCAGTGCAGTATGTCTTAAGATATCTATATGTACATTGACTCTGCTATTGTAGCCCTATAGGCTCTTGCTAAGGGGGGTAGGGGGATGGGATTCCAGAGGACATATGTTCAGGTGGATTTTAGGATTGTTTTTCTAAAGTTGCAGTTTACCCAACTTTGGCATGACACAAAATGGGTTTCTTCAAAATGCAGAATTTGTTGGGCTTTAAAACATGATAATGATTCTGATAAACAATCATCCTAAGAGGAGAGACTGATATAAGGAGGAAAAATTTTGATTTACAAGGAAAAAAAATAAAAAGAAATCCTAGAGTGGGATGGCCCTGTCTTCAATGCTCAATTTTGAGCACTACTGCATTCAGAAGCAAACAGTATTCACCTATTGGTACAACTTCATCTGGTCATTCTGAAGGACCGCTAAAACACACAACAGCTCATGTACAGAGTAATTTGCTCAGCCCTAAAGAAAAATCATCCATTTCCCTGGCCAATATAGAAGTGCAAATGGCCATCAGTGATGGATGTATTTGCAATCACTGCTGCCAGAAGTACTGCCTTCTCTGTGGTGGATGAGGAAAGCAAATGAGGGAATTCTCACAGTGAAGGGATATTTTAAATAGCAACCAATTTCAGCACTTTGTCTAATAAAGCCCTCTGTTTTTTATAAATTGTGGTGCAACTGAAATGAAAAGTATGTGGAAGAAAATGCACCTATACAAAATGACGTATCAATATCATATACAGAGTGTTCTAATGAAACAATTTCATTTTTAAAACTCCATGTTGTATATTCTCATGGCAATTATTTCTCTCCATCCGTTTTTTAAAGTCAGCCTCACAGGTTTCTCACTGACTTTTAACTGTTGTGTTAATTTGTGTATATTGTGATGTTCAATTGAACAGCATTTTGCATTATTCTTCCTTTGTCTCTGAAGAAGAACATACATTAGAGGTCTCCTAAGCTTGAAGATAACTGATTATATCCTTTTAAAAGAGCACAATCGTTTCATAGTCTCTATCCCTCTTCAATTTACTAAGAACTTTTTTTTGTAGGGATTTCCATCAATCTCCCCCTTTTGTCAAAAGCTACATAACACTGTGAGCATAGAAGTAATCCCTCTTTCAATCATCACACAGCTTGAGGTTTTAAGGGCAAGAATGAAATCTTTCGTAGATCTAGGAGGACATAAGAGTTTCTGCCATGAGAATACATTTTTATGGCAATTTAACTTGCTGCAGGCTCTTTGATAAAACTATGACACTTTTTCCCTATCAAATATCTGCTCATGATACTTGGAGCTTCATAGTTTATCCTCCTAAACTTATAAACTAAATGATTCTTAAATCCATTAGCAAATTTGTATTCATCAGCTGTCTGATTTTCCTGTGGTGATTAAAGAACCAAATTGTTCTCTCCCTCTCTCCCTCTCTCCTTCTTTCTCTCTCTTCCTCTCTCCATCCCCCCCTCTCTCTCTCTCTCTCTCTCTCTCTCTCTCCCTCCCTCCCTCTCTCATAAATTACTCAATGTCCCCTCCTTTCAAGTATGTCTCAAATGTTTCGGTGCCTTAATTGCTATGCTTTCTCCCCGCCCCTTTTAATTGAATATCATCTTCATTTACATTGCCAATGGTAAAACCTTTCCTGATTTCCCCCCTCCCCAAAGACCGCCAAACCCTCCCCTTCCTCCTTCCCCATCCCTCCACATATATTCCCCTCCACCTGACCTACTCTCACCTCCCCACTTGGTTTCCCTTTGTTGGGGCCTCTATTGAGCCTTTACCTGACCAAGGACCACTCCTCCCACAGATGCCCAGTAAGGCCTTCCTCTGCCACATTTTTGGCTGGAACCATGTGTACCCCTTGGTTGATGGTTCAGTCCTTGGGAGTCTTGGGGCATCTGGGTGCCTGAAATCATTGTTCTTCCTATGGTGCTGTAAACCCATTCAGTTCATCCAGACTACCATCCATCTCCTCCATTGAGGATCTCAAGTCCAGTTCTATAGTTGGTTGCTAGCTTCTGCCTCTGTATTTGTAAGGCTTTGGCAGGGCCCCTCCGGAGACAACCATGACTCCTTTTGGTATACACTTCTTGTGGTAGTGTCAGGGTTTCCTATATGTAATAAGGACACATGTTCCACTATGTTCATAGCTGC
Organism: Apodemus agrarius; assembly: GCA_964023405.1. NCBI lineage: Eukaryota > Metazoa > Chordata > Mammalia > Rodentia > Muridae > Apodemus > Apodemus agrarius. Next base: position 47,829,829 of record OZ030005.1, on the reverse strand, counting down.
CTTATTTATAATAGCCAGAAGTTGGAAAGAACCCAGATGTCCCTCAACAGAGGAAGGGATACAGAAACTGTGGTATATATACACAATGGAGTATTATTCAACTATTAAAAACAATGAATTCATGAAATTCTTAGGCAAATGGATGGAGCTAGAAAGTTTCATCCTGAGCAAGGTAACCGAATCACAAAAGAACACACATGGTATGCACTCACTAATAAGCAGATATTAGCCCAATAATTCAAAATAAACAAGTTACAATTCACTCAGTACAGGAAGCTCAAGGAGAAGGAGGACTTAAGAGAGGGTGCTTTGTTTCCTATGAGAAAGGAAATAAAATACACACAGGAGCAATAAGAGTGGCAATGTGTGGAGCAGAGACTGAAGAAAAGGCCACCTATAGAATGCTTTCTCCCTCAATACTAGTCCTTATATTTTCCTCTGTACGCATAATTTCCATGACTTACTCCTTCTTATCCTTTTTGTATTATGATATAATTCCCTTCCTCTAATAACCTTTAATTGGTCATTCAAATGCTATTTTCCCTGGTTTCAATCAGAGGTCAGAGTTCTATCTCTTAATCTGCTGTCTGCCAGCAGAATACTGGCTTCCAGGCAGCTAGGATAAGAGTATAAAAGTGTACATCAAAAGTGACTCATCTACTCCAACAGGGCCCTGAGCATAGTACATACAACCAGTCACATAAAGCGTCCTTAAAAGATGATAGTTAGGGTTTTACTGATAGGAACACACACCATGACTAATAAAAGTCTTTTTATTAAATTATTGTTATTCATTAATCACCTTTTAAATCCAGTCTGCATCCCCCTCCCAGTCTTCCCTCAGACTGTTCCTCATACCATACCTCATCTCCTTTTCTTCAAGAGGATTTCCCCACCACTCCAGGCATCAAATTTCTTGAGGGTTAGGTACATCTTAACTCACTGAGTCTAGACCAGGCAGAACAATCCTGTATATGTGTTGGAGGACTCTATCAGCTGTTATGTGCTGGCTGGTTGTTTGCTCACTGTCTGTGTGATCTTAGGGGTTCTGGTAGGCTGAGACCACTGGTCTTCTTCCTCCTCAGCTTCTTCCAGCTTTTCCCTAATTCAACCACAGCATTTACCAGCTTCAGTCCATTGGCTGCATCTAAATATCTGTATCTGATTCTTTCATGCTCACTTGTTGGGCCTTTCAGAGGGCAATCATGATAGTCTCCTGTTTTTAAGCATACAGTGGCGCCAAAAATAGTGGCAGACCTTGGGGCCTCCCCTTGAGCTGGCTCCCAATTTTGGCCTGTCACTGGACCTCCTTTCTCTCAGGCTCTTCTCAATTTTTTTCCTTCCAGTTCTTTCAGACAAGAAAAATTATGGGTGAGAGTTTTTGACTCTGACTAGGCAAATTCATACTTACAGTTGATGCCCTTACAGTGGTGGTAGATTATAAATTCACTCTCCCCACTTATGTCATTTCATCTAACATCCCTCCCTTTGAATCCTGAAACTCTTTCATGTCCTAGGTCTATGGGACATTATGGAGGGTACTCCCACCACTTACATCTTGAGGTTACCTCTTCCCATTTTTTCTCCCAACCCTCATGGCCTCAGTCTGGTTCTTCCCACAAGCCCCCCCAAACTGATCATCTTCCTTTCTTCCTCTCCCTGTTCCCTTTCCCTCTAGATCCCTTCCTCCCTACAAACACCAGAATTTCTTTCTTTTATTTCTCCAGTAGGATTGAAATATTCTTACATGGGCCCTTTGTCTATTTAACCTTCTTGAGTCCTATGGACTGTATTCTGCATATTCTGTACTTTTTATGCTAATACTCACTAAATCCTGATACACTGAATATAATAGAAGAGAAAGTCCCAGGCAGGGGTAGGGGTGGGAAATTCCCTAAATAGAACTCCAATGGCTCGGACTCTAAGATCAAGAACTGATAAATGGAATCTCATAAAACTAGAAAGCTTCTTTCAGTCAAAGGACAGAACCAAAAGGACACATCCTCAACCTACAGATTTAGAAAATTTTTCATTAATCCCACATCTGATATAGGGTTAATATCCAAAATATGTAAAGAACTCAAGAAGCTAACCACCAGGAAACCAAACAATCCAAACAAAATGCTGTATAAAATTAAATGGAGGGCTCACCAGAGAGGGATCTTGAATGGCTGAGAAGTACTTAAAGAAATGTGAAGTCTTTAATCATCAGGGAAATGCAAATCAAAATAACCCTGAGATTTAACCTTACAACAATCAGATTGGCTAAAATCAAAAACTCAAGTACCAGCACATGTTGGTGAGAATGTGGATAAAGGAGAACATTCCTCCATTGCTGGTCTGATTGCAAACTGATAAAAACCACTGTGGAAATAAATCTGGAGGTTCCTCAGAAACTTTGAAATAGATTTACCTGAAATCCCAGCTATACAACTCTTGGGTATAAACCATGCCACAGGGACACATGTTCACCTTTGACCATAGTAGCCTTGTTTATGATAGCTAGAAGCCCAAAGGTTTATATAACTCTTCGTACCCCCAGTAAACAAGAGCTGATTTGCTGAGAATCATCTGTGGAGAAGGCCATTTATCAACACTTTTGCAGACCAAGTTCCTCTCCAAACTACCTGGCACAGCTAAGCTTTCTTCTTTCCAGTTCAGCCTGTGAACTAGGGAGCCTATTTCCCCCTAGGGCAGATGAAAAGCCAGGCCAGAAGATAGTTAAATTACAAAAGAGGTAAGATAAGTATGTGATATAATTTTAATCCCTCTCTTGGGGTATATGGAGCCTGAAGGGGCTAACCCCTTTGTCCAGACAGGAATGTACCTGGAGGAAGAAGTAGACCATCCAACATTGAAAAGTTTCTACCCCAAAATAAGTCCCATCTATAAGAAATGCAGAGACAAAGATGGGGTAGATATCCTGGTAATAGTCAAACAATAACTTTACCAAATTGAGACAAATTCAATTGGGAAGCACCAATTCCTGACACTCTTTTTGGGGGGTTTTATGAGACAGGGTTTCTCTGTGTAGCCTTGGATGTCCTGGAACTCACTCCGTAGACCAGGCTGGCCTCGAACTCAGAAATCTGCCTGCCTCTGCCTTCCAAGTGCTGGGATTAAAGGTGTGCGCCACCACCGCCCGGCAATCCCTGACACTCTTAATGATAATCTGTGATGTTTCCAGACAGAAACCTATGATGACTCTTTTCTGAGAGGCTCCACACAGCATGAGACAGAAACAGATGCATGAGACACAAACAGATGCATGAGACAGAAACAGTTGCATGAGACAGAAACAGATACAGAAACATATAGCTCATTTAGCTTGACGTGCAGGGAATCATATGGAAGAGTTGGGGAAAGAATTGAGTGCTCAGAAAGGGTTAGTAGTAAATCCACAGATAGATGAAAACAATCAATGAACCTTGATACTCGGAACTCTCAAAGACTGAGTCATCCATGAAAGACGTTACATGTAATGAATTTAGGCCTCCTGCAACATGTAGCAGATGTGGAGCTCCCTCTTCACATCAGTTCTACAACAATTGGAGTGGAAATTGACCCTAAATCTGTTAACTGTTTGTGGAGTCCATTCCTTTGTCCAGGCTTCTTTTTGACCTCTGTGAGAGAGCATAAACCCAGACCACTATAGATTTTCAGAGGCATGGTAGGGGATACCCAATGAATAATTCTGCCTCTCAGAAGGTAAGGGGAAGAATTTTTGGAGAGGACTGTGTGAAAGTAAGACCTTAGAGGAGTCATTGATTGGGATGTAAAATGAATAAACATAAATTCTTGGGAAAAAGTGAAATGAGTGAGAACATATAACCTTGCGATGTCTTGTACCTACCATGAAAGCTTAGAGACCTAAATTAGATACATGGAAGCCACATAGGGGAAACTAAGCCAGTTCCCAGAAATTATCTTCTGAACTTCACAGGTACACTATGGCATGTATATACCTATATATACACACAAATCATAAACACACACACACAGTAGTCAGAAATATAATCTAAATGTATTTAATTAATGAAAAATTTATAAAGAAAGGTCAAATAGTTGTAGTATTTGTATAGATCATTTATCTTCCTTTCTGTATTTTAATGTGCGTTAAAAAGAAATTTTAGTTTAGAATTTCAAAAGGTTTATAAATGTGTGTGCATTAGTACACTGAAAACAAAAAGGAATTTGAGAAGCAGTAGGTTGTCAAGGATAATGCGTGTAAAATCAACTGTTTACTGAATTCTGTGATTATTCTGAACTTTGAAATCTGATCCTCAGATCAAAAATACACTTCAATTATGTAGATATATTCTGTAATATATAAAGTATGTATTAGGCATATTATATGTGCATATTATTCTGGTTACTTTTTTATCAATTTGACTCAATTGTAGTTATTTTTTGCTTAGAAAACCCCAGTTGAACTTCATCTATCAGTTTGCTTGTATAAAAGTATATGAGGTCATCTTCTTAATATATGTTTAATAGGGGAGGACCCAGGCCACTTCCTGTGGTACCATACCTGGTCAGCTGATCCTGTTGTGTAGAATGAAGCATTATGAGTTAGCCACATGGAGAAAACTGATAAGCAGCAGCAGGGCCTCTGCTTAAATTCTTGCCGCCAGTTCCTGCCTTGTGTTAATGCCATGTCTTTATTCAGTAATGGTGTGTGCCTTGAGAATATATGATATAAAATACAAATTTCATTGATAGATGGAGATTACTTCTGTAGGAATTGTTTGTCATAGAAACCAAAAATCATCTACAAATAACAAGCTGATGCAATTATTTTTGATACCCCTTAAAATATGAAGATTAGATGGCATTTTTGAAGGTATCACATATTTTTTACAGGACATTAAATCTAAAAAAGGCTATACTGACAATTTAAGAAAGTAGAAAAGTTAATTGAAGAAGAAATTATAGGCTAAAATGCCTCCATGGAAATTAATTACAGAACTATTACTTTTCAAATGTCTGTTCTTCTAAAAGCAATTCATATATACAATATATGCTCCAACAAATTTCTTCATGAGTAATAAAATTTTAATTGCAATTTCATGTGGGAATATGATGTTTCCCTGTGCCAAAAAATTAAAGGTAAGGCAAAACAAAATCACCAAAAGAAAACCAAATCCAAGCAAACAGAAATACCAAAACAAAACTAAAAATCCTGAATCATAGAACAGATAGAATTAACCAGATCACATATTTTATATGTTGCTACCCAGGAGAAGTGACAAAATCTACACAGTATGGCATAAAGCATATTACTTTTATCAATTGAATAGTAATGAGAACTTACATATAATCCTATATTGAAACTGTCATTTATTTGTTGAACAAAATTTAAATATTTTTCACTAAATGATTCTGATCAATCTGGATAGATACAGATAGAAGAATGATATTAGACCTTAGTAATTACATACCAAGTTATCCTCCAAATTGTTTAAGGACTGTAACATCAGACCTGATACCCTTAATCTGACAGAGGAGTGTGCAGTGAATAAATTTGAACAAATTGATATTAGGAAGACTTTTGAACAATATTTTAGAAATAAAACATTAATAAATATAGCTATAAAGATAAAGCTATGAAATATAAGTGGAGTTTAAAGCAATTACGTGATACAAAGTGTCCTTTAGGAAACATATGCTGGGAGGATGGTGCCTATAAAATCAACTGGAATAATATATATATATATATATATATATATATATATATATATATATATATATATATGTATAAACACACACACACACGCACACACACACACACACACACACACACACACACAAAATGACAAAGTCATACCAAAAAGAGCATTTTCAACAAAGGGTGCAAGTCTTACTGATACCTGCATGTAGAATAGAAATGAATCCATATTTATCACCTTGAAAAAAACAAAAATCAAAATGGATGAAGGACATCAACCTAAGACAGGCTACTCTAAAATGCATAGAAAAGAAATTGCAAAAGAACCGTTGAGTGCAAGGTACAGTTTCCACAAGAGAACACCAATGAATCAAGCTCTAAGATCAACAGTTGATAAATGTGACCTCATGAAACTGCAAAGCCTTTGCAAGGTCAAGAACTCTGTCAATAAGACAAAACAGTAGCCTACAGATTCAAAAATGATCTTCACAAACAGTATATCTGACAGAAATAATGGTTTTTGTTTTACATTTTTAAAAAATTTTTAAGTTTATGGGTTTGTGTATAAATGGTTGTCTGTATGTATATCTGTGCAGCACAAGTACATAGAGCCTGAGGATATCACAAGAATTCCTCAGATTCCCTGGAAATGGAACCAAAGGTTTTTTTGCATATAGTCAAATTCTGGGAATTCAACACAGCAATTTGGAAACATCACTCAGTGCTCTTAAATATTGAGCCACCACTCAGGGTACAAAACAGATTTTAAAAATGCCAATCTTAGTTACTTGTATAGTAATTCCTCAGTATGGTCTGTTTCTGAGCAAGATAAACATGTTCAAAGCCTCTTTTGCCTTCAAAGGATGTAGGAAACTAAACATCTGGGTCACAAATAGAGGGCTGAGGGCAAAAGGCCAAGATAGGTAATATTTTTACTCGGTACTGAAAAGTAATTTCACCATCTGGTGACACAAAACAATAAAAACTGGTGATATATACAATGTCCCCCAAGTACTAACTCTAGGCAGACATTACTGACAATATAAAGGAAAACATCTTAAATAGTGAGAAATGTCAAAATGAATTACTGAAAATTTTCTCACAATAATGTGAGGTAGTCTAAATCTCTTATCATTGTCCATAAGTTGTGTTAACATATGTAGACAATATGAAAGAAAGTTACAGTAAATAAATGTGGATATTAAGCTGTCCATCCAAGTTATATAGATTGGAACATTTTTCCTTTCAAGGCTACATAATCCCACTGGCCCCTATTTCTGCCACTTATTAAATCATAGCTGACATTTCCCAATCTCTACAGAACTATATTCATAAATTACAGTGCTAAATAAAGGTCTTGGAATTCTGACCAACTCTTTATGTACCCTGAATTCTGTCTCATATTATCTATCAAATTAAAATAAGCTTTATTTGCTGGTTAGTACATGCTCAGCCCAAGGAATCGCATTATTAGAAGGTGAACCCTGTGGGAGTAGGTGTATCACTGTGGTCATGATTTTAATACCCTTTTTCTAGCAGTCCGGAGGTCAGTATTCTCCTATCAGCCTTCAAATGAAGCATGCATACAGGCTGCCATGCTCCTACCTTGATGACAATGAACTGAACTTCTGAGGCTGTGAGCCAGCCCCAATTAAATTTTGTTCTTATTAGTGTTACTTTGGACATGGTGTCTGTGCACAGCAGTAAAACTGTAATTAAGTCATGATAGGACAAAGGAAAAGGAAAACAAAAGAGAGAAAAGAATAATGGGGATAGAAGAAAAGGAGAGCAGCAGCAGAGGTAGGGCATATAAAAATAGATGAATATGAAAAGATATATGATAATGGCATGATGAAATTCATTACTGTATGTAATTGAAATAGTCTAATACATTTTTAGTAATTTGTATGAAATGGACAATTTTCTAGACCGATACCAGGCATCAAAGTTAAATCACAATCAGATAAACCATACAAACCTGCTTTTTTGGTGTGATGGTGTATCCAGGACTTGCTGTGATGGAAGAAATGGGTTTTGATGGTGCCAAGATACCTTGGATTCTGTTGCTTATTTTCTTATGCTTGCCTCCTCCCATCTGGTTATCTCTAGTGTTACCTACCTTCTATATATCTGACTGGAGCCTATCCTTACTGTGATCCTGGTTGTGTAAGAACTCTAAAAAATCAAGCTGTCTTTATGATCCTGTGACTCTGGGATCTAGTGATTCTAAGATCCTAGGTGTGCCTGAGTTCCTGGAAGCCAAGCTGCCTCTAGGAACCTGAGATCCAGGTGTGAACAAGCTCATGGGATACTTGGATCTTGTAATTCTGAGCATGTTAGATCACCTTGGAATGTAGCTTCTTCTGGGAGTTTCAGGAATGGATGCAGAGTTTGCACCCAAGGTCTGCTCATGGCACTGGCCCAAACAGACTGGAAAACGTGTGCCAATGGTATTGGAGAGTTCCTGTGTGCCTGGGTCCCAATGGTCCCAGTAACTCCTGGTGTTGGGACAGATGTATTCTCCGCACCTATGATCCTATGATTCTGGGCATGTTAGAGTATTTGTGAGTGTAGCTTCCTCTGGGTGTTGTGGGACTGACTCAAATAGGTACATTCTCATCTCCTTGTGCAAATCTCAAGTTCAAGTGTATCAAGGACCTCCATATAAAACTAGACAAACTGATACTAATAGAAAAGAAAGTTGGGAAGAGCCTCAAACACCTGGGCACAGGGAAATTTTCCTGAATAAAACACCAGTGGCTTATGCTCTAAGATCAAGAAGTGACAAATGGGACTACAAATTGCAAAGATTCTATAAGTCAAAAGACAGTGTCAACAGTGCAAATCAACAAGTAACACATTGGGAAAAGGTCTTTACCAATACAACATCTGATAGATGGCTAATACCCAGTATACAAAATACGCAAGAACTTTGACTCCAGACAGTCAAATAACCCTATTAAATTGGGTTATAGAGCTAAACAAAATATTCTCAACTAAGGATACTCGAATGGTCAGGAAGCACCTAAAGAAATGTTCAAAAATCCTTAATCATTAGAGAAATGAAAAATCAAAATAACCCTGAGATTCCAACTCACACCGGTCAGAATGGCTGAAATCAAAAACTAAGTTGACAGCAGGTGTTGGCAAAGATGCACAGAAAGAGGAACACTCCTCCATTGATGGTGGAATTGCATGCTGGTACAACCACTCTGGAAATCAGTTTGATGTTTGGACATAGTATTACCTGAGATCCTATAAATGCCACTTGTGGGCACATACCCAAAATATGCTCCAAACAAAAAACAAGGACACATGCTCCTCTCTGTTCATAGCAGCCTTATTTATAATAGCCAGAAACTGGGAATAAAACAGATATACTTCAACAGAGGAATGGATACAGAAAATATGGTACATTTACACAATGGTGTACTGCTCAGCTATTAAAAGAAATAACTTCATGAAATTCTTAGACAAATTGATGGAACTAGAAAATATCATTCTTTGTGATATAACCCAATCATAGAAGAACACAAATGGTATATACTCACTGATAAGTGGATATTAGCCCAAAAGCTCAGAATACAAAATCTAATTCGCAGACCACAGGAATCAAGCTGAGGGAAGATCAAAGTGTAGGCAATTTGGTCCTTCTTACAAGTGGTAAAAAATATACCTATTTGCGCAAACTTAGAGACAGTCTGAAGCAGAGACTGAAGGAGAGACAATCCAGAGACTACACCATTGGGGATCTATCCCATAATGAGTCACCAAACACTGACATTACTGTGGTTGCCAAGAAGTACATGCTGACAGGAAACTGATATAGCTGTCTCCTTGAGAGGGTCTGCCAGAGCCTGGCTTACAGAGGCAGATATTGACAGCCAAATATTGAAATGAATACTGAGTCCCAATGGATGTGTTAGAAAAAGGACTGAAAAAACTGAAGGGGTTTGCCACCACATAGGAGGAAAAACAATATCAACCAACCAGAGCTCCTACTGTCTAAGTCACATGAAGGGACCCATGGCTCAACCTGTATCAGTAGCAGAGGATGGCCTTTTTGGGTATCAATGGGAGAAGAGGCCCTTGGTCCTATGACAGCTCAATGCCATAGTATAGGGAAATTCAAAGTCAGAGAGGGAACAGTAGGTGGGTGGTGGCATGTGTGAATTTGAAAGGCAGACTATTTTCTGGTGAGTTAGTTGTAAAACGTAGAGACCCTCCAGATAGTTCTAGGAGGGACAGGAAGCCATTTGTCATGCTCTCAGACCCTAGGCTCCTGACTCAAGGCCCCAGGTACATCTCTCTGTGGCCATCATTCATGTAGGGCAACACCCCATGCTCATGATATTCTATCTCCACTCCACCCCTTGAGTTGCCTGTCAACAGCCAGATAGTTTCCTCCCTGCAGATACCTGGCAACATCGAGGAAGGCTTGGCCCACTATAAAAGGGGCTGTTTGCTCCCTCCTCTTCTCTTACTTTTACTCTTGCTCCCTGCTTGCTTTGCTCTTGCCCTCTTGGGCTCTTGTCCCCTCCTCTCCAAAAAGCCATGGATAACCTCTACTTTTCACTCATCACAACTGTCTGCCAGCAATAAATGCTTTAATACATGGAACTGGAAAATATCATTCTGAGTGAGGTAACTCAATAACAAAAGAACACACATGGTATGTACTTGCTGATAAGTGGATATTAGCCCTAAAGTTTGGAATACCCAAGATAAAACTCACAGACCACTTGAAGCTCAAAAGAATGAAGACCAAAGTGTGGATACTTTGATCCTTCTTATAAGGCAGAACAAAATACCCATGGCTCACAGTCAACCAATAGTCTGAGCATAGGGTCCCCAATGGAGCAGCTAGAGAATCGACCCAAGCAACTAAATAGGTTTTTAGCCCCATAGAAGGAACAATAACATGAACCAACCTGTATCATCAGAGCTCCCAAGGAATAAATCATCAATCAACAGTACACATGGAGGGACCCATGGCTCCAGCTTCTTATGTAGTAGATGATGGAATTATCAGGTATCAATGAGAGGAGAGGCCATTGTTCCTGTGAAGTCTTGATGCCCCAGTGTAGGGGAATGCCAGGTCAGGAAATTTGGAGGGGTGTAATTAGGGGAAGGAGGATGAGATTGACTTTTTTTGGGGAGGGGTAACTATGAAAGGGCATACCATTTGAAATGTAAATAAAGGAAATATCTACTAAAAAAGAAAATATCTAATAAAAAAGCAAAAATTAATATAGAATAAAATCCACATCCTTTCTGGATAAATTATAAAAACAAAAACAAAAACAACAAAAAAAATATGTGGACTGGTGCTTCTCCTCTAGGCCTGCTGTGCTGCAGCAATGAAGCAGGTCTTCTTCTAAAGAGCAGTTTCTAGTCTCATGCACAGTGCTTCCATTCACTGTCAGACACAGTGTCAGACAAGGCAAGAGCTGACTGTGAAAGCCAAGGACTCTTGACTCAATCTAACTTCCTGCATCTGCTTCTACCAGTGGCCTGAACCATGGCCAGATGCAGGCTACCATTTTAACCCACAGAGGCTTCCCCTCATAGAAGCAGGTGGAGATGGGATAGGATAATGGATTTACAAGAAACAATTCACATATCAAATGATACCCAAGAATAAGGAAGGAGAGGTCCCTGGTCCTGGAAAGGAGTGTAGGGGAATAACAGGACAGGGAAGCTGGAAGGGGTTGATTGGGAAACAGGAAGGAAGAGGGCTTATGGGACTTTCAGGGAGGGAGATGCAGGAAAGGGGAACTCGTTTATAAATGTAAATAAAGAATATATCAAATAAAAAAAGTGGGTTATGGGGGGAGAATTGGGAAAGAACATATAATTTGAAATGTAAACGAGTAAAATATCCAATAAAAATAATGAAAAACAACAATATCAATCAACCATACCCCCAGAGAGCCTAAGGATTAGACCACATACCAAAGATTATACATGGATTCAGCAAGAGATTTTGGAGGCGAGGGCCTTGTTCCTTTGGAGACATGATACCCCAAGTAAGGGAATAAGGAGTAATGGCATTATTGACTGTGTGGATTGGAGAGAAGCAGGGGGGAGAGGGTTGGGATAGGAGGGTTACTGAGTGGAAATCGGGAAGGAGGATAACATTTGAAATGTAACTAGGTAAGCTATGCATTAAAATAATAGAAATACACATTTTTTGAACTTTTGAAACAAGAGATGAAGTGGGTTAAATTAGCTAATATATCTAGGCAGTAAGAAAGACATATACACATGTACACACACACAAACACACACATATGTGTATATATATATGTATGTATGTATATATATGAATATATAAATGCATAAACACAATCACATATGAATATATATGTGAACAGTCAGTTTGAGAACTGCTGGTCTATAGAGCAAGATCTTGGACAGCTTGATTTATTCAGACAAGCCCCTATTTTGAAATCTGAAACCAACCCCGTATTATTTAAAATATTATTTATATAATATTGTACAAATCTTTATATATTTATATTCATATATAAAGTGTGTTTGTATAAATTTATTTTGGGGCATGGGTGTATTCTTAGTGTGTTTCATATGACCAGTGCAATGCCATTGCATAGTTTTTAGAGTTCTTGCTTAGCATGCACAAAAACCATGGTTATATCAACAAAGAGAGAAGCAGTGGTGAACAGCTGGCATTATTAGATTCAAGTGGTTGTGGCATGGGGATCATGATGCCAAGGTCATTCTGTGTACAATGTAAATTATAGGACTGGAGTGATATATAAAATCGTGTGTGTGTGTGTGTGTGTGTGTGTGAGAGAGAGAGAGAGAGAGAGAGAGAGAGAGAGAGAGAGAGAGAGAGAGGGAGGGAGAGGGAGGGAGAGGGAGACAGAGAGAGAGAGGGAGGGAGAGGGAGGGAGAGGGAGAGAGAGAGAGAGAGAGAGAGAGAGAGAGAGAGAGAGAGAGAGAGAGAGAGAGAGAGAATGAAGAATAAAGAAAGAACAGGAGGGGGAGAAGAAAGGGAGAAAGAAAGGAAGAGAAAGAAACAAAAAAGAAAGAAAGAAAGAAAGAAGGAAAGAAAGAAAGAAAGAAAGAAAGAAAGAAAGAAAGAAAGGAGGAAGAAAGAAAGAAAGGAAAGAAGGGAGGAAGGAAGGAAGGAAGGAAAGAAGGAAGGAAGGAAAGAAGGAAGGAAGGAAGGAAGGAAGGAAGGAAGGAAGGAAGGAAAGAAAGAAGGTAGGATGGAAGGAAAAAAGAAATTTTGCAGTGTAAAACACTTTTAGCTGGGCATGTTTACACTTGCCTTCAATTTCTGATTTCACAAAGCAGATGCATGTGGAAATTATTGAATTTGAGGATAGGCTGGTCTTTGTAGAAAGATCCTGGATAGCGAAGTCTATACAGATATAGCCTGTTTTGAAAACCCTACCAACCACATTAATTCAAAATATTTTGTAATACACTATTACAAGATGACATCATGCATAATGAATGCATACTCAGCCAGAGAATTTGACAAAAATCATATTATTTATATTTAAAAAATAAATCTTATTTATTATTAGTGCATTGTTTTATATATGCATATATAAAAATATATGTACATATATACATACATGTACACACAAAAACACTCACAGGTGCATCCATATATAAATTTCATGTCCTTGTGTAGTAGTCATGGATGCCAGATATTTAGCCCAAGTTTTCTGACTTGGTAGCAAGCCCCTTCTCCGGCTGACCAATCTTTTATGGGTTAAACAATGTAATATTTTTTGTCAAAAATATTTTTAATTTTTTTTTTTTGGTTTTTCGAGACAGGGTTTCTCTGTGTAGTCCTGGCTGTCCTGGAACTCACTCTGTAGACAAGGCTGGCCTCGAACTCAGAAATCCACCTGCCTCTGCCTCCCAAGTGCTGGGATTACAGGCGTGCGCCACCACGCCCGGCTTTTTAAATATTTTTAATTAATGAAATATATTTTCAATTTCATCTTTCGTTTTGAATTGAAATAAAATTTCAATTTTAATTTTCACCCAATATTCCTATATCACTCTCCAGTATCTCGATTAAATCAGTGACCTCTTTACCCCATTCCCAAATAACTGGATACATAAGTTTATATATAATTATATTTATGGGCATGTGTATTTCTGTATATAAACTCTTTACTCTGATTGGTGTTGCATGTGTACATTTGCAGGGCAGAACCTTTGCCACTGAACAGCAAATTAGTGTGCTTATCCCAGGCAAACACTCCCAATTCAATACACTTGCATATAATAGTTTTCATAGGGTTGAGACTTCATGGGTTTTCTGTATGGGTTTGCCTCTTTCAGTGTTAAACTTGCTATGTATATTTGTTTGTCATATAATTATGTTTTTATTGGATATTTTCTTTATTTACATGTAAATGTAAATGCAAATGTTTCCATCCCCAAAACCCCTTATTCCATTCCACCTCCCCCCACATGTATGAGAATGTTCCCCCACTAATCTACCCACTCCGGCCTCACTGACCTCACTTTTCCCTAAACTCATACATAAAGTCATCACAGGAACCAGGACCTCTCCTTCTGTTGAAGCCCTATAAGTCCATCATCAGCTACACATGCAGCTAGAGCCATGGGTCACTCCATGTGTAATCATTCATTGGTGGCTTATTTCCTGGGAGCTCTGGTAGGTCTAGTTAGTCGATATTGTTTTTCTTCTTTGGGGTTGGAATTTAGTCTTTCAGCTCCTCAGAAAATTGGACATAATATTACCAGAGGACCCAGCTATGCCACTGCTGGGAACATACCCTAAGATTCTCCAACATATAACAAGGACATATAATATATTTTCATGTCACTTTCCTCCAAAATTTCTATCTACTCTCCCATCCCCTACCTATGTAATATTTGATCCTTTCCTCAATTCCATGATTGTAATGAAAAAAATTCTCACACCTGAAATAATGTAAATAAATCTAAAATTCATCAAAGACTATTCATTGAAAATATATGCATAAATCACTGAGCCCAGGATTGCATGGGGCATAACTGATGCAGAAACAGTGACTGATATTATCAAAGAAGAGTTTGGGTGTAGTGGGTCTATGGATTCTATATGAAAAGGTAGCATATAATCAGTGCTGACATAACTGAGATTGGTATGTACATGGGATAATTTCTGACAGGTGCCTATCCCCAACTGTCATGTGATGAAGTGCCTCTTTGCTATGATGCTCATAGTATATTCTTCATCATGGGTGTGTTAACACATCATTATATTTAAAACAATTGCAAGTGGAAAGATTTTATTGATAATTCCAGTTTGGGCAGTTCCTTATATATTTTATAGAAATGTAATCCGTTGAAATGAATAGGGTCTACATTGTAAGTGTGGTGATACTACTAAAACAATTGACCAATTTAATTTCACCATACATTATATATTGATAATGATCATATGCAATATCTGGCAACTGTTGAGTGTCCTTTTTCTTGTACAGTAAGACATACAGCTATATATGGACTGTCTATAAACTAAGAATTTGATCTGCAAGTCATGAGATTATATAGTTTTAACCTGTGATTTGGCAGAAATATGTAAAAATGAAGGGTAGGTTGTTGACTTGCCTGTTGGTTTTTGTTGGTTCAATTTGGAGCAGTGTCACTATGTAGCCCTATGTGCCTTTGTAATATGTGTAGCATTGTAGTCCATGTTTGCTTCACATACACAATGATTCACATGATTCTCTCATTGAATCCTGGGCTTAAATGTGTATGTGATCACAAGAGAGCATTTGCAGGTTTTAAGCCTTTTAGTATGCAATGAAAAGATAATGACAATTCTAAGTTTACTAAAGATTCCTCTGTTGGGACTAAAGAGTTGCAACAAATGCAAAGGATCAGAGAGTGAAGAGGTAGAAATTGATCTAAGAATGAAAAAAAATTTAGATTTAGATTAGCGTGAAACTTAATTTCATGAAATACAAAAAATAACAAACAAACAAAAAACAAACAAACAAATAAAAGTAGGGAACCAGGGACTTGTTCAGGCAGGCAAAAATCCTCTCAGTGCTAATTCCTAGACCAGTGTGAGACGTGAGTACTGAATGTGTCAAAGTGTACTATTGAAACTACAGGGTAAACTGAAGGTCATTAAAGGAGTCAGAAGTTAATTACCAGTTCACATCTCCCTTGGGTTGTAAAGACCTAAATACTGGGATGACACTTCTCTCTTTGAATTCATCTAATGCCAAAGGAATATTTCTTTTCTCATTGATTATCACAGTGTAAGTAACCCAATCAGTAGTAGAAACTGTTTTCCTATACCTAGATAGTGAAAATTTGCATTCGCCCAGAAAAAAATCATTTTTTCACATGACTTATACAGCCAATCTGAATAATCATCTATTCTCTAATCTTATAATACAATTATTTCTATCTATCCATAATTCTGTCTTTCATCTTTCACGCCAAACCCTGTGACTACCTCCATCGATAAAAGGATCCAGGAATGCAGAACCAACCTGTAACAATATGTTGTTTTTATTCTTTTTCTTTTTCTTTATTTAATCATTAACTATTCTCAAGAATATCGTTCCCTTCAAAGTACTATTATATGCTTTCAAGAAATGAAAGCTCACTTTACTACTCTACCATGATTGGGAGACAATCTACTCTTGATTCTAACTTTGTTTCATCTGTCTGGCAACACAATTTAAATCCTAACCTTAAACTTTCTATAAAATACAATAACTTCTTAAATCTATTTAAATTAAATCATTAACTCTTTAAAATCATAAATTCATACACAGAATATTATCTTATAAATGTTCTCCTTCAAATTTATGTTAAGGAAAATTGTCCATTTCTGTGTGATTTCTCCCAGGTAGCAATCACAGCAAATTAGAGGCATCGAGGGTCTCCAGAGCCTAATCACAACATGGTAGAAATATGAAAAATTCAACAATGATAAAATAAGAGTGCACATCAATAGTGAGTAGTTATTCAATGTTGAATCCTCTCAGGTTTGCTATCTCTGTTATACACATAGCATTTGAAAAAACTGTGTACTATACCCAGCAAGCTCACTTGTCTGCTACAAATTATCCTGCATGGCATCCTCAATGCATACCTGTGGGAAATGTTACCGAAATACTAAAGTCTGCATTTCTATCCTAATGGAATTGTTTAAAGTGACCACAGCAGGTTTTAGAAGATATACATGACAAATAATGCAGAAGATTAAGATGAAGATTGATGCCAATTATACGGGAATATGCCTTAAATCCCAGAGTAAAAATAACCAGAAAAATCTCCATGAGGTAAGGACTAGCCAAGTCTACATACTCAGTACAAATTAGTTAGGGCTACAAAATGAAAATATTGTTTGCTGAAAGATATTTTAAAACAATTTTGTTTGACTTATGGGCTGGAAATTATCCCAAAATTGCAGTTTTCATTTAGTTTCTGCACCAGGTTAAGCTGTGGGCAGATATTTTTTGCCCAGTCCTCCACATTTTTAGCATTTAATTAGGATAAGGAAATCACAAGGGTCATTATATTTTCCCGGAGAATATGAGAGTGGTTGAACTTGTTTGCCAGGAATTACAGGCCAGAGAGTAGCTCTGATAAATTGAATAGGAATTGTGACTCACTGATTGAATTATTTTAACACTTGGTTATGATACATGAGATTTGTGTGTTATGGTTTCAATGGTGTACTCTTGCTGGTAGAAGTATATCACATTGAATGAATTCTAAGATTAAAAGTCTTGTGTTGGCACTTTTTCTCCTCACTAATTAGTGTTAATCATTTATACTTTTATCTGCCTGATTGGGTTCTGCATTCTATATCTTTCACCACGTTTGGAAAGTAAAGTGAAGTTCATCAATGCAAAGATATAAATATTCCTGAATATGTAAATACTATCAATGCTCCCTAGATAATAATTCATTATACACCTATATGTTCACATTATGGTTCAAATGTACATGTATAATTTGTACATGAAAATAAGATCTCTCTCTCTCTCTCTCTCTCTCTCTCTCTCTCTCTCTCTCTCTCTCCATCCTATCTCTCCCCTCTGTTTCCCCATCATGTTTCCTGAGTCCATGTGTATAACTTAGAAAACAAGTTAGGACTTGCTTGTCAGAGTGTAGTGGCACATTGTGTGGTCTGCGAACTGAATCACTGATTTAAATATTGCAGCAGCTGGAGTGCAAAGTACATCAGCAAATACTACAGGAGGAGGAGCGCATGTGCCCTGCATGCAAAGTGAGAAGGCACTAGGTTTGCACCATCACACTGAGCAAGGCTGTGCATGCATCTTTATATAATTCAGTTTCACAGAATTAGAGAACAACTGGGCAGTCCAGGAAACAGAGGCAGAGAAATGAGAAGGAATGATAAGAAGACCTGATTGTCTTAAGTTCTAAATTTCCAGGAGAGATTTAAGGGAGGGAAGAAGGAGAGAGGGAACTGGGGAGTGGAAAAGAGAGGGGAGAAAAAAAAGAAAACAAGTTAGAAAAAAAGAGATGTAGGAACATTTTTCCACTGACTTTGTATAGGTGCTGTTTGTACAAGTATGTGTGTTACACATACACATACATATACAAATTCATGAATGAACAATACAATAATTCTTTCCATATAGTAAGTTTAAAAACACATATGTGGTGCACATATACAGTTAAATAATCTTAAACAGGAACAAAATTAAACTTTCAGGTAGATTGGTAGAAATGAATAGAACCAGTAATAATTAGTGACATCACTCAAATCTGAAAAAGACAAATGGTCCCTGTTTTCTCTATATGAGGATCCTATATATGGTATTTTGCTTTATGAATTTTTATGGAGGCCATGTGAAAAATATGATACTGGAAACTAGTCACTGGCATAGAGGAACATGTTTAGAGAGGAATGGTAGTGTAATACTTAGTAAATGAATGTAGAAAGGAGAATTCTGGAGGCATAACACTTATGTGCATAGTAGTATGAGAGGGTTTGGAAACATCAGTGTTCACAGCAAGCTATAGCCAAAGTGAAATGTACATATAGAAGTTATTCGGGAATTTATATACTACCTTATATTATTGAATACAATAGTAAGAATATTAGAATATATGTGATATAACATAATATAGAAAGAGTATTAGAAGCTAAATATTTAATCAGGAATATGTCTTAATCAGGATATGTCTTGTAGTTGGGTGAAACAAGTGGATTATATTTAGCAAAACTAATAATGTGAAAAGAATTTTTATAAAACCTAAACATATATATGTATATATTCATATTACATGGGAAGTACAAAAGCACATTTACAGTTATATGATTGTTTATATACATAATAATAGAACATAATTTTTTGTAATTATAATATATAATATAATATAATATGCATTTTAATACATAATAAATTACATTTATAACTACAAAATATATGAAATTAGCTATACTTGATTACAGTGTACTGATATTTATATAAATATATGTATGTATTGTGTATATAAATATATATATATATAACTGAATATGCACATATATATTTTCTATATATAAAATGTATGTTATATATTTTATAAAGTTGCATATATATATATATATATATATAAAGAGAGAGAGATAGGTATATAGACAGATAGATAGATATACATATATATGTGTATGTTACCATACACTTATATGATATAGAAATCTCCATACTCTAAACTAGTACAGGCAGTGTATATTTAGTAGTTAAGAATGAAGTTTATTATGAGTTACAATATATTGTATATTGAATGTTCTCACATAGAACTCAAAAAAAGCTATGGTATGCACACAGTAGTTTATGATCTCTCCCTTCTGGGTTCTCAATTGGCCCACTCCTACAAAGCATCAGACTCCTCAGGTTAAACAAGGCTCACTAATATATCCTTTAAAAGTCATATACTAATGATTAAAAATCTCACCGGTTTTAAGAAAAAATGATATTGTAGAAGATATACAGTGTTGTTTCAAAGCTAAAAGTAAAGATGGACTGAGGAAGTATTGTGGTAACAATAATAACAGCAATGAAATTTTTTGATCAAGAACTCTGGAAGGAAAATTACATCCAAGGTAAAAGTTCCAAAGCAAAAGGCATACATACTTGCAGAAAATTGAAAGCTGTCGAAGTGATTGAGCCAGGGCAATGGTTGTATATTCTCCTGGATTCAGACCAGTTTAATATTTAGGATACGTGGCCATTAATATGTCCTTGACAAACTAAGCATGAAAGAAGTAGAGATAGAAAGACTTTAGAATGGGATAGAGGACAGAGATGAAATGATCAATGTGTATCACATAGATAAATAGAAAGGTAATTTTGATAGAGCTCTTTCCTAGGGGAAAAGGTAATGGGAAAATGCTACAGAGGATCTACACAGAGCAGTGTTAGTAAGATCCTAAGATTATCCCTCTAGGGCAAAGGTGTTTGGTGCTTCAAAGAGAATGGAGGTCCCATTATGAGGAGCACAATGTCAGGAGCATGAACTATGTCCTGCACCTATTTTTTCCTCAGCCTGGGCTATGATTCAGGGAGGGACAAACTGATGGTCTTAGTGGATAAGATCAACATTCCAAATAAGACACATGATGTCATTGTTGGACATTTCTAGCTTGTCTTGTCTGCAATAGCACTGAGAAATGTCAAAACATGAGCCCTATATGCAATATAGGGCGGAGGGGCACTTTCATCATCACCTGAAGACACAAATAGAGAAAATCTATGTCTTTCCAGGACTTCTGCCAAAGTTGAAGAGAAAGTAGAATAAAGAAAAAGACACTGACAAATCTGATGGCAATGTAGACTTTATTTATGTTAATTAAACCTAGAATGTCTCCTGAATGAATATATATTAATAAAAGTTCAGGCTCTAGTTTATTGTCCTTTACAACAATAGTTTATTTCCTTCAACTCTTCCTCATACTTATTTGCCAGCACTCTCTTTACACATGTAAGTAAACACCAGACTTGTATATTGAGCATAATAAATTTCCTCATGAATGGAACCTGTATACCTCATAAATCTGGTGTTACAGGAATTTCAATATTTATTAATATATAAACAAGAATTTGTCAGCGAATATCACTAGGACATACTACAATGCATTACTTAAGATCTTCAGAGAACATCTTTGTAGTTTACAAATATAGAGCAGATTAAATTTCTTAGGCAAAATTGGAGAGGCCCATATAGCAGGGGTCATGTATAGTCAGGGATTCTTCTCTCACATAAGTGAGATAGGCCTATTTGTGAAATAGCCCAAATTTGAAGTTATGGAGTGAAAAGATGTCCATCATCTTTCTTCTGGAAATTCATCAGTTCTGTTTGAAAGAATTTTTCAAGAAGATGTTATTTCCTATAGAAAGATGCCAGTTGCAAAGATGGATATTTAAAAGGACTATTTTATTGGGTGTTACTGTGTAATAGTGTTTGAATATATGTCTATGAAGCTCATGTCTGGAGTGTCTGAAATTTCCAAAAGAGTGAGTGCCTCAGCTCCTCTGTGACTGAAACCACAGATGTAAAGCAGACATATGGGCATCTTTAATTGAACCCTGTTTCTCTGGAAGAATAGTCAGTGCTTTTAAGATTTGAGAAACCTCTTAGAGGAAAGAGAGGTTTTATTGACAAGAGAAATTATCAATATTAAATCTTGGCCTCCTTAAAATGGAATATGAACCTTTTGAAAGCAGCTATCACTTTCAGAGGATATTAAAGACTAAACATTTGTGTCCACACATTGAGGATTGACTGTAAGAGCGCAGAGATACACACTATTTCTACTTACATAAGAGAAAGTACTTTACTCATCAGATGGTTATAGTTTATATAACTATTCCCTACAATTTTGTGCTCTACAGTAAAAATTACAGAAAGTGAAAGAAAGCATCTTCAATAAATGTTGTAGGCATAACTATCTGTCTTTATGTAGAAGAAATTTAGTATGCCCATATTTGTCATGTTGCACAAAGCGTAAGTCCAAGTAGATCATGGATCTCAGATACACTGAATCTAATAGAAGAGAAAAAGCCTTGAGCCTATTGGCATAGGGGAAATGGCCTAAACAGTAATCCAATGTTTCATGCTCTAAGATCAGGAATTGATAAATGGCACTTCATGAAACTGGGAAGTTTCTGTAAGGCAAAGGACATAGTCAATAAGACAAATAAACAACCTTGTGATTGGGAAAATCATCGTCACTAACCCAACATCTGATAGAGGGCTAATATCCAAATTTAGTATAATATATATATATATATATATATATATATATATATATATATATATATGACCCAGAATTTTCCTGTCTGAAAGAACTGCAGGAATAGATAGAGAGAGTAGCTTGAGGAAAAACAGATCCAGTGACAGACTTAACGTGGGACTCAGGTCAATGGAAAGCCCCAAGGCTTGATACTATTACTTAGTATATGTTGCTCTTACAAAAAGGACCTATCATGATTGCCCTCTGAAAGGCCCAACAAGCAGTTAAAAATCATTGATGTTTTCCTTGCCATTCTACATGATAGGTTTTGGTCCTAGCCTAAGTGTAACTTTTTATGATAAGGTTTGATGTTTTGCTGACACATCCTTGGGAAAACAGCACCTTTTTTGCTTTTAAGGGAATAGTAGGAGGAGTGGATCTGAGTGATAGGAAAGATATTGGGAAGACCTGCATGGTGGAGGGAAATGAG
This sequence comes from Apodemus agrarius, assembly GCA_964023405.1. NCBI lineage: Eukaryota > Metazoa > Chordata > Mammalia > Rodentia > Muridae > Apodemus > Apodemus agrarius. The sequence goes on along the minus strand of OZ030005.1, from coordinate 47,807,452 downwards.
AGATATTGAATGAGAGAATAATAAAAAGAATAATGACAGAAATTCTTAAATATGATACAATAGAAATTGAATACTATTATTACTGAAGAGCAAGAATTAAACAGTTTGTCTCAAGGACATGCTTGATATAAGTATATATGTGAGGAAAACGGCACTTTAGAAACAGAGTCATGTTAATTTTAGAAAGTCTTGACTGATCGGCTATTGGTAGAAAGCTAAAAACCAGAGTTCAACATAAACATACTTGGTAAACAGACCTTTTTATGTCATAGGTTACAGTGTTACACCCAAGTTCCCGAAACCCCAATAGACCATATTAGAGCCAATTCTTATGTAAATACATATGGGTATTTGCTATGAGCTCTAGATCAATGTCTTCTACCATCCCTGTTCTGCTTCGCAGAATGCCAGTCTAGTCCTGGGGTTCAGTGTTTTTATTGTTGTTACAGCAAACTTGAGAAAATTTCGTACCAGTCAGCAAGTTATTATTTTAAAAATTGCATTTTTTTCCTAGAGTTGTAATTTAGCCCTTTATATCACACAAAATGGGATTTCTTAAGAAAATACAACTGGGTTGGTTGAGCTTTACAATGGGTTTAAAATTTTGATAAACAACTATTCTAAGAGGAGTGGTTGGTTTAAGCAGGCACAGTTTTTTCCTATTTGTAAAAGAAACCAAAAGTGGAACCTGTCTCCATGCTGACTTCTGAGTAGTACCTGCATTCAGTCTAACAGGATCCACCTGGTAGCCCAAGTGCTTCTGATCAATCATATGGACCCCTAATCCACCCACACCCATGTACACATTTAATTGATAAGACATAATGAAAATCAGCACATTTCCTGGCTCAATCCAGAAGTGCTAATGCCCATAAGTGAAATAGTTATCTGCAATTACTGTTGGCAGAAGTACTGCCCCCTCTGTGGTGGCTGAAGAATGTCAATGTGGCTTCTCTCACAGTGATATTTTAAAGAACAACCAGCTTCAACACCTTGATTCAAAAATCACTCTGTGCTATATGAATTGTAGTTTAACTGAATTGTAAAATAAGTGGAAGAAAATGCACCTATATGAAATGAAATATAAATATCATATATAAAATGGTCTAATATTACAATTTGTCCTTTAAATCTGCATATTGTATGTGCTCATGGCAAATATTTCTCTCCATCCATTTATGTCAGTCAGCCTCACAAGAATCTCCTTGATCTAAAACTATTGTGTTGAATTGTCTATAATATGATGTGGCAGCAAACAGGGTCCTAAATTATTCTTCTTATGTCTCTTCAGGAGAACATATTTAGAGGGCTCTTTGGTTAGGTGTGTTTCACATCTGCTCTGCTGCTCAGGGAGGCAGGATGAAGGAGTTTGACTGTGCTTGCCTCATGGTGGGAGTGGGTTAAGCTATGCAAAGACAAGGGACACTGCTCTAGGGTTTGGGGTGGTATAGTCTAAAGTCCTAGGGGCTCCCTGAGCTGGAGCTGGTGTGAGTGGCCCTGCAGGGAGCCTGGACCATTTGTTTCTCAGACTACTGTGTACTCAGTCTCCCCTGAGCATCACAGAACAGTTGAGAACTGAGTGGTTTAGTGTCTTCTTTGCACCTTCATCACAGAAGATAACATACACAGTAGAAGGGGCCAGATACAGAGACTCATATCTGGACAATGTACAGAGTAAATCCCATATTGCTATCTGAATTCCTTCTTCATGGTTTAGCAAAATTTTTGGAAGACAATGTAGAACAATACTAAAGCCAGTGTGCTGGCAGTAATGCCAGCAAGGCAATAATACTTTGCAAACATAATAGGCCTGATGCACATATATAATTCTACAAAGAATGGTACATGCACAGGGCCGGTAGAGGTCAAAGTCATTTGGGGTCCATGCATTGAAAGCAGGAATAGTATATAATCTCACACTCCTCCCCATGAAGGTGTCTCCATTTGGCTAATTGTCCAAGTGGAAAAATTAGTTTCCATCAGTAGTACCTTACTGGGTACCAAAGGTACATCAAGATGCAGAATCCTCACTACATGCAGTAGGCAGACATTATATGTGAATCTAGAATACAATTGAGTTATTATTTTTTACTGATAATTTACTGCATTTTTAATGATACTGGTAGATTTTCATACATTATGTCTTTGAATTTTATATTTTAATTTGTCTTTATGTGTGGGCATATGTCTCTCTGTATGTATGTGCTCCTTTCTGATTATTTTATTGTTTGTTTCATTTTATATTGGCAATTTTTTGATCTATGTTTTTGAAGAAGAGAAAGAATACGAAGATTTATGTGGTTTAAAGGTAGCAAGAATCAAGTAGATGAAAATGGAGTGGCACACAATTACATTATATTGTCTGAAAAATACTATTTTCAAAAATTAGTAATTAAAAACACATAGATTCCATTTTCATTTATCTTAACACATTAAAATTGAATTAATCTACTTGCAGGAGGAAGCAACTTTATTGGTGAAAAGATAACATGTGGAAGACAATTCTCAACTTTTGCTATGATGTTTTCTTTATTAAACTTTGGTTAGTTAGTTTGACTGGAGTTGACTTCAATTTCCCCACCCACTCACATGTGCCTCAAATCTTTTTTTTTTATCTCAGGACGTGCAACACAATAGGCATGCATTTTACTTTAATCTACACCAGTATTTCTCAATGGTTTTCAAAATATTAATAATCGTCTGATTTCATTAGTACTGTCCATTTCTACAGGCCTATAATAGGAAGTGATTGGAATGGCCTTTGCCTAACTAATGTCTCAGATACATAATATTTTGTTCCATTGTAAATTTTTCCCTTGTTTACTATCTGTTCTTTATGTGCTTTTTGGTACAGAGTAAAATACTGCAGCCCCGGATTCCTCTTGATTATTTTAATCCAAAATGGCCTCAAACAATTGTTACTCAAATTTTATCTAGCCCTAAGATGGAATTACAGATGAGATTTAATATGGTAAATTCAAAGTAATTTGCTTTTTTACCATATTTATACTTAAAAAGAAATGAAACAATTAAATTCACAAGTAAATGAACTGAACTAGAAATCATCAAACCGAATGATGAAACCTAGTTCTCAAAAGAGAAATATGATGCTTATTTGCTTATATGCAAACAATAGCTATTAAGTCAGTGATAAATGGTCTTTAAAACAGCTATCTGTAAAACCAGCTTGGGTTTAGCATAAAGCGTTAGGACTGACAGACAGATCTACTTAGAACAGGGAAATGACATAGTTTGATAGGAAAGGGCAGAATGGGGATTAGAAAGGGAATAGCCAGGAATGAAGTGAAGTGAGTAGAGGAGGAAACATGTGGTTAGACCATTAATGTTAATTGCCCTTTGAGGATTAGTATGGAAACAAACGATAGTCCCTTCATGAAATATGCATATATGATAGCAAATTACATGGAATTGCTACATAATATGAAAGACAGAGATAAAACAGGACATCTCTTGTTACCAAATGATCATTCCAGTAAGAAGAGGGGTTTACAATGCAAAACCCATAGAAAAATGAGATGTTGAGCTTGTACCTACTTAGAGCCTTACCTTCCGTTCTACTGGCTTTGGTAAAAGAATGTAATGCTACTGAAATAGCAATATACACAATAATCAAGCTACAAATCCTTTGTTCTACAATAGTATCTGAGCACAGGACCAGACGGTTTTAGTGCAGAATTCTATCAGACCTTCAAAGAAGTCCTGATACCGATACTCTTCAAATTATTCCACAAAATAGAAACAGAAGGAACACTACCCAACTCATTCTATGAAGCCACAATTACCCTAATACCAAAACCACACAAAGATCCAACTAAGAAAGAGAACTACAGGCCAATTTCTCTTATGAATATCGATGCAAAAATACTAAACAAAATACTTGCCAACCGAATCCAAGAACACATCAAAACGATCATTCACCATGATCAAGTTGGCTTCATCCCAGGGATGCAGGGATGGTTCAATATACGGAAATCCATCAACGTAATCCACTACATAAACAAACTCAAAGAAAAAACCACATGGTCATCTCATTGGATGCTGAAAAAGCATTTGACAAAATTCAGCATCCTTTCATGCTAAAGGTCCTAGAAAGAACAGGAATTCAAGGCCCATATCTAAACATAGTAAAAGCAATATACAGCAGACCAGTAGCCAACATCAAGGTAAACGGAGAAAAACTCGAAGCAATCCCTCTAAAATCAGGGACTAGACAAGGCTGTCCCCTCTCGCCATATCTCTTCAATATAGTACTTGAGGTACTAGCTAGAGCAATTCGACAACAGAGGGAAGTCAAAGGGATACAAATCGGAAAGGAAGAAGTCAAACTATCACTATTTGCAGATGATATGATAGTTTACTTAAGTGACCCAAAAACCTCCACCAGAGAACTCCTGCAACTGATAAACAACTTCAGCAAAGTGGCTGGCTATAAAATCAACTCAAGTAAATCAGTAGCTTTCCTATACGCGAAGGATAAGCAGGCCGAGAAAGAAATTAGGGAAATGACACCCTTCACAATAGCCACAAATGATATAAAGTATCTTGGAGTGACGCTAACCAAACATGTGAAAGATTTATATGACAAAAACTTCAGGTCTCTGAAGAGGGAAATTGAAGAAGACATCAGAAAATGGGAAAATCTTCCATGCTCGTGGGTTGGCAGGACTAATATAGTCAAAATGGCAATCTTGCCCAAAGCAATATACAGATTCAATGCAATTCCCATCAAAATCCCAACTCAGTTCTTCATAGAGCTAGAAAGAGCAATTCTCAAATTCATCTGGAATAACAAAAAACCCAGGATAGCTAAAACTATCATCAACAGCAAAAGAACTTCTGGGGGAATCAATATCCCGGACCTCAAGCAATATTACAGAGCAGTGGTATTAAAAACTGCATGGTATTGGTTCAGTGACAGGGAAGCAGATCAATGGAATAGGATCGAAGACCCAGAATTGAACCCACACATCTATGGCCAATTGATCTTCGACAAAGGAGCTGAAAACATCCAGTGGAAAAAAGATAGCCTTTTCAACAGATGGTCCTGGCTCAACTGGAGGTCAACATGCAGAAGAATGAGAATTGATCCACTCTTATCTCCTTGCACTAAGCTCAACTCCAAGTGGATCAAAGACCTCCACATAAAACCAGACACACTAAAACTAATAGAAAAGAAACTGGGGAAGACCCTTGAGGACATTGGCTCAGGGGAAAAATTCCTGAACAGAACACCAATTGCTTATGCTCTAAGAGCAAGAATAGACAAATGGGACCTCATAAAACTACAAAATTTCTGTAAGGCAAAAGACACTGTCAAAAGGATAAATCGACAACCAACAAATTGGGAAAAAATCTTCACCAACCCCACATCCGACAGAGGGCTAATCTCCAATGTATACAAAGAACTCAAGAGGTTAGACCCCAGAAAACCAAATAACCCTATCCAAAAATGGGGTACAGAGCTAAACAGAGTCTTTTCACCTGAAGAAATTCGGATGGCTGAGAAACACCTTAAAAAATGTTCAACATCACTAGTCATTAGGGAAATGCAAATTAAAACAACCCTGAGATTTCACCTCACACCAGTCAGAATGGCTAAGATTAAAAACTCAGAAGACATCAGGTGTTGGCGAGGATGTGGAGAAAGAGGAACACTCCTCCACTGCTGGTGGGACTGCAAGCTGGTACAACCACTCTGGAAATCAGTATGACGGTTCCTCAGAAAACTGGGCGTGATACTTCCGGAGGACCCAGCCATACCACTCCTGGGAATATACCCAGAAGATTCACCAGCATGCAATAAGGATACATGCTCCACTATGTTCATAGCAGCTTTATATATAATAGCCAGAAGCTGGAAAGAACCCAGATGTCCCTCAACAGAGGAATGGATACAAAAAATGTGGTATATATACACAATGGAGTACTATACAGCCATTAGAAACAATGAATTCATGAAATTCTTAGAGAAATGGATGGAGCTGGAGAATGTCATACTAAGTGAGGTGACCCAGTCTCAAACGTATACCCATGGTATACAGTCACTGATAAGTGGATATTAGCCTCGAAGCTTGGAACACCAAAGACACAAATCACATATCAAGTGACGTCTCACAAGAAGAAAGGAGTGGACACTGGTGCTAGAATGGACCAAAACATCATTGGGGGAGAGTACAAGAACAGTAAAGTGGGAGGGGGTGGATGCGGGAGCAGGGGGAGGGAAAAGGACATGTGGGACCTTTGGGGGTGAGGAACCAGAAAAAGGGAAATGAATTGTAAATATAGAATATATACAATAAAAAAAAAAGAAAAAAAAAGAGCAAATTCAAGGCCAGCCTGAGTCCTATGGGACCATTAGAAAAAAGGGGCAAGAAAAACAAATACCAGAGACCCCATTTATACCAGAAGATGTATAAGTACATAGACATTTAACAGACTAACTGCCGTAAGAAAGAATCTTTACATCATTAGGACATAGTCACACACTATTAGGATATTCGGTTAAAAAGCCTTTGGTGGGAATGGAGAGATAGATCAGCAGATCAGAGCCTGTATTGATCTTCAGAGGTCCTGAGTAGCCAACAAACACAGGGTGGGTCACAACCATCTGTAATGGGATCCAATACAATGTTGTGGAGTGCCTGAAGACAGCTTCATGGGCTGATATATAGACAATAAATAAATCTTGTATTTTTTTAAAAAAGGAAGAAGAACCCTTCAAGAGGACTGGGGAGGCAGAGGCAGGCAGATCTCTGTTGAGTTCTGCCTGGTCCAGAAATCAAATTACAAACGAGGCAGGGCTACTCAGAGAAAACCTGCCTCAAAAAAAGAAAACACATGAATCGAAATTCTAATTAAGCTTCAGCTTGAATAAAGAGAGCCTAATAAAAAAAAAAAGAAAAAAAGAAAAAAGCATTTGAGAGTAATCTGCTAGTATCTAATTGGACTTCTGTAGTTCTTCATGAGTTGGGAACAAGTACAGAGAGCCACATTGTTACACATTTTACAGAGAATGAGTGTTCTAGGGACACTCATACCTAAGGTTATTGATTCCACCAAATCCATCCGTTCACGGCTAATTTATCCATAAAAAGAGGAGGCAAATCAAGAGTAATAAACAGAGCACATGGGAAACACCAAGAAAACAAGTCTTTCTTAAGCAATATAATCTAAGTTCATGTGAACTCTCAGAGTTTCTGCCCTTTGTCCTCTGAATATATATTATGGCTTCCATTATAATTCAGGAATTATAGAATTCCTGAATATGTTACTGTCTCTCTTCCTGTTGTGCTTTTATCTTGGACTGTTTTCTTTCTGCTTGTACATTTTGTCCATTTCCATTTTTTATCATTTGCTTTATGCTAATAAAATTTCTTATTTTTATTTTATTTTAATTTTTATCCCTTAGAAAAGTTTTGTAATAATGGAAATGCATGTGGGCAGAGACTGTGACTAATAGAGGGATATTAACTGTAATCAGCTTATGTTATTGTGGAAAAGTCATTTTTTCAATAAAATCTTTATTATTAAGTATGTTTCGTGAAAATACTTTTAATACTCATGTTTTTTGTTTCCACTCTGGATGTAAGTCTGTAGAGATTTTTTCCATTCTTGTGATTTTTAAACATGTTTCAATAAGTCAGCGAAAATCCAGGTATTCACCACTTTTGGCTACATAACAAATAATAAAACAAACAAACAAACAAATCTAAAATAAAAAGCAATCATTCCTCACATAGGAACAAAACAAATGAACAAAATTAATTTACTTGGCACATTTTGAATGTATGTCAAAGAATATAAAAGAAATTACAACTTATGAAAAAGTATGAAAATGATTTACTTGAAGTAGAATTCAGAGGAAATGGAGGAAATTATTCAGAAATCATGGAAAGCCAATTAAAATGATTAAATTGTTTGCACAATTTGATTTCATCTTAATTACTGATGGCATTTACCATATAGAATTTGACTTAATATTTTAAAAGTTATTTAAGTATAATTTGGTATCCAATAGTAAAACAAACAATGATAATATTCTCCCTATCAGAGTGGAAAGATAAATACAAGCAAATTGAAAATGGTAAAGTGAAAAGCTCTTGGAGAATCCTAATAAGCATTTAGGTTTAGATCTTTGCTTAGTTAACTGACCAGCCATGTACAGCCAGGAACACAGGGAACAACCAAGTGTAAGATAGCTTGGGACACAGATTGCCAGAAAGCACCCAGGAGCTGGGCAGCACCGCCATAGTCTTCTCTGCACCTACCCTGACAGGGGAAATTGCTCTGCAGGGAATCCTGCAGTTAGAGGTAAGACCACCATCTTCACTCCTGTGACTGGGAGGGCTGTTACAGCCAAGAATGAAGAGAGCACCTGAGTGCAGCCAGGAGCTGGGCAGCCCACAGCACTCTGAGCCAGAAGTGCTGAGTTAGGCTTACAGGCACACAGGAGGGACAATCACCATCCAGTAACAGCAGGACCAACTAACAACAGAGATAACCAGATGGCAAGAGGTAAACATAGGAAGATTACTAACAGAAATTAAGGGAATATGGCACCATCTAAACCCAATTCTCCCACAACAGCAAATCCTGCATACCCACACCAGAAAAGCAAGATTTGGATTTAAAATTACAGCTAATAGCACTGATAGAAGGCTTCAAGAAGTACATAAATAACTCCCTTAAAGAAATACAGGAGAACACAAGTAAACAAGGAGAAGCACTTAAAGTATTATAGGAGAACACAACAATATAGGTGAAGGAATTGGACAAAAATATCCAGGATCCAAAGGTGGATGTAGAAACAATAAATAATTCACAAAGGGAAACAACTCTGGACATGAAAACCTAGGAAAGAAGTCAGGAGTCATTGATCCAAGAATGAACTACAGAATACAAGATATAGCAGAGAGAAACTCAGATGCAGAAGTTACCACAGAAAGCATTGATACAACAGTCAAACAAAATAAAAAAATGCAAAAAGGTCCTGACCCAAAACATCCAGGAAATCCAGGACAAGAAGAGACGACCATATATAAGGATAGTTACAGAAGATAGTAAAGATTTTCAACTTAAGGTGCCAGTAAATGTCTTCAACAAAAGTATAGAAGAAAACATCACTAAACTAAAGAAAGAGATGCCCATGGACATACAAGAAGCCTACAAAACACCAAATAGATTTGACCAGAAAAAATTCCTCCCATCAGATATTAATTAAAACACCAAATATACTAAAGAAAGAAACAATATTAAAAGCAGTAAAAGAAAAGGGTCAAGTAACATCTAAATGTAGACCTATCAGAATTACACCAGACTTTCCACCAGAGTGTATGAAAGCCAGAAGAACCAGGGAAGATGTCATACAGTCCCTAAGGGAACACAAATGCCAACGCAGAATGCTATACTCAGAAATTCTATCAATTACTATAGATGGAGAAACCAAGGTATTTCATGACAAAAACAAATTTACACAATATCTTTCCACAAATCCAGCCTTCAAGGTATAATGAATGGAAAACACCAACAAAAGAGGGTAACAATACACTAGAAAAAGTAAGAAGTTAATCTTCTTTCAAAAAACTCAAAGAAGATAACTACACAAACATAAAAATCACATCAAAAAGAGCAGGAAGCAACAAACAGAATATTTTAATATCACTTAACATCAATGGACTCAATTCTGCAATATAAAACATAGACTTACAGATTGGATACATAAAAAGGAACCGACATTTTGCTGCACACAGAAAAGCATCTTAGTGTCAAAGAAAAACACTACCTCAGAGTAAAACACTGGAAAACAGTTTTCCAAGAAAATGGTAAATGGCAACAAATTGGAGTAGCCATTCTAGTATACAGTAAAATAGAGTTCCAACCAAAAGTCATAAAAAAGACATAGAAGGACACTTTATTCTCATCAAAGAAAAAAATCTACCAAAAAGAACTCTCAATTCTGAAGATCTATGCTCCAAATACAAGGGCATCCTCATCTGTAAAAGAAACTTTACTAAAGTTTAAAGCACACAATGCACTTAATAAAGTATTTGAGGGTGACCTCAACACCCCAGTCTCTTCAATGGACAGATCAGGGAAACAAAATAAGCAGAGACACAGTGAAACTAACAGAAGTATTGGAACAAATAGATTTAATAGTTATCTATAGAACATGTCATTCTAAAGCAAAAGAATGTACCTTCTTCGCAGCACCTCATGATACCTTCTCCAAAATTGACCATAGAATTGGTCACAAAACAGAACTTGACAGATATAAGATCAAATTAATCCCATACCTCCTATCAGAAACTTGTCTAGTAAGTGAGGTCTTCAATAACAACAAAAACAACAGAAGCCAATATACACATGGAAGCTGAACAATGCTCAATGATATCTTGGTCAAGGAAAATATACGAAAATAAATCAAATACTTTTTAGAATTTATTCAAAATTATGGCACAACATACCAAAATGCATGGGACACAATGACATTAGTGCTAAGATTAAAACTCATAGCTCTGAGTTCCTCCAAAAAGAAGCAGGAGGGAGCATACACTAGCAGCTTAACAGCACACCTGAAATCTTTAGAAAAGAAAGAAACTAATACACCCAAGAGGAGTAGAAAGCAGGAAATCATCAAACTCAGGGCTGAAATCAACCAAATAAAAACAAAAAGAACTACACAAAGGATAAGCAAAACCTTCTTTGAGAAAATCAACAAGATAGGTAAACCTTTAATCAGACTAACCAGAGGGCACAGAAACAGTATTCAAATAAACAATATCAGAAGGGAAAAGGGAGATAGAAAAACAGACTGGAAATTCAAAAAAAAATCATTAGATCCTACTACAAAAGTCTATGTTCAACACAACTGGAAAACCTGGATGAAATGTACAATATCCTAGACAGATAGCAAATATCAATTGGTAGGGGGTGAGGAGGATGGGGTTTGGGGGTTGTGCTGGGTGTTCATGGGGTGAGGGTTTGGGGTGGGTGGGTGAGGACTGTGATGACTGGTGAATGACACTGCAATGGGATCTTAGTTATTGTTGAGGATATTTAAAGGGAAAGGACATTCTCAGGTTTAATGTGGGGTTATATTAGTCAGTATTTTGTAGAACGCATCTTTTATGAATTGAATTGGTTCCAAATCCACTCATCAGAAAATTATGAAAAGGAGATTTAAAATTAGTTGTAAACCAATGAACCACCTATCCTAGGGAACTATTTCAATTACTTCATCCAGAAGCAATTAAGTCACCGATGCTTTCTTTGCCCAGTGGTCATGAGAGGGTAAGGTCTTAATTTTAACTAACTTTTTATGTTAATGTCAGATATTCTCACACATCCTTGGGAAACCAGCTCCATTTTTTAAAGGGAATCGGTGGGGGTGTGGCTATGGGTGAGAGAAAAGATATTGGGGAGATCTGGGTGGAGTGGTTTGAGGGAAATGAGGAGGTGTAATGAATAAGAAAATAAAGAAAAATATAGAAAATCTTTAATTTCTATTCTAAGACAATATAAATTGAATATGACTAACACTGAAAAACAAGAATTAAAAATATTACCTCAAGTCCATTTTTCATGTGAATATAAATGAGAGTGAAAACACACTTTAGGTTTGGAATTATGTTTATTCTAGGAAAAACTATTCTTATCAGATAATGGTAGAAAATTACAAAGCACAGTTCAACATAAACCACCAAAGTAAATAGTCCTTTTTAAGTCATAGGTTACAATGTTATGCCCAAGTTGAAGGGATTCCAAAATATCATATTGGACCCAATTCTGGAGTAAATACATATGGGTATTTGTTAAGATCTCTCAATCAATGTCTCCCAAATTCCCGATCTCATCATGTCAGAGTAAGGGCCTACAGACCAAGTTTCCAGGGTTTTTGTACTAGATACAGCAAACTTGGAATTTCCATACTCATTAGCAAGTTTTAAAGCTGTATTTCTTGCATGTTGTGTAGGAACAAAACATGGGGATAAACCCACCTTCTGAACAGGATGTCTAAATTATCTATTCAGTGCAGGGTGTCTTAAGATATCTATATGCACATTGACTCTGCTATTGTAGCCAAACAGGCTATTGCTAAGGGGCAGGGGACACCAGTAATAATGATAGGCCTTGTGACCTCTCCTTGATCTGGCTCCCAATTTGGCCTCTCGTTAGACTTCTTTTCTCTGACACTCTTCTTAATTTTTGCCCCTGCAGTTCTTTCAGTCAAGAACTATCCTAGGTCAGATTTTTTATTATGTGGATTGGCAACAACATCCCTCCAGTTGGTGACCTGTGTTGCTACAGGTGGTAGACTCTATAGGTTCCCTCTGAACACTATAGGTCATTTCTACTAATGTCCGTCCTTTTGAGTCCCAAAAGGCTCTAATCTCCTAGGTATCTGGTACATTTTGGAGAATCCCTCCTTTGCTTACCTACAGAGGTTGCCTGTTTCCACTCTTTCTGCTGGCCCTTAGGGCTTCAATCTGGTTTTCTCCCTAAGTCACCCTCAAATCTAACCATGTTACTTTCTTCCTCTCCCTGTTCCCTTTCCCACCTAGATCCCTTCCTACCCCCACACCACAGAATTGCTTCCCTCTTACTTTCAAGTGGGATTGAAGTATTTTCCATGGAGCCTTTGGCTTGTTAAACTTTTGGAGTTCTGTGAACTGTATTCTGGGTATTCTGTACTTTTTAATGCTAATATCCACTAAATATTGATACACTGAATACAATGGAAGAGAAAGTGGGAAAGACACTCTAGTTCATTGGCTAAGGTGTGTGTGTTTGTGTGTGTCTGTGAGTGTGTGTATGTGTATTTTCTAAATAGAACTACAATGGCTCAGGCTGTGAATCTAGAATAAATAAATGGAGCCACATGAAGCTAGAAAAATTCTGTAAGACAAAGGACATAGCTAATAGGACAAATCCTATACCTACATATTGAGAAAAAATTTTCAATACCATCACATCTGTTATAGGGTTAATATCCAAAATATGTAAAGAACTGAAGAAGCTCAACATAAAGAAACCAAACAACCTAACAAAAATAGTATATAAATATAAGCAGAGTACTTACCACAGAGGATCTCAAGTGGATTGCAATCAGAGTCTTCAGTTATCAGAAAAATGCAAATCAAAATAACCCTGAGGTTTTACCTTACAACAATCAGATTGGCTAAGATCAAAATCTCAAATGTAAGGGAATGTTGGTGAGGATGTGGATAAGGGGGGTTATATCTCCATTGATGATGGGATTCAAACTGGTAAAATCTCTCTGAAAATCACTCTGGAGGTTCCTCAGAAATGTTTAAATAGATGTAGCTAAAATACCAGCTATACTACTCTTGGGTATCAACCCAAAAAATGCCACGCCATGCCAAAGGGACACATGTTTCCCATGTTCATAGCAGCCTTGTTTATGATAGCCAGAGGCTGGCAACAACCTACATGTTTGAAGACAGAATAATGGGTACAGAAAGTGAGTCTCATTTATACAGTTGAATACTACTTACCTATTAAGAATGAGGACACCCCACATTTTGCAGGCGAATGGTTGAAACTAGAGAATATCATCAAGTTGGGGGCATTGCAGCATCCAGGTCCGAGATGTAGATCTTTGTTTGAATGCTATTTGCTGAATACTGCCTCCCAGGCAGCTCGGATGAGGGGGTTAAAGCCCATACCCACGGTGACACGCCTACTCCAACAGGGCCACACATTCTGATAGTGCCAATCCCTGGACTGAGCATATACAAAGTATCAAATAATGCTTTTTTAAAATAGATATGTGAGATGGAATGCAGGGTATACATAGAGTTTAGTATGCAAAGTGAGAAAACATCTACCATATGATTTATATAATACTTGATGTTAGTCTGACTTAAATACCATGTATCTGTACTTTAGCTAGTTATCTGTTAACAAGTTTGAAAAATTTAACAAACTAATTGGGACTATGTTAACTGAGAGAGGTTTGGTTGGTAAGTTCCTAATGAGGATACTAAATGCCCAAGAGATTTTGTTTTTGGATCATTAGCATTTCAAATATGTTCTAAAGAGTCACCCAGATTCTCAAAATTTAACTTAATAACATTTTTTAATTTTCTCTGAGTTTTAATTGAAACTTTCTCCTGTTATCTAAAATCCACATTCTGTACATTCAATAATGTATTATTTTGATATATCAAATAATTCAAAGAAAGCTTTCTTAGAAGATACTGATATGAAACAGGCTTCATGTTATAGAAAGGGTTGGTAATGGCACTAAACATAGAATTTCAGGATTATATCAACATTAATTATTCTCATGATCCAGGTTTGATTATATTATCTTCTTATGTTCTTGATATTATATTTATATTTATATGTATCATAAAAGGATAATTATACCTAAAATTATAAGACTAACAATCATAGTATAAATAACAGAAGTAACAATGCCAATTGAAAGAAGAAAACATCCTCTCTACCCACAAATAACTCTGCTTGTGCCATCAAATATCTTATTGACAATGACTATGTTATTTCTGCTGTATATAGAGTTCTTTATGTTTGTTGAAATATTGGCAAGGTAGGACATTCGAAATCATTAATCTTTCCTTTAAATTTAGTATTTTTTATTTTGGGTAATTTATTGTATCAGAGTTTGAACTTGTGTAAGAATATTTTTCTGTTATTTGTAACTAATTATTTTTATTGATCCTGAATACCCCAGTGCACATAGAACCATCACTTTCAAGGTAGTCATGTAATCTGGAGGACAAATAACTGCTCAAAATTCTTCTCTCACTGTGAGGATAAGCAAGCACATAGAATTCTTCTTTCTGCAAATAAAGCATTCCTAGCACTTCAGCCACAGTAAACAGTATATACTTACTACCTCCATAGCCATATATTTGCCCCAAGGTTTATGTAACACTTCTTACCTCCAAAAAACAAGAGCTGATTTGGTGAAAACCATCTCTGAAGAAGGCCATTTGTCAGCACTCATACAGACCACTTTCCTCTCCAAATCACCTGGCACAGCTAAACTTTCTTCATTACAGTTCATCCTGTGAACAAGGAAGCTTGTGTTCACCTGGGGAAAATGAAAATCCAGGCAAGTATATAGTTAAATTTCAAAAGAGAGGACATAAGCATGTGTTAAATTTTCAATTATATTGAAATATTGAGTTTGAAGGGGCTAATTCGAGTATCCAGGCAGGAATGTAGTTGGAAGAACTAGTAGACCAACCAACATTCAATACTTTCTACCCAAAATATGTCCCATCTATAAGAAATGTGGGGGCAAAGATGGACTAGATATCCAGGTTATGTGCAAACAATAACCTAACCAATATTTATGTAGTATGAAAGTAAGTTACAGTAAATAAATACAGATATTAAGCTGTCAGCCCAAGTTATATAGACAGGGTCATTTTTCTTTTCAGACTCCATAGTTCCCCTAGCTTCTATATCTGTCCATTGATTAAATCATAGCCGGACATTTCCCCCATCTCTGGAGCGCCAGTTTAGTAAATTCCAGTGACAAATTATTTTCTAGGAATTTTGAACAACACTTTGTATAACCTGAATTCTGCCTCATATCTTCAGTCAAATAAAAATAAGCATTATATGATGGTTTGTATATGCTCAGTCCAAGGGGTGGCATTAGTAGAAGTTGTGGCCCTGTGGGAGTAGGTGAATCATAGTGTTCATGGTTTTAATACCCTTGTCCTAACTGCCTTGAAGTTAATATTTTCCTAGCAACCTTCAAATGAAGCACGCCTATATATTGCCATGCTCCCACATTGATGACAATGAACTGAACTTCTGAGCCTGTGAGCCATCCCAAATTAAATTTTGTTTTTATAAGAATTGCCTAGGATATGGTGTCTTTTCACATCAGTAAATCCATACTTACAAAATGATAGAATGAAGGAAAAGGAATGAGAAATAAGAAAAGAATTATGGGGATAGAAGAAAGGGATCAGAAGCAGATGTAGGTCATAGAAAAGAATAAAGAGATAAATAAGATAAGATATATTATCATATAATAGTGACATGATGAAATCAATTACTCTATGTGATTGAAATGTGCTAATACATGTTTATTTTATTTTTAAAATATTTTCTTTGCATACGTCTCAGTGATCCCTTCCTAGCCACCTACTCCCAAGATCCTTCCTCCAACCTCCTTTAGTTTTTCCTTGTGAGGGCTGAGGCCTCTCTGGGTATCCCCTATTATGAATGGCTAAAACAAAGGCATCATGTATTTTAAAAGCAAATGCATCAATATTGAGAATTATTGTGAGTGTGGTATCCTAACCTCAAAAGTACATGCACTGCATGAAATCACTATTAAAGTTATTTTCGATAAAATTGAGGCTAAACTATGTTACCCTCCACAGACCCAAAATAGTTAAAAAAAGATAAGGATGCTTGAATCTAACTTTGCAGAATGGAAGTAGTCATAAGAGGTACATGAGAAGCAGAGGGGATAGTAAGAAGGAGGTAGAGAGGGCTTCAGAAGTAGGTGTGGAGAGGGACAAAATATGAAAATATGCAAGGGAAAGTATTGGAGAGTTTGAGGGCATCTCCAAGATGAGACAGACACCTGGAATGATGTCAGATCCCAAGAATCAATGGCAGTTAACTCTGCTATGCCTCTCAACTTTGGGGATATAGAAACTGAAGAGGACGCCTCCTGTATACTGGCAGAATCCTCAAAGGAATGAAAGAGACACCAACACATCCTTAAAATGTTCAAGTCAATATGTTTCCTTTGCCCAAGAAATTCAGTCACTGAGGGAACTGAGAGAATGGACAGCCTATAACCAAAGTTGGGGAGGCTAATGGGAAAGCCTCAATTCCTAACACTTTTAATGATACTCTGATTATAATGTTTGTTGACAGGAGTATGTTGTCCTCTGAGGAGCTCCCTGAGGATCTGACTCACGGAGATAAATATATTCACACCCAAACAGTGAATAGAGCTTGGGGACTCTTATGGAAGAAGAGGAGAAAGCATTGTGTGCCCCAAACCGAGTGGGAAGTCCACAGGAAGTCCAAGAGACTCAAGTTATATAGACCCTCTGGGGATCTCAGAGAATTGTACTACCAAACAAGGAATATATATCAGTGGAATCTACACCTCTCTGCACTTAGGTTTGTTGCTTGTTTTCATATGAGTCCTGAATATCTCTAAAGGGGTTCTCTCAAATGCTAATATTCACGTGAGGGATATGTCCTAGCTGAGATGTCTTGTTTGGACTCAATCAAAGTAGAAGAACCTAGTGTCACAGAGATTTAAAGTGCAGGAGTTTTCATACTCATAGGGCCTCCATCCACTCTGAGGAAGAGAAGGTTATGGCGGGAAGGATTATTGGAAACAGGAACAGGAGGAGAGCAGTGAAAGGGATATAAACTGAATAAGTAAAGCACACAAAAATCCAAAATGCTAGGATGTATTCTTTGGTTGCAATGTATATTCCCCAAGCATGTTGTATTTTAACAAGAAGTGAGAGAGTAAAGGTTGAAGATTTGAAGAGTTTCTTTATTATTTGAATAATTTTTACTGTTACAGATATCCAACTTTGTTTTTTTTTTTATTTTCAGATGGTATTTCTTTTAATTTTTTAAGGATCTTCAAAATTGATTTCCATGATGTCTGTATTAATTTGTTCCCCCAACAGATATCCAACTTTTGATCCTCAACATATAAGTTGAGTCTCTGAAATATCTATACCTCAATCCAAAGGACATGATGCCTCGTAAGAATTCTGAGTGAGATAGTCACACACATGGTACAAATATGTATAGGGAAGCAATACACTCAAACATATAAAATAAGTTGAATACTTCTAAACTGATTTTAGACTACCAAAGTTACTACAATTAATGCAAAGTTAAGAGAATTAACTTAATGTAAAATTAATATGAGTATTGTGCAGTTAATTCTGTTGTTTCTTAATATATTCCTATCAATGGCTAAAAGCAAATACAATTGCTTGGCCTCAGTAACTCATTTCATTTCTTACTCTTAGAACTTACATTTGCTATACTTTTGTCATCTGAAATTTGCTTTAAAATGCAGGTGTTGCAGAAATTGAGTTTTCCATTAAGATTCCAAATAACCTTTTGGTGTTTAAGGAAATTATTTTTTCATTATTTATTTAAATAAGTAATTCTTCTGTGAAAGTGAATTCATTTGTGAGGTATAATACATAAGTTGTTCATCTTGGCAAAATAGGACCTTTTTTAGATTAGTCTTTGTTTATGTTTTAGGTGCAAGCAGTTGTTTTGAAATTTGCGACCCTTGTCCAGTTGTTATAGAATATTTATTTATTCACTCTGTGTAGGATGAAAAAAAATCTGTGTGCCAAGATTGAGAATGTCATAAAGGAGGGGTAAGGGCAAGGACATTTAAAAATAAATCCATACAAACACCTTGAATTTCATTGCAAGCAAATAAAAACTATTTTGTTATATCAAGTGATTAAAGCAATACAAAAGATATTTTAATAACTGCATAAGAAAAAATAAACGTGATAATCATATCATAGCAACTAGATAGTGATGTCTCTATATTTTTGAGTGAGGCTCCATGAGTCAGAGTTATTGGAAATTTCACTTACAGGTACAAGAGTCAGAGAAAAATGGCCTGTGAGAACACATATTGTTGCCTAATATGAAATGTGTCTAGCCATAAAACTGTCACCAAATAAAGATTTTCAATGAGAGTATAGAATTTTTACATTTCTAGATTCTTTAAAGGGGAGATTAGTACCACTTCTGTCATGTATAAAATAGTAAGCATGGCATGTGTAAACTATTTTGACAATTAAAAATACCTTAATATAAAATTATTTAGTAAATAATCTAAAAGCAGGGATATTTATTAGAATAATCATGACAACACAGCTGTATATTTACATGGAAAACTTAATTATATTTGTAGTAGAAGATTAGTGATATCTAGCTTTGTTGAAGACATCAAGGTTGTATTCTCAGGTAATAAAAGTTTGAGAAGTAAAAATAGAAATATACATTATGCTAGGGCATATACACTGGTGTAAGGGCTCCCAGATATGCAATAGAAACATTACTAAAGCTCAAAGGAGAGATGTAAACTCACACAATCATATTGGGAAACTTCAACAACCCACCCTCAGCAATGGACAGATAATGGATACAGAAAATAAACAAAGACATAGTTAAACTAACAGAAGTTATGAAATGAATGCATTTAACAGATACCTATAGATCATTTAAGCATAAAATAAAATAATATACATCCTCAGCATCACATTGTACCTTCTACAAAATTGACCAAATATATGGAAATAAAAGAAAAAAATACACACACACACACACACACACACACACACACATATATATATATATATATATATATAATACAGATATATGGAAACTGAATAACTATCTTCTATGTGATAGCTTGGTCATGGAAGAAATTAGAAAGAATTTTTTTAGAATTTAAAGAAAATTTAAGCTCAGCATTCCCCAATTATGGGACTCAATGGAAGCAGCGATAAGAGGAAAACTCATGGCTCTGAGTACCCCCACAATGAAAATGGAGAGAGAATATACTATCAGCTTAATAGCACATATGAAAACTCTAGAATAAAAAGAAGCACATACACCACTTCAGTAGTAGATGGCA
The DNA here is from genome assembly GCA_964023405.1 of Apodemus agrarius. Lineage (NCBI taxonomy): Eukaryota > Metazoa > Chordata > Mammalia > Rodentia > Muridae > Apodemus > Apodemus agrarius. Next base: position 47,787,765 of record OZ030005.1, on the reverse strand, counting down.
GGAAATAATCAATCTGAAGAATAAAATCATCCAAGTATAAACAAAGATAACTATAAAACATCAACAAAACCGGGAGATAGTTCATTGAGATAACAAAAATATGCATAAACCATTAGCCACACTAACCAGAGGGCACAGTAACAATACCCAAAATAACAAAATCAGACATGAAAAGGGAGACCTAACAATAGAAATTGTAGAAATTCGAAATGTTCTCTGATCTTATTATGAAAGACTAAACTCATAAACCTGGAAAATCTTGATGAAAAGGACAATTTTCGAAAGAGATACCAGGCAGCAATGTTAAATCATGATGAGATTAACCATCCAGTTCTGGTTTTCTGATGTTATGGTGTATCCAGGACTTGCTATTATGGAAGAATTGGGTTTTGATGATGCCAAGTAACCTTGGATTCTGTTGCTTCTGTTATTATGCTTGCCTCATCCTATCTGGTTATCTCTAGTGCTACTTACCCTCTATATATCTGACAAGAGCCTCTCCTTCTTGTTATGGTTGTTGTATAAGAGCTCTTAAAAATCAAGCTGTGTCTGTTATCCTGTTATTCTTGGATCAGGTGATTCTGATATCCTAGGTGTGTCTGAGCTCATGGGATCCAGGATGACTTTAGGACACTGATATCCTGGAGTGACCAAGCTCCAGAGATACTGGGATCTTGTAATCCTGAGTATCTTAGACCACCTGGGAGCAGAGATTCCTCTGGGTGAGGTGGGAATGGCTGCAGACTTTGCACCCAAGGTCTGCTCATGGCAGCAGCCCAAACATACTGTATGGAATTTGTGCCACCGGTATGGCAGAGTTTCTGTATGCTTGGATCCCACTGGTCAGAAACTCCCATTGTTCACACAGATGCTATGTGCTCCTCACCTATGATCCTGGGCTTGTTGGAGCAGCTGGGAGTGGAGCTTCCTCTGGGTGTTGTGGGAATGACTCAAATGGATCCATTTTTATCTCCTTGTGCAAAGTACAAGTCCAAGTGTATCCAGAACCTCCACATAAAATAATTTACACTGAAACTATTAGAAGAGAAAGTGGGGAGGAACCTCATACACCTGGGCACAGGGGAAAATATCCTGAACAAAACACCAGTGTCTTATACTCTAAGATGAAGAATTGACAAATGGGACCACATAAAATTGCAAAGTTTCTGTAAGTCAAAGGACACTGTCAATAGGACAAATCAACAAGCAACATATTGGGAAGAGATCTTTACCCATACTACATCTAATAGAGGGCCAGCATCCAAATGCAAAGTACTCAAGAAATAAGACTCTAAATAATCAAATACCCCCATCAAAATAGGGTACAGAGCTAAACAAATAATTCTCAACTGAGGAACATCAAATGGTAAAGAAGCACCTAAAGGAATGTTCAAAAATACTTAGTCATCAGGGGAGTGCAAATAAAAACAACCCTAATATTCTATCTCATACCAGTCAGAATGGCTAAGATCAAA